>CM056563.1:19015953-19530953 GCA_029721515.1 Synanceia verrucosa | reverse complement strand
GTTGTCTGTCTCTCTTTGCCCTGTGATGAACTGGAGACTTGTCCAGGGTGTACCTTGCCTTCCGCCCTAAGACAGCTGGGATAGGCTCCAGTGCCAGGATAAGTGAAAATGGATGTATGAAGGGATGGGTTTGTTGCTTATTTAGACATGCAGTGTCTACTTATCTATATTGGTAACTAGTCCTGCACATATTTCACTTTTTTCCTTTAATGTTTTCTCCTTGATCTACTTGATACACTTGGCAACTGATGTCACCAGTTCTCACTTTATAGAATTTTGATGCTCTATCCATTTTGCGGCTGTAATACTGTGGGACAAATAAAGGATCTTTGTATCTTCTTATCTTATTGCGTCTCTTCGTCAGCAGATGGACACCCATTGATCACCATGCAACAATGCAGGAGCATCTGAGTGACATCACCAATCTGCAGCCAATCACAAGCTTGCAGTAAAAGTTTTGCATGTTTTTACATTTGCAGGACGTGTTGGCTCAGCTGTGAAGTGCGGTGGTCGGGGACTAACAGTCTAATGTCGACGAAGGGTAACACTTGAAAAGAAAGAAAGAAAGTCTAAAAGATATAGAGGGAAGTCTTAAATAAAGCATGTGTTACATTAAAAAGAAGAGAGGAGGAGGCCAGCTGAGAGGGAGCGAATGGAAAAGCAGAGTGACTCAGTGCAGACAGAGAGAGAGGAATGTTTAACACTTTATGTCTCTGTTGCACTTACTTTCTCTGTTTTCCAACATGCACAGAGTATCAAACCCATCCCCCCTCTCCTAACACACACATACAGGGAGTAGACAGGCCGAGGATGGAAACTATGAGCACAGTGCTGCTGCCAGACAGCAGAGAGAGAAATGATCCACAGAAGGAAAATATCCAGTAATGCTCTGACTCAGGCTATTCTACTCTATTCTCTTCTGCTGGATTCAACAAAGGAATGATGTAGAAACACTGAGTGACATTTGCATGACAATGAGGTGAAATTAGAGTGGTTATTTTTTCAAGTTCAAGTCATATACTCGAATGTAAGCAGATGTGGCTACACGTCCAGACAACACCCCAACCCCCGGGACAGACACACCGCCAGGCAGAGCGTTGTGATGAAAATGATAAGGTTGAGTTAATTGCCATGAAATGAGAGCATGCATTCAACATCTCTTCATTCAAAGAGAAAGTTGAGTCTGGTGACATCAGATGGCGTTAAGCTTCTGCTCCCGTCTTCCTGAAACACATCCACGTCCACGTCGTGATGATGCCGTTTACTGTGAAAAGCCCTTATTAAACATGTTTGAGTATTCCATGTACATGATGTTATATCGTAGTATGCCATTGCATAGCAATTCTTACTGAAACTGATGAAATATGGTTCATAATGATTTAGGAGAGGGAGCTGCAACGATTAATTGATTAGTTAAGTTTCAACAATTAAATTAATTGGTAAATATTTTGAAAACTGATCATCTAAAATTCTCTGATACCAGGATAAATGTGAATATACTTCACGATATGATACGTATTGCATATTGTGATATTATGATATTCTACGTAGACCACTGAGAAAAATAAAATTAAAATACAAGTTGTATATATGTATACATATATATATATACAGTATATATAGGTACAGTACATACAGCTCTGGAAAAAATTAAGAGACCACTGCAAAATGATTAGTTCTGCTAGTTTTACTATTTATAGGTATAAGTATGAGTAAAATTTACATTTTTATTTCATTCTATAAAGTGCTGAAAAAAATTCTCTCAAATTTGAAGTTAAAATATTTAGAGCATTTATTGGTAGAAAATGACAACTGGTCAAAAAAAAAAAGATGCAGTGATTTCAGACCTCAAATAATACAAAACATGTTCATATTCATTTTTAAACAACACAACACCAATATTTTAACTTAGGAAGAGTTTAGAAATAGTTATTGGTGGGATAATCTCAATCTTTAATCACAGCGGTGATTTTTGTAATCTTCCCCATAAAATAAACTTTCGTTCAGGTGATCACATGATGAGTGTCTCATTGAGTAGAACAAGAAGGCTTATGTTGGAATCAAACAAACACTGGAATGGACTGATTGACTACATCTATATTAGGGCTATTGACGTTACCGCATTAACCTTTTTTTTTATTATTACTTTTTATTTAAATTTTTATTTCAATGTGCAAAGGTTGTTCTGGATTTACAATTTGTCCAAAACATGACTTTTTTGGTGGGAAAAAAAAAATCGATATTACAAAATTAAAAATTATTATTATATCAGAAGAAAAAGTAAAAGTATTACGATATATTGCAATATCAATATGTTTTCCCACCCCTCATGGCCATCATCTTGGGCTTTGGGAACCACTAATACATATTCATCACCATTTTCTGATATTTTATAAACCAAACAACTAATCTATGGATTAATCAACCATGAAAAATATCATTGGTTACTGTGTGAGATGTAGGGATGTTAATCCTCAGTGGACATGGGAAATCCTGTCACCACTACATATAGTGAGTTCATAGTATGTGTACAAATGTTACTGCAAAACTGTCTTTACACACATACCTGTACACACTCCAGGGAACCATAAAACCTCCACATGGCTGCAAAGCACAATAGCTAGTCCCAGAACCAGAGTGGCACTCCGTGTGGTCAGAGAATACTAAGTGCTGCTAATCTACAGCTCACTATTGCACTGCTACAATTACTACAGACAATGATCAGCTATGTTTTTCCTCTATGACGGAGTCATCTTCATTACTATTGACTTAACACTGTGTAACTGACAGAAAGAGCAAGTGTGTGTGTGTGTGTGTGTGTGCGCATTTGTGAGTTGATTACGTGTCATAACCTCCTGCTGTCCTCCACTTCCTGTGTAATAAATCCACAGCCTCCAGTCTCCCGTCACACCTGTGTGTGTATGTGTGTGTGTTTATGTGTGTGTATATCTTCACCTCATGTTGTGCTTAGGCGCCATTAGCATGCATTTAAAAAGGCAATCCTGCTGTGTGCTGACTTGAGAGGTAATGTTAAATTTGGGTTTAACAGATTAAAGGTAGGGTTGGCAACGCTGAGAAATCTGCAATAGTACGCTAAATTTTTACAACGATTCAACCGACAAAGCGAGCTCAGCGCTGCCAATGATGGAAGCTAGCAGCACTAGCTTCAGATAGAGCTGTGCGATATTACGATATATATCGTAATGCAGTACTGTACTATATAAGCCTCTGTTGCTTATATCGTAATTTTAACATGTAGCTACTTAGTTAGCTCTGTTGCTACGCTAACATAAACGTTACTCTGGTTGTGGTTTAGATAACGCCGTGTAAAGTACAACTCAACGTCTGAATGACCGCTGGATAATCCAATCATATCCAATCCGTATCATGCGAGTTAAAAACGTGGATTGTATGAAGCATAGACATAATAGTATGACGGCTACTGTAACCGCGGCAACGCTGCTGCTTTGTGGTAGCATGTTTACGTCGCCCGTAAGGACAGGTTTGCGGCAGTTATCACTTGGAAGTAAACAGAGATAAAGCAGCATGGAGGACGTCGTGCTGCGTGTGAATGATTTATTATCGCTTAAAACACATCTTTATTAGCAGCCAAACTGCACAGTAGAAGTAGGCTACAGCGCAAAAAAAGCTGCACTTCTGGTCGCTCTCAAAGTAAGCCTTCAGAATAAAAGCATATAAGGGATTACGCCGCAGAGGAGACGGAGGAGAGCGCAATGGAAAGTAAAAACACATCAGAAAAAAAAATACTATATTGGAATGTATATCGTTATTGGGATTTAACCTGGGCTATACCAGGATATAGAATTTTATCCATCGCACAGCCCTAGCTTCAGACATCCCTAAATCTAGTGAGAAAGTCGTGAAGTTGACACCACGTCACATCAAGTCTTCCTCTAAAGCCACTCCCTCGAAATGATAACAAACATGAACAGTGGGTGTCGTTAGCGCTCACAGCGGCCAAACGAGCAGCTTGTGGAAGGCATAGGCAGGGTCAAAGTCTTTTTTGTTGTGTCTTTTCATCCATGAGCTCGAGCACTAAAGTCCAAGTCACGTCATGACCAATGCTGATCGAACACACAGGAAAAGGGATGTTTCATTTGGTTATCTGTCCTCTTGCTACTCAGATAGGTGAAGGACGTAAAGTGACGCAGGTGACGACATAATTTTTGATTAGTAACTGTAATGTGATTGCTAAATTAACAACAGTAACGCATCACATTATTGCATTACTCACAAAATAATCTGATTACTGTAACACACTACACTGGTAATCACACTGCACAGACTGCACATCAAATGGTATTGATTACAGTATGAGCCAGACTACCTCCAGATGAGGTCTGACCAAACTGATCAGATCAGAATTGATCAGTTTCTTTGTTTTAGTTTTCAGACAGCATTCAGCATTAACAAACACATGCCGTATACTTTTTCTGCTGTCCACAGTTTTTTCGAACTAGATGCCAGTTTCAATGCATTCTGTTTGTATTCACACTCCTTTTCTTATCCACATCCATCCAGGTAGGTGGTTGCAGTAGTTGAGTCCAGTCTGACACCATTTTTTGGGTCTTGCACTTGGCTATTGAAAACTGGTCCTGGTTACTGATTTGTTATCAGTTGCACAGAATGTCTCTTAATTGTACCAACAGTGTTTCCCCTACATGCATTTAACAGCACCTCTGCTAAAAATATCCCAAATGAAATTTGGGTATATGTTACAGTCATATATGTTACAGTCAGATTCAGCACAAGAATCAGAGTAGCAGCAGTCACACATGAAACAGCTGTTTTATGTGTGGATGGAGTGAACTGTATAAAAAAAAAAAAAAGCATGACAAGTCGAGTGGGAGTGGGTGGTGCTAAACCATCCCCTACATTCAGATCAAATAACTCCTCCATGGTGAGAGGCTGGTCTGCTGAGCCTCAGCTCTCCAGCGCCCCGCTGCTCCGTTAGCTGATGTTTTTCCCCCGGCTGCTCGCCAAACCCAGGAAGAGGAAGAGACACCGACACGCCAGGCACGGCAGCATTTATCTACACCACCTCTGCGGTTACACACCTGCTATACCTGTCTAAACAAACAGTGGTTAGGAGATAAGACTCTCCGACACACACATCTATCAATCAGCAGCGAGGAGATAACAGTCAAACCATGAGGGTTAACACAACCATTCAGTGATTACAATGTCATCTGCAAAAAGATTATAGTATTTACTGTTTACTTTACGTGAATCAGTGTTGCACATTGTAATCTTTAGATAAGCAGCACTGTTACTTTCTCTCCGTATTCACTTCCTCTGCTCTCCCTGAGCGCATTCTGTGCTACTTCAGCTCTTCTCTCTCTTTAGCAACACAACAGCATTTGCTTTGTTAATTTTTTTTGTGTTTGTAGGACATCTGGAAATGTTCAACCGTGCGTTACCACGGTTACAACAAGGCGATGGACAGAGTGGTGGTGTAAAATCCTCCTCTGCTTCCATCCCCAGGATGAAAAAAGACATGAAGGGAAAGCTAGGATCACTCCAGGCAGGGTGTCCGGGCTAGAAAAGAGAAAATGGAGGTGACGAACGAAGGAAGTGTGTATACGTGTGTGTCTGCAAACTTCCTCATGAGAGCGGAGGTCACTCTGAGAGACATCACTGCTCATCTCCTGGTAGAGGTCAAAGGTCAAAGTGTTGGGGGGGTGAAACAGTTGCTCAGTCAGACAGAGGTAAAAGCTTTGCCAGCTGCCTCAGCTCCGGGCTAGTCCTTTTTCTGTTTTCTTTGTTTAATCGCAGCTAAAGTACAAAATGGGTGGTTCACACGGCATCAGGTGAGCTGCAAATAACCATAATATATTCTGTACACACTTGTACATGTATACACACAGGAAGTTTGACTACTGCTGCTCTTCTTTAACTCAAAATGGGCCTGGAAACTTTGAAAAACCACCACTTTGATGTCCTATCAAACTATTCTAAATGGACTAGGTCTATATATCTGTATCTCTATACAAACCTATGTCTGTACATCTGGGGGAGAGGAACGTAAATAAAGCCTCCTGTTGGTCCTGCATGTGTTTTCTCCATCATGGCTGAACGCTGTGCCTCATTGGCTAAGAGGTCAGCGACCCTACCAGCCTGTGACAACACCCCTTAAACAGCAGAGTCAAGGTGAGGATCCTCCTATCCACTACCATGTCGGACATCGCAGCAAAGATGAACTACATTACCCAGACATCCTTTCTCTGCAAACATGCAATGATGACTGCACACATATATGAACTGTAGAGAGTTCACATGTGTTATTAATGGGGATAACTGTCAAGGTAATGTGTCACAAGATATGTTTTAAAAAAAATTAAAATCTGGAAGTCAAACAACAAGCAAATGTGGCAAGATAAGGACAATTTGGATGGGTTTGCTATTAATAACGTTATATTTATTAGCTCATTTTGAAAGAAAGAAGGAATATTTTGAAAACAGTCCTGACTTTTCAAAATATTCCTTCTTTCTTTCCCATGACTATATTAATAATAAATATACTATATATTCAAATCTGACCATATGCACTACTACAATACTCTTGGTCTCACCACTTTGTCCATTTTGATTATTTATGTTCTATATTTGCTGACTTGTTTACTTATCTATGTTATTTATTAGTACTTTTTCCTAAGATATACAGTATTTGCTACCTACTTATTTTGACACATTTTCCTACTTGTTACACTTGTTTATTGATGTCATTGCTTCTTATTTTTAGTCTCTTATTGTAATTTTTCACTATCCACTCTGCTGATATAACAATATAAATTTCTCTATTGGTGGGGTGAACAAAGGACTATATTATCTTATGTATCTGGCAAATATTATTGCAGTGAATGTAAATGGTAGGCTTCAAGCTGTATATGAAAATAAAACTACTAACTCAAGTTTTTTTAGTTAAGCGTTCTCAAACTGTAGTTAAACTTTATAATTACTTCTAATCGAGCTTTCTTAGTTGGTGAGCAGCAGTGATCTGGTTAGAAATGTATTTCCAGCAGCATCACAACTCCCTGCACTTTTCCACCTCCAGGCTGGTTTACAGAGTTGATGTGAGGTGATGAGGACCTAAAGGAAGCCGTCCAGGCCGCCCTGCCCATCCAGCTCTCAGAATAAACTCCTCTCTCTGTCTATTTCTAGCCCTCTTTCTTTCTCTCTTTTCTCTCTCTGTGTCTGTTAACTTTATATGTTCTGTTTGCCTTTAACTCTCCTGTTCCCTTTCACTTATCTGCCTTTCAGAGACTAAAGTGATATTGTATTTGTTACGTTTGAGGGTTGTTCACTGTAATGATAACATGCCTGTCTCCAGTCCCTGTGATGTTTGACATGCAAAGGAATTCTGCATCCATGCTTTCTTATTTGTCTTTATTTTCTTCATTTGCAGCCTCACAAATCTCATTTCTTTTCATTTTTTTTGGGTCTTTACCTCTCTAGACCTCTATCTCTGAGAGCTAGCGAGGGAGAGAGAGAGGCAGGCAGCCCATCCTCGACGTGGCAGGGTGACGTTGCAAAACCCGAACACAAACCTCCAGGCTTTCTGAGAGACAACCATACAGAGAGAAGCAGTAGGAGACAGAGTGGGAGGAGGCAGTTTCATTTTCTTCAGTGTGTGTTTAGACACAGTGGCCATTTAATACACATTAATAAAGTTTTTTTTAATGTAACAACAAAGGACAGAAAGAAAGAAAAAGAGAGTGTGAAATGCAGAGAGATACATCAGACACACATGCTAAAATAAAAACAAAAACAAAAAAAAAATCCACATTTTCTGCCCCCCAAACACAAAAAACTGTGTTTGGTCAACAGTGTCACACTTTATCATTTCCTTTTCCTGTGTTCATTTCCACAGATAAGTCGGTCTGAGATTTAACATGTTGAAGCTGCACAGCAGCAGTGTTAGTCAGTTTGCTTTTGGCTTTGGGAACTTCAGATGGAAAATTCGAAAAAACCTCTGTCAGCCACCTCTGTTTGGGTTTATTTATGAAATTACAGCTTGCTGTATCTGCTAGATGGTTTGAAATATAACATACCTTGTTGCAATGATAGATTTTGTGTAAGGATTGATTGATTGGGTTATTTTTTTTCTCTTAATGAGCCTCACATATTAAAGCAGTAACTCAATGAGAAGAAAGGACAAAGGCTCAGCCATAGAAAGCAAACAGATATTTTCCTGCACATTTTTGTGTTGGACAACAGTCTGATAACACTGTATGTTTAGTGTAAATCACAATGCAAACTAACCACTGAGTGTAATCATCAGAATATAATACAGTTAGTTTTTTCCATGGGAAATATTGCAGAGTGAATTCCCTAAATACACATCACCAGAAAAGCTTCCTAGTTTGAGGACAGTTAATATTAGTCGACATAACTTGCCTGAGGCAGTTTCATATTCATGTAAACCGTTATATTATATATGAGTTATTGTATTATCTAGTGCAGGCTTCACTCATGTCACAGTGTCGGTGTCGAAACTCCAATAGTCCCAAAAATGTATGACTCAAAAACCCATTTGTACGACGCTTATTGCTCCAAAAATACAAAAAAATGTGAAAATGAACTTTTGACAGTATTTTGACATCATATCAACATTAACATCAAAGAAGAAAAAATACTATTTCATATTTTTAACTTAACAATTCCTGTTTATGTCCAAAAATAAAGCCATTTTTCACATCTTCATTTCATTCTGTACCTGCATGAATACATAAATTATTGTGTTTTTTTTACCCTTTCCTGTCTAAAATGAATATACATGTAAATAGCATTTATAATAAATTGAAATTTATACATTATGAAAGGCAAAGGCGAGCTGAACTCTGTGTCCATGCAGGACAGTTTGACCGTCAAAGTCATCACCAGTTTATGCTTTAACCTGGTCTGTTGATGGCTGCAGCATCAGCTGTGGTTCCTTTGGATCTGCTCAACATGAAACTTCTGCAGACCTTGAGTGAGCCATACAGGTATCTCTCATTGTTTACCAAGGTTTGGCTGTGTCATGTCTGTCACTCAGTGTTCATGTGGGGAGATGCACTGCTTTCAAGCATGCAGACATTTCCAGCAGTCCTGGTATTTGTGTCAGTAAGCTTTGAGAGTATAAATATGGCATAAGCACTTAAGTTCAAAATGAAGTAAAAGTTTGGATTGTGCTACAACCTTGGTTTTAAGAATGACACTAAGTACAGTCGGGCCTCAGGAGCTGAATTCCAGGTACCAGAGGAAGTAGAAAAGGCTGTGATGGCATTTATATGATCTGACTCAGTGACGTAAACCAGAGGAGTCCGATCACAGCCCATCATGGACAAGGACACTTGGTCGGGTGGGTAAGGGCTATCGCTTTATTCAGTGGATACTACTGCAGACAGCGTGAGTAATTAGTATCAACTCTTTAGTTAAAACCCAGGTTGTAGCAAAGAAACTTTTAGCAAACGTTTTAATATCGTGTGATAATTCAGCTGAGAAAGAAAAGGAGAGAAGCACAAGAGAAAACAGAAAACAGAGATAGAGAGAGAGAGCCTGGGTCAAATGTGGGAAAAAGAATATTTCTCTCTCTCTCTTTCTCCGTGGCAGTTTAATCTAACCAATATGTCTGACACATGAGGGGAGGAGACGGAGAAGGAGAGAGACTGAGAGAGAGTTTGCATTCTTTTCCATTGAGGTCAGTGTTTTACAGCCTCTGACCGCTGCCTGCACAGAGTCTGTGCAGTTTGGACACATTAGCAATAAGCCACTATCGATAATCAGATCGAGACGTCTCTCACTTCACCGCTCCGTCAAAACTCTCTCGTTCTAATATCAGAGTGACGTGTCAGCATCCCACGGTTATGACATCACAGCCAGATGTTTTGACGTCTTTGGTCTGCGATGCATTTCATCGCAGCAGTTAACACCTTTACTTTCTGCCTCTCAGTGTGAACAAACATCACAAGTAATATCAGTGATGTCTGATTAACTTCAATTTAAAGAGAAGCTTATTGATATTTTCTTGAATTTAAATTGAAAGATATTTGACATGTTTTTTTTGACATGTTACATTTTGCTCAGTTCCCTGCACTTCCCTCACTCTCGTCTTTCTCCTCCCTCACTGTTCCTCCACCTTCCTCCATCTTTTCTCTCCAGCTTTATTCAGATCCAAGTCCTCAATTTTAGTTTTTTTTTATGATTGTTCCTCCTCTCTATCCACACGTCACACTGTTTCTCTTTCTTGGTTTTTTCCACCTTTTTTCTTCCCTCTGTTCCTCCTTCCTTCTTTGTATCTCTGTCATTTTTTCTTGAGTTCACGATTAAGTAAAGCATTGTCAACCACATAAATCTCTTTGCATTAATGACATGCAGTGTAGTGTCTGAATGCTAATACTGAGCACAGGCATGTACCACAAGTGAACAACCAGTTCAAACAACCAGATTAAGATGAAAAATTAAAGATGGTGACAGCTGTTGGCTCAGAGCATTTTGATTGCATAAAAATGTCAATTAGATAATGAAAACAAAAATGTCAAGAGCAAAAACGTTCTGAAACTAAAACGTGACAGATCTTGAGATGCATCATAAGTGCACACACTATTTTTATCAGCCGCCCTGTAATTTGAGTGCATGTGGTCAGTGTGGATGGAACATGAAGAGTTAAAGTCTCTGTAAACGAATCCTCTCTGCTCTGGTTTCTCTCACACTCTCACCACTCCCTAACATGAGTTACAGTCCACCACAGCACTGTGAATGCATATGTGCATCTGACTGCAGTCCTTCCACTCAGCTGCATTTGGAGGCTGGTTCAAATCAGCTGTGGTGCATTGATTTCATGATCAGAGGCGGACGGAGAAGCAAACTGCAGCCTGATGTTTTGCTTGTATATAAGATGCATAATGTCACCGGCATTACTCCACTTGTTTCACTGAGCAGACGTTATTCTGTGTGGGTAGTTTGCTGACGTGTGACCGTACTTAATGATTTTCTTTTCTCTTTTTCTTTCCTTCACTGTGACTTCCTGGCACAAGTTTCTTTTCCCTTCTGTCTCCTGTTATCCTGTTACTGCAGTCTGCTCTTTCACTTTATGTCCTCTCTCTCGCTCTCTCTCTCTCTCTCTCAATCTATCTCCTAATCTCTCACCCACATGATTTCACCTATTTCCTCTTTTCCGTCTCTCTTCTTTCTTCCTTTGTTTACTCTGCCTTAAGTTCTGCAGTCACATATCTGTCCATCCCCTCTCTCCTTGTTTTATAATTTCACAAACTAAGAGGTAAATTAACATTAATTGAGAGAGGACGTGGCAGACGTGTAAATCAAATATACTACCACAACTTCCTGTTTTTTTTATGCGTTATAGTTATTGACTTTTTAAACTGAGGAAGAATGGGAGTTGTTGTTGTTGATGTGAACCAGTTTAGCCTATTGGACAGTGAATGTGCTCTTGTGCTGTTTAAATAAACTTAAGTTTGCTCAACTGCCTGTTGATTTAAATATAATATTGTTTTGAGCAGCAAAATGTTCTGGGATAAGGTTGGCGGCAGATGCTTGAAGTTTAAGTGTAATATAGGTGATGGCTATTCACGTCTTACATCCATACCAGCAGCAGGGGGAACAGATTTCATCATTTCATCATATCAAACCCGAGGCTTCTACATGTTCATGCACACATGTAGGTGTTTTCATCAGGATGGCACCTCTGTGGCACACTTGGATACAGGTTAGGAGGCGACAGTGCTAACCACTACACCACCCTGCAGAAGTTGAGTGTTTTACAGATATTTATAGGGACTCGGGACACAACAGTCTGATAACGGTCAACCATGAACATAATGCTGTCCCAGCCCTAACAGAATAATTGATATCACTCTCACAGATGACAAAAGTAAAGCTAAGATCAGAGCATGATTAGCTTGGAGTAGCATAAGCTATAAAGAAATGACAGAGCCGCTTCCTGTCTCTATGCTAAGCTAAGCTAAACCCAGATTCTGGCTCTATCTTCATATTAACCGTACAGACATGAGAGTGGTGTGAATCCTCTCACATCTACCGACAAGACAGTGAAGAAACGTCTGTCCCGAAATGTCCAACTATTCTTTTAACCAAATAATTTTATTTACCCAAACTAGCCAAACGTCAGTCACAGAAAGGGCAGATTCAGAAAACACTCATATGGCTGTTCCAGAAGCCAGTGAAAGATGTCTAGATGCTAGCTGGTAGATTTATTAAGTTGAAAATTTATCTGTCATATTTACCTGTGAAGGCTGAATACAGATGTTGCACTATGTTCAAGGCAGCTTACATCACAACACAGTGTTTGTTTACTGAAGCAGCAGCATGAACCCTGGCATCATCAAACCAAGTGAATGAAGCAAATACAACCTTGATGATTTCTGCCTTTAAGCTACACCTAAACAGCTAAGCTGACCATCAAGACAATCTGCTGGAAACTATATTCCTTGAACAAAAAATAATTATACACATTAAACACATTCCTCAACTAGGCCTCACCTGTCCTGTTAAAACACCTTAAATTACATGTTTCTCCACATCCTCTAAAGACCCCTCTCTTTCTCTAAACTCCCCCCGCCCCCCCATTGAACCACCTGTGCGCTCTGAAGCAGGTGTTTCCCATGATGCCATTTGGTCTGTAATATGTGACATTATGGAAGCAGGAGGAAGAAATATGTGTGGTTTTATGATCGCCCCGACACCCCTGTTATTTACTTATGATTAGAGGTTTGGCTGCGCTGGAAACAGTTTGTGTGTTTATGATGATGATAACGAGGAAGAGGAGGATGAGGAGGATGAGGGGAGGCACCAGCATTCAAGGTGGGGAATTTATTGTATTTTTGGATTTGGATATGCAACATTACAGATGCAGAGAGGTCACAAGGTCAACCTGAATGCAAACACACACACACACACACAAAGAGAGAGAGAGAAACAGCCCTGCCCTATGATCATGCGTTGTTGGCTTTCAGCAATTAAAGGACGGTTGAAGCAGACGAGAAAAAAAAAAGAGCTAAACAGACAGACAATAATAACTTCTTAACAGAGAGGTCAGTCGTTTTGCGGTTTTTCTTCTCTTTTTTTTTTTTTTTTGTCAAACTTCAGAAAAGCACACATATACACAGGGAAACTGAAGGCAGCTCACATGCATGGGAATTCCAGAAATGAGCTATGAGCTTAAATGAACTGCTCACTGTTCTCGCTTCACTCTGAGACGTCACTCAGGAGTGGACAATAGCTGGTGATATTTCACACTTTTCTTTATGCCATCAAACCAAATGAAAATAAGTCCAATACACAATGAGTTTGCTCCTCCTGAAAAGAATCCAAAACCTGATATGAACTCTTCCTCCTATGCTTTAAAGAGCTCCATTGTTGTCCAACAACTATTAAAAATGTATTAGTGAACCACTGATAAAAATGCTCCTTTATTACCATAAACACACACTGTGTTGAAAATGTGTAGGCCTATTTACTGCATTAATTGTAAATGAAATTGAGCCATTTGAGAGATTTGTAGTTTGTTCAGTAGTTGAACCTGAGTGCTACTAAGAGGGTGACACTGAGATAACAATACATTGTTGACAATAAGAAAATGAAAGAATAATGGCCGACTTATTCCGTCAATACATGCTGCAGTTTGGGAGCCAACTAAATCTTTAATGTAGATCTCAACTGATACTATATCCCTGCTCATGGCAACTGTACAAGGGTGATTTTTCATACAATTCACTAGTTTAAATTATATTAAGGCTTAAAGTTGGGCTTATTGAGGGCGTGACTGCTTTGAGTGTCAGGTTGCTAACTGCTAGTGGTCTGCTCTGCTGCATCACTCCAGGCATTTCACCCATGATCCACCTCTTTGCCCATTTTTGGATGAGGCGACATCCGGAGACGTGACATCATAGAGAATATGTCTACATTTTATATAAACAGTCTATGAGCACACCTGAATGATTCAAATTGTGCTACTTTATACTAAAAAGTCTAACTCGGTATTGGGGATATTATACATATTGTCATGCTCTTCTTAGCCACTATTATAGGTTCATAGTATATGAGAAAAGAAAGTTTTCCTCCACATTATTCTCTTTAGTTTCTAATCCCTTCCTATTCCTGGGGAAATAACACACTCAGAACTCTCCCTGCCTCTTTTCGTTCATGCTGGGATGTGAAATGTGTGTGTGCTGGCTGCCTGATTGAAAAACCTGCTGCTGTTTTTCCACCAGGACACTGGAGCTGATGGGAGTGGGTGGACTTACTGTATGCATGTGTGTTTATGTGAATGTGTGTTCTATTCTACTCTAATTAAAAGCACTAATCATACCAGCACATCAAAATGCAAAATTAATCCACTCTAATAGAATCACCCACAATTAGTGGACTTGCTTGTGAGGACCAAGTAAAATCCATGCAATTTTCTCCTGTCAATGATTAATTTTGGTAAACTTGAAACTGCCATTTTGTGTTATTGATCAACAACAAATCGCTTTTGAAAACAGAAAACAAGCTTGTCCAAACAGGATGAAGACATCAGAGTTTATTGCACCGTCCACATTTACTGAACCTTGTCAGAATTTAAACTCCACAAAAGAGGAACAGGCGGAAAATTATACAATACAATCTTGGAACCAATTGGTCAGACTATGGTTTAGCATCTGGGGATAATGGCCAGTATTTTGAGGGTTGAGGTGAAGCCACTTATATCTGGATAAAAAAGACCTTGTCTTTCATGTGTTGGTCAATGTTTACAGTCCAATATGGGTAGACAGGTGATTTCAACTAAGCTATATAAACAGATCTCTGCTTTTTAACACAGTAGAAGCCCCCAAAAAAACCTCAACTGTCATCAGATGACTGCATTTCATTAATTGCTTTGTGTATTTGGTTTATATATCCAATTGAATCATCAGAAGTATTGAAACCTAGAAATAATTATTTATACTAAGACAAACAAAATAATTTCCCCCTTAGGTTTAATGGACTAGCCTGCTGCCGAGTTGTAGTGTGAAGAGATTTGTTTCTCCGTATTTTTTTTCTGGAATAAATTGCGGTGATGTCAGTAATGAGCTTAACATGTTGGTAGGCATCACATTAACGCAGTAATGCAGTGATGCGGCCATCGTCGTAGCCCTAATATGCATGCAAAGACAGACCACTAAAAAGTGATTGCTCAATATTACTCAGACTACAAGCCAGAGATACGTGGCTCCTGATCTTGAAACAACGTGAGGAATTGATATTGGACACTAGACTTACTGTATCATTATAAATTTCCATCCATCTATTATCTGCTGTCAACAAAGCGTCCCTTCTCACTAACTGCTTTGTTATTTCTTCAAACACTTCATATCCTTAAAATATGTACAACCTAAGCTACAAGAGTATGTCAGTCATATAAAGTATCGATAATGTGTAATCGGCCATATTTTCACACAGTGTTACTAAACAAACACACAAACACATGATGACATCATCACAAAGCCTGAGCTTTCTAGCCAGTACGATTTTTATTTTAAATTGATAAAAAAAGTCAGTTTTTAAAGGGTTAAATTCCTGGACAGTGTTAATCAATCAATCAAGTTATCAACTGAGCAACTGCTACCAATGTTAACATTTTATTCCTATTTTGCAGTGGCTCATATACTATTTCACCTTTCAGAATAAAAGCTCCAATAGTAAAGACTTGGTGTACTGACAGCAGGAAGGGAGGGGGACGGCTGGGAATAGTAGTGTGTAATCACGCCTCTACATTTTCCTCCATCCACCGTGGCATCCAGGCCACTCGGACCACTATAAATACACATCAAATTAGAGGCTCCCTTTGTGTGTGTGTGTGTGTGTGTGTGTGTGTGTGTGTGTGTGTGTGGGAACTCAGACTTGAGAGGACTTGAACAGTTCTGTGAGTGAGATTTATGTTTGTCTGACCACTGGCCTCTTTCTTTCTTACTTTCCTTTCCTCCAATGAAACTATATGATAAGATTTAATAATAAAAAACATCATGCTTAAAATGATCATGTTTGTTACGTTTAATACACAAATGCAAATTAAAATAAGTGAATGCTCCCATGAACCCATGAACACTGGTCTCCTGGGTGAAAGTCCTGTGACTTTTTTAGACATATAAAAAACAAATACAATCCAAAATAAGTTTCCTTCAAAACATAATTCACAATTCAGTTTCGCTGCATGGCAACATCATTTTTAGGAGACAGGACTGGACACCAAAATCTGCTCAGTTTTGTCTGGAATGTAAAGAAATGTCAGAGATGTGTCATTATTTCGAAGTTAAAAACAACTAAACCAGTTAATTTCATTGTAAAATAACTGGCAACCCCCAATTGAGAAATAAAACCATCAACACGTACTTCCCTCTTGTCCACACCACCTCTGCTCTGCTCTTAACATATTTTGTGTGAGGCAGCAGGTGTGATGAGGCGTTAAAAAGCCTCCAACCTTTTCATTTAGTGACACAGTGAAGAGAGAAGAGACGCTGTGTGTGTTTAAGCAGCCTATTAACATTACTACTGCTGCTGTCCTTCTTTTAAAAGAAAATACTGTAACTCGGTTCAAAACAGCTGTCAGCTATGTTCTTTTCATTCCTGGCTGTATTTTGTAGTTCACTGTATAATTCTTCAGTCTGTGGATAAGTGGCCAGTCATATATTACATGACACCTTAGCATAATTTTGTGTGTTAACACCAGCAGCATCTTTGAAGAAACTTTGCTTTCATTTTTCAAATGGTAAAAATTCATGTTCTTCTCTGACACATAAAGTGAAACCAGAACTTTCAAGATTTCTTCCAAACCAACATACATACAAACAAATAAACAAACCCCGGTGAAAACATAACCTCCTTGGTGGAGGTAATGATTCAAGCCACATCATCACACAAATTTCAATAAAATACAGTCAAATGAAAAATACATATACATGTATACAAACCAAAAAGACTGGAAACTGCTATACAGGACCACAAGATCAGGTAATAAAGCAAGTACCCACTTTAAAGATAAATTGTATAAGGTCTATTTGTATCCCCAGAATACATCTCTATAATAACACAACATGAGGAGCAACGCAAGTCAAACAGCGGCTGGCAGTAAAAAGTTTTTGGACACACTCTACACTAATTAAAAAAACACAATGATTTTAGGTGATTACACATTAATGAAAACGATAAAGTGCTAATTATATTTCTGCTAATATAGCCCCCTAAAGGTTACACACTGTTAAAAAGTGAGACAGCTGAAAGTAATTGCACAGAGTTGGAGATGTGCAACCTCTTCATCTAACAGCTCCTGACTGACTGACATTACTTCTTTAAAACTGATCTGCTGTCTTGTTATTTAGACACTCATGTTTGCGCTACACCTTGTGACAAATACTCTGCATTTCCTGTGACTTCTTCACAATAAAAGCCACCTTGTGTTGTGCCAGAAACAGCAGTAGGATGTGTTAAGTTAGCATTAACCTAACATTGCTTTAAAACAATGTTAAGGATACAAGGTAATCTGGGAAATGTCAAGGTGCACTGAACATCACAAATAAATGATAAAAAAAAATAATTAAAAATCTCCTTCATTTCACTGCCACTGTTGCTGTTCTGTTAAAGTTGGCACTAAACATCCATTAAATCCAGTGGAGGTGCTTTTACTGCTGCGGTGTGCACGTGTGCGCTCTCGTCTGGTGCTGCTGGCAGCAGCAAGTTTTTACACGTCAAAAGATCAAGGAGGAGAAGCCGTGAGCATGGTGGGATACCTGGTGTGTTTACTGCTTCCTTAGAAACCAGAACCTCTTATTGGGCTGTTACTGTGTGTTTGTGTGAAGTCAGCGACAGAGAAACACCCCGGCATTAAATTTACTCACTGAAAATGTGCTTCTAACTACTTCTATTATCTTCCATTTCTTCCCTGTTTGCATCTGTTAACTATCATCTCATATTCTTGGATTTTTTTCTATTTTTATTGTTTTACCATGAGATTACATTGTACTTACTATCCTAATTGAAAAGATTGAAAAACAAAGACACAATCATAACCAAAAGTAATCCATCACTGCTTATCGACCAACTTCCTGCTTCAACTTTGAGCTGCTGTACTTTCTGTAGTTATATGTGCATACTTTTTCTTTTATATTTTTAAGGGCTGTTGAAATGAATGCCTTAACACGGATTAATCCATCATCATAATTTATCTGATTAAAAATTTTAACACAATTAACCCATCTGCAGTGCAGAATGACTCTAAAAGTCTCCTATGCATTTCGAGCAGTTGGTCAAAGTAGAGTTAGTGACTCAAACAGTCAGTTGATCCGGTATTGACAGGAAGCAGAAACAACCTACTAGTTTCTACTGCTGCGTCTCCTCTCAGCGGAGCCTCTGCTGACCTCAAACAGACTAGCTGATGCTCGTCAGTGGTTGGTCCACACCGAGGCACTCTGTCAGTGTGCAATGACGCAGCTTTTGTATTAAAAACATCCAATGTTTGACTAATAAATTCAATCAATCCCCCTCATTGTTCACTATGGCTGCTCTGATGTTCACGTGTTGCTGATAGAGGCTTCCTGAGCAGTTTAGGAGCTTCCACAGTCACCAAATAGCCACCTCTATAGTCACTAACAATCTGTGAAGAATCTCAGTCTAAATTATTTTTTTTTGACAGCCCTGTTATTAACACTTCAGGTGTTCTAAACTTCAGCTTTGCCAGTCAGACTATGTTATAGTCTACTGATGCTGCCTTTTCGCTGTGTAATATTTGCAGTCTGTGTGAAAACACTCACACTAGTATTAGTATTGATGAATAAAATAAAAGCTGGCAGTGTGTTAAAGCCTGAAGGACTACAACATCAATGACAAATACTGTAGATAGAGTGAAACATCTGCATCAGGTTGGCTTCTTGAATGTGACCAACTTCCAGTCTCAGCTGCCAAAACGGCACAAGGCCAGAAGACGGCCATCTTTGAAAGCAGCTCATTAGAACCTGGGCAAAAACACACATTGGGCTGAAAGATCAGCAGCTACCTGGTTGCCACGTTGGCACCCCCCAAACTCCTAAATGTCTTTATGGAGGGGTTTTAAAATTGCCCCCCTTGGCGGTTTCCAGTATGACATCGGGGGGCCACAGGTCACCTCTTCCTCTCCTTTCTTCTCCTCTTTTCATGGTCCTCTTTCTGTCCCTCTCAGCAATTTTTATATAGTCCTTCTTTCCATATTAGCAGCTCTGAAAGCCTATTAACTAACCCCCCCAACTCCTGCACACCTCTAAACCCACTTCTGTTTTCTGTTAGCACTTAGCCACGTTAGCAGGATAAAGAGGGACAAAGAGGAACTGCTTAGATTGGACCTGCACGTTTTGAAGTTTTATGGTGGTGTTTTAAATTGGAGCTTTACGTTACTGAAGTTTATAGCTGCCTCATTGTGCCTTGTTCATTGTGGGGCACTTCATTTTTCTCCTCATCAGGAAGCTGGGCTTTCCACATAAGCCAGAGAGCCACAATTAAAAAGACACAACCCTGAAGACACATTAGTTTCATATCACGCTGCAATATGGCACAACGTGTTTGCAGATTAGCAGATGTTCAGAAATGTAGGTGTAGATAACAAGTGGATATTGTGGCATCACCCATTGGTTTGAGGACTGCCGATTTGAAGCCTTAAGTTCAGCATTGTGGTTGTCACCATCTTGGTTTTCTGCAACCAGAAGTGATACGAGAAAGTGGAAAACCAAACACTGTATAAGATATTTTTTGGAGGCCAAAATGTTACAATTGACTTTCATGAACTGAAAACAGTGTGAAAGGGTTGAAGTTGTAAGACAAAAATACGAAACACCTAAACCAGACAATGCTGTGGTAGTGAGCTGTCAATCAAAAGGTAGCCATGCCTTAAAGCAGCTCCTAATTTATGGCCTATTTGACTCTAAATCAAACCATAATTTCTTCACTGAATATCATCCTGTATTTAAGAAGACTTGAACTTAGAGGCTGAGATATTTACTGAGCTAATAGCCAGTTAGCTGCATTTTATGGAGCAAAATGGGCATCTCTCACAATCTACACACCATCTTTGTCTTCAATCTAGACTTCTACCATCATCCATCTTCAGCATTTTTTGTTGTTTTTCATCTCTAGTGGAGAGTAGAGTAACTTGCTGGAAAAAAAACTTGAACACAGCTATCCCTATAGAAGTCCAGCATTTTCAGAAATCCCTGAAATCTGTTGAATCTTTAAAATTTACTACTAGATATTACTGTGTGCTGGATTTTTTAGGTGCTACCTGAGATGACATCCTTTTATTATTGCACATATTCATGGTTTGAAGCCTGTGGGGTGCAACACAAACTACAATTTTCTCATGAAGATAAATATTAAGGAGGTTTTATTGGCAGCAGAAACAGCTGGGTGTTAGATTTTTTTTTAACTTTGAGAAAAAACCCTTAAAAAGACACCTTGGAGCTGCAGCAGATGGCACCCTGAGCCCTGCAGCCACTGCTGGGAGGAGCTCAGATATTGACCAATCGCTGAGAGGCGCTGATTGACCAATACCAAGGTAGGACGCATGCTACTGGTTGTGTTGCTGAGAAATTGGAGCTGAGTTAGCTGATGAGATCTGCAGAGGACCAACATAGAGTGTATTTCTCAGAATTTCACTGTGACAACAACTGTCGCTTTCTGTGAGTTTGTCTGTCCCTGTAATCTTCACCATTTAGTCAAAATCACATTTTGTCACTATATCCAAGTGATACAACAAATCACCATTTATTAAAGCATTTTTGTAGTGTCCATGAAGTTCTGATGGACTCAGGCCTCTTTTATGACACTGTAATCATCTCTGACATGCATTTTCCCTGCCTGTAATACTTTACTATTGGGTGTGTTTTCTGCTTTTTGTATATTTCACTTTTTCTCATAACTTTGCTGTCACATTGAGCCATACAGTGTGTTTATGCAGTGTGGTGTTGAGGCCTGGGTGGTGAAAGGGTGTGTGAGATTTTAACTTTGATTGAACCCCAGCCCAGTGTTTTAGTCTCCTGATCTTAGCCATAATTTAACATTGCTTTAACTACAGGAAAAAGGCATTAAACGTCACACCAGACGTGAATGGTTTCCAAAATTGATTACAATGTCAAAGTTATGTCTGATGTGTTGGTTTAATATTTGCCATTTATTCAGGTTATGTATATGGATAATGTCATTGTTCTTAAAAGAATAGTCTGACATCTGCTTTTTAGACTCACTAACACTTATGGTTATAGAGAGATGCCTGATATTTTTAACCTGAACTTTTGGGCTATTTCTGTAAGTTGATGCACAGCAACCTGTGCAGCTGCTTTGATTTCATCTAAGAGCATGACCCTCTTAATCCTGCCTACAAACTTCTGGTTGGCTCAGTAGTTTTGTTCGAGTGCATCAGACCTAAAAAAAATAAAAAAAAATAAAAAAATAAAATAAAAATAAGACTGATGTTGGCAGCAGTTCAAAGGTCTGGACCCAGTCAAAGTCTGTGAAACACTGCTTTTTATTTACAAAGCTTTTGAAGAAGGTTTATATTATTTATAAGAGGTAACAATGTGTGTGCCCATGACTGTCAGTGACGATAATAGTACTGTCTGGAGTTTGAACTGCGACCTCAGCAGATCAGACAGACATGACCGTCCTGGCGGCCCCTGGTGGTCACACTAGGCTACTGCACTCCTACAACCAGAACTCCCATTCACACACACAGACCCTGCATCCCTGCAGCTCCTCTATGCTTTGCTCTACTGGTTCTGCAACTGGTCTTGCTGGTGGATTAGTTCACTGGTGACAGAACAGTAAGAGACAACACACTGAATCACTTGGATGACACTTGCTGTCACTGTATGTGGGAAAACTGTACATTTGGGGTGTCGGGGGAGAGAAGGAGGGGCTGCTGAGGGTAAAAGTGTGCAGCGAGCAGGGGGCGTGGCTTTAAGGACGAAGGGCGGGGTTAAAGGAAGGAAGGAGGCGTCCTGTTTCCTGATGGGAGGCAGGAGGAGGCAGAACAAAACAGTAAAAGATGCTGTCTGTTGCCATCACACGTCAACACTCACACAAAGAACATGTATGGCCTACACATGCAGAAAAGTGAGCCAGATCATACTCTTATCATGTTGGATGAACAATCAGGTCTGCTTAATATTGTGATGGTCTCCCTTTTTCTGACAAAACAGCAAAACACAACAAACTGCTCTGCTCTGTGTATTCTGACACCTCTCTATCAGAACCAGCATTAACGTCTCTGGTCTGCTGGATCAGACCACCAGGACCAGCCTTTACTCCCCTCATGCATCAGTGATCCTTGTCCTCTCATGACCTTGTCTCTGGTTCACCACTGGTCCTTTGTTGGACCACTTTTGATAGATCCTGACCACTGCAGACCACGAACAACCCACCAAATCTACAGTTCTAGAGATGCTCTGACCCACTCCTCTAGCATCACTGCTTGGTTCATAATGTCAAACTCACTCAAATGCTCACGCTTTCCCCTTTTTCCATAAGACAGTGATGCAGGGTGGATGCTGGCTGTAGGAAACAACAAACAACTTTCATTTAATTGTTTGGTTGATCTCATTGCAATCAGATTGTGCTTGACAGGTGTACTCAAAATGCAATGATCACTGCTTGTGAGGCAATCAGCCAAATCACCTCCAGAGACGATCTGAGACGCATTGTGACCACATTAAACACAAGTGTAAATGCAATCAACCCTCATCACACCCCTCAAACCATCATAGCATAGCACTGAAACTGGCCTACTGTCCCCTTAAGGCCACAACTCCACTAGTTCTGTTTACAGTGTAAGAAGAGCACAGTACCACACATATTTGAAATTAACCAGATGACCATAAACTGACTGGAGCATGAGGACAGAAAATAAACAGAATTACACCTGCGCTCACATAAAATGTAAACCAGTACTGTTCAAACCTTGGTTGTCAGCTTTGTGATATTAAAGTTCAGAAAAGAGAGATCTGGTCTCTGTCCTCCTTTTATTAGAGTAAGGAACAGTGTTTATTTTTTTTAAATTTGGTAGTTGAATTATCATGCGTCTCAGGTGATATTACAGAGTAATCCAAAAGTAATGTGACTAATTGTGTGACATTAGCTTGTGGCATTCAAGCTAAGCGTGCTTTGCAGCTGAACAGAAATACCTCCCCTGACAGACTCAAGACAGGCCAAGTGTTTACTGGACCAACACAGGACTCAGCATGATAGTTTATGTTAAAATGTGTGTGTGTGTGCGCGTGTGTGTGTGTGTGTGTGTGTGTGTGTGAGAGAGAGAGAGAGATAGAGAAATAATACAAGCTGGAGGCTAAGCAATATGTGTGTGTGTGTGTAGATGTGGGTGAGATGGGCTGAGCCAAAGGTAGGGGAGGTCTTCTCTGATTGGCTGACTGTAGATGACAATGCAAGTCACTGACATTCATTCTAGGCAGAAGATATATATCTCTCTGTTTTCTCTACTTCCTTGGATTTTTCCTCTTTTCCTTCTATTTGCTCTCAAAGACCACACACACGCACACACACACACACGCACGCACGCACTCACACACACACGCACACCCTCTTCAAATGGAAAAAGCAGATTCACCATCAGGTCATACCAGAAAAAGGACACAAGTTGGTTGTGTTTTTTTCAACTGGAAGCTCAAATTTGAAACTAACCTTTTACTAATAGTACTACTACTACTACTACCAAACTAAAAAAAAATCATAGTAGTTTTAATTGAAATGCCTTTTGTCCACACACCTTATTCAAACCTTTGTCAGAGCTCTCTGGCATCAAACTGACTTCCTGTTCCTACATTCAAAGGGCAATTTTCCTCACTTACAACATACAGTGTATTAACTCTTTGAGTGCCAAAGACGAGTATGTACGGCTTTTAAAATAGAACGCCATAAACGTATGCTCGTCTTTCCATTTTTCGGCAACTTGCACAAGAGGGCGCTCTTACTCAGCCTGTGAGTAATATTGGGGCGTCAGGGATTTGTAGTCGCGATATAAAGAGACGGTATACACCACTGAGATTAAAGCAGGAAGTGGAGACAATTGAAAATAGAGAGCAAAACAGACGGAATCTGGACGAAAAGTGGTGATTTTGGTGAAAGTGGCCTCTACTCTACCTCTGATAAAACAAGAATGGAACAAGATAAAAACAAACATTATTTTCATAATGAAATAGAGGGTCTCTTCTTTCATTTGAGCTATTTAGTGTTTTCAGAGACATAACAGAAATATTCTGTGGGTCTAGAAACTCAGAATAGACAACTACTCTGGCACAAGGCACTCTCAGTGTTAAAAAAGTACTGGCATTCAATGAGTTAATTATTATCATTATCATTCCTCTGAAGATGATAATATCTGGAAATATCAGTATTGGGTTTTTACTACTGAGGCTTTAACTACTGTAGGCTTGAACCCAGCATGCAATGTTTACTCGGTTGCTTGATGATGTATGACAACAACAACAAGGACAACAAGTGGATTGCTAGCTAGTGGCTAACACGCTACTTCGTCCAGTACCAGACTAACGTTACGTCTAATGTTCTACAAATGTCATGTCTCTGGTTTAGAATTATTTCCAAGTGTCCTACGGATGGTAAATTTGCCATCACACATGAGGACATGAGGAAAAAGAAATAGGACAGTAATAGCGTCCTGTCAGTATCAATGCTGGAGCTTTATTTGTTGTGTTTTAAAGGGGGGCTGTGTTAACTACTAGTCTGGACTGAAGCTGCTGAACTTTTTTTGTGTCTTTTATGGTTTTATTTGTACTATTATTTAAGTCATACAAAAGAGCATGGTGGATTTAGCCCAGTTTATATTTTAATGACTGTACTATTTGCTAAGTCATGGCTAGTTAGCCATGTTAGTTAGTTAAAATAAGATTAAAACTTGATTCATCTCGAAGGAAATTCTTTCACAACAGTTGCCATACACAGTAGGAAAAAGTAAGGATTTAAAAGGATTTAAAAATATTTATACAGCGTTTCCCAGTCAGTAAAATAATGCACTTAGTCTGTGTTAATTGTTAACTGTTAAAAACAGTAAATATAGCTTTGGTGTAAAAAGTCTGTGCATATCGGTTGATATCGTAATCGGAAATAAAGAGTTGGACAATATTAGAATATCAGATAGCAACAAAAAAGCCAATATTGTGCATCCCTTGTTACAATACAAAGAAGGACGTGTAAACTGATCTGAACAAATGTGCATATAGTGCAAAAGAAAAAAGTTTAAGGTGACGTGCTCATTTCAGTGTGAACAAAATACTAAAATACTGAGTGTTGAGTTTGTATCCACCTCCATAAAAAAACTCCTCACTTTCAAAAGGCAAAAAACAAACCGAAAGAGAAAAAGTGTGTTCAGTAAAGCACAGAGTCCTCTGCTCCCTCCTCCTCAGTTCAGCTGAGGAAAGAAGGTTTTAGCCATGAACCAAAGTGTTGTGGTGGAGGCTGACGTATGCGCCTCCTCCTTTCTCACAGGGTGTGTCTTTTCACCCCGAGCTAGAGAACTCCCCAGGAATGTGGGACGAGGACAGAGACGGCTTCACGGGCCTTTAATGTTTTTCTGTTTGATGGCATGTGTGACCAAGTGAAGAAACTAAGTCATCATATATACAACTTAAAATAATGAGAAAAGTGAACACAATGGACCAAGTGGTGTGATGAAGATAACAGAAGTCCTGCACAGTGAATAGTAGAAATGAACACAGTCATGATAAATGAAAATAAAAATACAGGCAGTAATGGCCTTTCATATTTAGAACCTGCTGAAAACTGTACAGCCAGCCACCAACAATCATCTAGTTGGAAAAATTGAGTCATCGTTCCTACCAGATCCCCAAATCAGTGAAGGAGGAAGAACTGAGATCTGAAGCAGCCACACCACACTGAAAAAAGTACTGTTCTAGAGGCATCTAGCAGAGATGGTGCAGAACACGTGTCAGGGAAAAACATATCCCTAAGATCAATAGACTGACTTCAACACAGTATTACACAGCATTATTTTCAACAGTAATAACAGTGTTATTAACAGCACTATTACAAACTACAGCATAATCAAATGACAGTTTTACAAACACCTTGCCTCTTTTTCATCTTAATGAGCAAAATAGCCTTTTCTGAGCAATAGAATAGAAAAATTTACCAGGGATAAAATATGTGGCTCCAAACTAGAGGTGTAGTCTCACATCAGGGTCCACATTGATCTGGTACACCTGCTTTGTTCTCAGCCCAACAAACGTGGAAAGGTTGGAAGCTTTAGGATGTTGGAAATGGCATAAGTAGTTTCACTTTAGCACTGGATTTTCTATTGATAAAGGAACATTGTCTAGTATTTAGGGGGCTCTATTGGCACAAATGGAATATTTAGTGTCCAATCATCTGAAAACAAGAATCTGTGTATTTTTGTTACTTTAGGATGAGCTGTATGCAGAGCAGAAAAAAACGTTATTTACAGTAACTGTGCACATATTCTTACCAAACTACTTCACTGGTTCATGGTTTTCATATCTTTACACTCTTCACTGAAGACAGGTGTCTATCAGGTGGCTCGAAAGAGGATAGAAAATTATTTTATAGATTATTGTTCTATTAAGTTTGACTCATTAGGTATTTATCAAGCATTCTGTTCTTTTACTAACACATTTGCACAGTATTTTTTATTATAATGTCTTACATTTATTGCGAGATATTTCATCTCCATACACCTGCTCATGTGGGATGAAATATGAATAGTTTTTGATTTTATATTGCATGCAATGCTGATTAGTCCTTGTGTTACAGTGCAGTCTAATAAGGAAAATGTAAGGAAATAGACAAAATTAGATTCTGCAGGGCCCAACAATAACAATAGGGACAGCTAAAACAATTTAAACATCATTTCTTCTGGAGCTGATGATGGAATTAGCTAACGACTGAGCCATGTCGCTTCCTTGATCGGGGACTCAGGAGAAAATGGCGGCAGGCAAAGATGAAGTTTTTAAGCTGAAACGCAAACTTGAGCATTTCATTTATCCTGGAAACCAGAGTTTAACTGGTGGTGTTCAAGGATGTGGGTCAAACTCCAGATTTGATTATTAAAATAATGATTAAAGATGCAAATTAACTTTAGTCTCATGTACAGAAGGGCAAATAGATTTCTGAGCCACTTTAGAAACATTGATGTTGAACCCTATTCTGTTTTTTTTTATTTAAATTTCACACTGCTCTCTCTCTCTCTCTCTCTCTCTCCCTGTCCTATGTGTCGTCTAGGTCTCTCTCTCTCTCTTATGTCTCTCTCTCGCTCTCTCTCATCTCTCAGCTTGCCTGTACCTGCCTCCAGCATACCTTAAGTTCCACCCCCAAACCTTTACATGTTTTTTCTTTACAACAATCCTGGCTTCACTCAATTCAGGAGCAAGATACTCATACTAAAACACTATAACTCTCCACATTAATGTTAATTTAAACTTGCCTGTTTACCTACAAACACCTAGACTTAAAGAAAAACACACAGACGCACAGCTGTAGGTCCATGAAGACCTCCACCTATATAAACACAGAGACAAGCCTGGACAGACATGCTGCTGAGGGATTATTACACACATTTGAGCAGGACATCCTGACACAAAAATTAATATTAGGACTTTCAAAATGCTTCAAAAATTTATTGGACCACCTGTCCTGTTTGTCTCAAAGAGCCTCCAGCATCATGAAGAGCTTTAATTCAGACTTTCTTTCTTTCTCACTGAGTTCCCTACACTTCACCATTTTGAACAGGAGTGAGGAATATAAACTGAATTCACCTTTTAGACACAAATTTGAGCCAGAACACTGGAATCAAGTCAGAAATGAATAAGTAATAATCTACAACCACTAAAATACATTTTCTGTTCAGGAATGAGAGTAAATATTCAAAACATAATAATGTACTTTGCTTTATTTTAATATGTTTTTTACACTAAAAAGTGTTATGAGTAGTGAACTCCTACACTGCATCCTCAATTTCATTTCAAGGGAAACATGAGATTCATAATTTTAAACATGTGACGACTCACTACATGGACCTCCACAGACTATGACTAGAAACGTATACGAAAACATACATAAAGAAAATGTGTGGTTTTTTTTTTGTTTTTTGTTTTTTTTTAACAATGCAGTTTCCTCGTATGGGAATGTATTTTTTAGGAGACGGGATGGTAGGCTGTCCAATCATTTGAAATGACTAGACCTGTGACAGCTACTAATGTTTATTTTATTATTTTTGTCAGAGCATTTGCTTTATCAATTTAATGGCATTAAATGGCATGAACTAGAACTGGAATTACAACTATCAGAGTACAGTGCTGGTTTCATATTTACTCAAAGCTACAGACTGCACCTTTAACCCTTGTCAATCTTATTAAATGTCTCACTTACTAATGAGGCTTGATCTTCATCACGAATGGATAAACTGTATGAAGTCCTTTTTTTTACATTCGGCAAAAATGATAGCAAACAATGTAGCATTATAACAGATGTACTGTTAAGATATGAAACTCCCAGACCAGATCATCTGCGACTGGTTAGCTTCTCGTTTCTATCTGGAGCTTCATGTAGATTCTCTCATCCATACTTGTGCAGGAAATCACCAGAAACTTTTTTTTTATTTTACAAGAGGTCTGAAAAAACATTTTTGTACTTTTTACTTTTAAATGTCAGTTTCTTTGCTTGTATTTCTCATTCCCACTTTGTATGTTTCTTACCAAATATTCTAGTTTATGAAGCACTTGTCTCTCTTTGTGCACCGTTCTATAAATAAACTTTATGAGAAACTACATAATAACATTTTACAGTTTCACTGCTGTATTTTCTGTTCTGTGAGTGGGTGCATCTCTGTCAGCTGGGTGGATCTCTGTCAGTCAGTCTTAGTGTAAAACTCCCTCTGGTGGACTGTTGCTTAAACCCATCTGTGATACACGTGTCCTGTTTTCAGCAGAGTTGGCAAACTAGCCGTACATTATGGGAGCTCTCAGCGTGGCATGGGCCCGACTCCGACCAATCAGGTCACTCGGCTGCAGCTGCAGTTTTAACTGGATGCTCTGTTGACCATTTCAACTCGTCCAACACCAGACCAGCCTCGTGTAATTCTATGTTGCAGTAACCTCACACACAGGGAAGTCTACTTTCAGTATTGTGGCTTTCTGCACACAGCTCAGCTTTTAACTCTTAACTCTGTCTTTCTAGCTTTATTCTACTTCCAAACCAAATGCACACACACAGAAACAGCCTCTCTTTCTTTTCCCTGACTTACTCTTGCACATTTTCACAAGAGTTGCAAAACAGTCGTGTTCCAAATCCCATGCTCTAAATGGAGATCCACAGCAGAGGAAGACGTTGACTCAAGTAAAAGTATCAGTACCACAGAATATAATTTCTCTGTTACAAGTAAAAATCATGCAATACTCAAGTGCAAAAATGCAAAACAACAGGAATGAAAATATACATAGTGCCAACAGTGAAAGATTTCCAATAATATAATTAAATTATAATTAAATCACATAGATTAAAACCCAGGATTTCACAACAAAATGCTAGTTGTAGTCATTTCATGCTGCACAACATGCACAGTGTACAGAAGATGAATCATGTCGCAGTTAACTACAGTATATATGCCTATATATGTATGAATTTGACCGAGGGATTTATAAATATTATCCATAATAACACATTATAAATTTATTGTTCTTTACAATTTGTATTGTAATCTGAAAAGTAACTAGAAACAAAATGTATTAAATGTAGAAGAGTGGGCTATATAGTAGAATATTTCCCTCTCATATGTAGAAGATCAGAATATAAAGTAAGAGAAAATAGAAATAGCCTACATAAGGCGCCTAAAATTATACTTTAGTGAGTCACTTAAGTACTTAATTACATTCCACCACTGGTAAAACAGTACAGCATTGTAAATATACAAACTTAGAGACTTTAGTAAGACAAAAGATTCTCCAACAAACAAAGTGTTCAACATCTGAAAGCTCAAAAGGTCAATGTTAAAATTGGTCTTCTCCACTGAAACAGAGCTTGTTTCTCCTCGGCAAAACACAAAAAATATACATTCCACCAAAATTATTAGCGCTACCATACTACTTTTATTAGGATTATGGAGATAACCGGTGTGCTCACATTACCACTACTCTTAAACCACTGGCTCTATCACAGTGCCTTTCATGACACAGCACATCTATCACACTCATCACTAGTTATATAAAACTGGTTGGACGGGTCATCATGAAGATCTAGAAGTCATCATCATACATGTGCCTTACTACCTAAGATGCTGAGATGATTTCCCACCGTTCCTTGAGTTCTGAGGTAATAACAACCATGACACCAGATCACAGGATAGGTTGGCTTAAAAGCTCCTCATACCCACTCTGAGCTGGGGCAGACTGCTACACCAGAAATACACCAGACCACTTTATGGAGAAACCCATTCCTCTGATACCCCTTTTCCACCAAAAGGAACCTGGGTCTAGTTCGGTGCTGGTGCTTAGTTGGTTCAACTTGCGCTCCTCCTTAGTACCAGTCGCTTATCCACTGACAAAAAGCCCAGTCAGAGCCACATCATTACGTCACTGCAAAACGTCAGTACGTCACAGCATTTTTGCTTTCACCCAACAAAGCTTGTGCAGTGTGAAATCAAAAGAAGGCTTTGCAAAAAATCCAGAGCCAACAAAACTACTACTTGTCCCACATTCCTGAGCGAACAAATGCACGAGCAGGAGAAACACTGACACTCAACTGTGATTGTGGCATGTGCAAAAATAAATTTATTAAGCACAGCTCAAATCTGCATTTGTTCGCTCAAATATAATGCTATAAAACTGTTACTAATCGCTTTGTGTAGCAACTGAGAACAGATTGTATTGCAGCTGCCAGCGAGACGGAGGATGTCTTTAGCCTGGGCACAACCATGATCACAGTACTGGTGGGACACTATTGTTCCAGATTTCAGTGAGCAACAGTTTGTGCAAAAGTTCTCTGTGTGGGAGTGCTTTCAATACATTTGATTTTCAACTGAACCAGGAAGTATTTACTCCAGTCTTATATATCTCAAGAACTGTTCATCTGAACTATTTCACACTTGACGGGTGTATTGCTGGGAACATGAGAACATGTAGTGTCAAAATCAGTGCAATTTGGACTATGGGACACATTTAATATAAATTTCAATGAGGGTTCAATGAATAAATGACAGACCTCTGTGCAGCAGATGTCGAGCATGTCGTTTGCAGCGGGCCTTTAAAGGCATCTGCCCATTGGCTGCAGTTCAGTTTTGCTGATAGCCAAACTGAAAATATGCCAACAACTTTACTTTTCTGCGTGTATTCTAGATTACAAAGGAAATAAAAGCAAACCACACTCTATCAACAGAGCTCAGCCATAAATGCTGTATACAACAATACACATATCAGCTAGTCTGTGAAGTCCTATTCAGGATAAAAAGAACCAGCAGCACTCTAAAGCACTCTAAAGTGCAAGACACTATTGTATTGTGTGTGTAATCTAATGCCTGACATAGTTTATATCAGACAGAAATAGCACATATACATTCATTGCAGTTAATGTCACATGAAATCTCTTCAGGGGGCTGAAGCAGGAGAAATGAGTTTATCAGGCTTACCTTTGTTGGCTTCTTGACCTACAAATCAAGATAAGACACAAAGGGCAGAGTTTAGTGATGGATACAGAGATGATCTCGTCATTGTCCTGAACTTGAACTTCTGTAGAGTTTCCTTTACTGAAAGCATCTGTTTGTTCCCTCTATCCAGGTAGGGAGAGGATCTGCTTCCCAAAACAGTATAGCATCCAAAACCACTGTAAGATGGTACTGATAAATAAATAGTCCATGGCATCAGTGCACACATATAATGATCTGCAGTGATTTGTCCTGTAGCTTTGAAACTTGTCAGTGAAACTGAGTGGAATTTGCTGGTCTTTTTTCCGCATACCTGTTGTAGCTGCTTCCGGTCCACGAACGTCTGTCTTTCGCAAATTAGCCGTTAGCTTACATGTTTATGTCATGTCCACAGCGTGCTTGTTTAGGTTGTTTCCCAACAAAACTGCCCATACTGTTTTTGTGAGAAGCACCTTCGTTTTATATTACTGACAGTGCAGGTAAATACCTTCAAATTTGGTTGTGAAGGTCCATTAATTGCAGCTAAATCAGCGGGTAAAATCGCGTCAGGATGACCGGAAGAGAACACCTGAGCCTGGGAGCAAGCGGCCGCCGGACCCGAGCTAACCTTCTTGTGAAGTAACGAGTCTGAAAAACTGGGCTGGGTGGCGTGTCTTCTTCCTCAACTCTTAGTTTTTTTTAAAAATAACTCATTAAATAACTTTGTTTCGCCATTGTTATGAACGTCGGTAACGTTAGCTAGCTAGCAGGCTAACAGCTCCAGCTCGGAGTGACCCCCTGTTGCTAGGACGGGAGAAACCATAGCAACCAGTTAGTTCCGGCCGGCTGCCGTTAAGTTGTTTTATCGGATAAGTTTTAATTAGCGAGATATTAAAACACACAGTCAACGATGTGTTAAGTTTAAATTTCCATATATTTGTAACAAAAATCAAATTGTTGTTGAAAAGTCAATCAAATAATTACAAAGAGATGCGGAATGACTAGAGAAGAAAATAAAGATAATTATGTATTATACTAGAACATAAAATAATTATAGAGAAATGAAATAAAATAAAATTCAAAACGGCTAAAAATGTAAAAAGACTTCATAGAGGAAAAATAACTAAAGACACAGGGAATTACTATTAACTATTAAGATACTTATTTGGCATTCATTCATTACACTGAAACTAATGTAACTGAAATAAACTAAAAAAGTGTCTCCTTTAAATATTATTTTTAGGGCTTTCATCACCTGAATTAGAGCAGGCTCATTTAGTAAATGTATCCCTTTCTAAAGCCACCACTGCTTATACATATAGGAACACATTATGTCCCACTCACATTCACCTCTCCACGGTAAATAACACACGGTGATTAAACGTTAAGTCCAGTGCTCTCTGCAGTGACCTGAGTGGATTACATTGATCCTTGCAGGCCAACAGAGAAGCTGTCTGGAAGCTGCAGGTGATCTGATCCAGCACCAGTGGGCTTCATCTCACTGATGGATGATCTGCTGAAGCATCATGGCGCCCTCTGGTGGCCAATTTGTCCTGGAAACAATGTCACACTGCTCTGACACAAATATGACAATGTAGGATCAATATTAAACACGGCATTTATTTTGCATGTGAAGTTGTTTCTTTGTTCCTTCCTCTCATCTTTGTCTCAGCACACTTTTTCTCTGAGTCTCTGAACAATAAAATACAAAATAAATAAACCCAAAGGGAGGAATATAACATACTATAAATGTCCCCATCCATCCATTCATTTTCTACCGCTTATCCTCACATACGGTTCACCCTGGTGAAGCCTGATCATTTACTGATAATGTGCTTTATTATTCTCTTGAGTGACTGTAATTTTTTCTAATAAGTCATGTTGACATCTACCACATGTAGCTGCTCTGAAGGCAGGTCTCTCTGTTTAGTTCTGACACACCCACCCTCACATTTAAAACCCTGCGTTTGAGTACCAAATGTCTTTTCTCTCTCGCTCACTAACCTCATCGAGTTCTCAGACAAATGTTTATAATAATGGGATAAAATCTAATGGGATAATTCTCTTTTTGAAAATGGTCAAAATGATGTTGTTGTTCCACTTGAATCAGATCTAGATGGTGACTCTGGTCTGTTAAGTGTTAAACAAGATGAACACAAAGTCAAAAAAACAAAAAAAACAAAACAGTGTTTTGTCGTAAAATGACTTAATGACTTTAGCCTTTTTGACATTTAATACGTCTCTATTTTTGTCTTTAATGTTCCTATAATTAGTGCAAAACCACATTTTCTTAGGGAAATTATTAGGAATTTATTTGGCCGTTATGGACCTGTAAAATGCATTTTTCCCCACCTTATGTCAAGACTTCGCTTCTTTCAATGTAGGTTTATATTAATGCAGAAAACAGTTCAGAATTCAACAATTTCAATGACAGAATTTGTGCATTAACAAACAGAAAAAAAGTATTTGTGCAGTCCTTATGTGGTTTTAAATATGAGACGCTCAGCAGACGTCATGTCTTATAGGTTATATATAGTCTTTGAACGCCTCACATGAGGTCTCACAGGGTGAGAGCCAGGGTGAGTCCAGGACAGTTGTTGGCCAGTGTTATTAGGAGTTGGCTCCGGTCCGCGGTCCTCTGATGATGTGGATCCTGGCTTCATCATCCAGTTCGTCCATGATTCTCTCCTGTTTGACGGACAGGATGGTGTAGCTAACTGGACGACCACGGGTCAAAGACAATAACACTTTAAAATCATCTTGCCTCTTTAACATGTCGGATGTTAACTCTTATTTATTTCAAGTCAATTTAAGTCATGACATCATTATTTGACTGGTAACAAACTGACAAATTTTGTTCAAAGTGTTCTGTTATAAAGCTCCTCTTAGCATCATGTTACAAGGATGTCTGGTGATTTTTTTTCTGTCAATAAATCCCATTAAATACCAGAATATTTCACAGACATATTTATTTATGTGCAATATTTATATTATTATACTTATATAATATAATATAATATTTATACTTATATAATATAATACTTACTGTATATTATTACTTCAGTTGGTCCATTTTGTTCATTTATGTTGTATATTTGCCGATTATTAATAACACAACCAGTTTTCATCTGGTCTCTTGCATATTTTTAAACATTTATACACTGCTCATTCATCTATATTAGTCACTATCCCCTCTCACTTTTCCCAATATTTTTGAATGAAATTAATTACTCTTAATCATTTCTTCAATTTCTCCATTTGTAGGACAAATAAAGGATTATCTTATCTTAAATCAACATTAATATATAAATATCACCTAAACTGAATTGTTTCAAGCATATGAATATTTTTAGTACAACTGTAAGTATTTATTATTACTATTACGGATTCTATTATTTAATTAGTGCTATTTTATTGTTTTCTTACTTATAACTTGTTTCATGTTGCTGTAAATTTAAATAAATTCCCCTCAATGGGGAAATCAATAAAAATATTCTTTTGTATTCTCTATAAAAAATAAGCTGTGCTTCACACATTAGTATGAGATAAACTTCAGCACCATCTAGTGATAAACAGTTATAAAGCACAGACATGTGACTAAAACTTTAAAGAATTGGACCACATGAGGTATTTTAACTGGCTAATTTTCAAAATGAATTAATGCTATTAAAAATTCAAAAATGTCAACAGAAAATTTTAACATAAAATTCCAATAAAACACTGAATTGAAGAGAGTTAAATTATCTGGTGTTTAATGATAAATCACTTTTTAGTCTCCCTTTCCTGCTACTACTACCCATTTTTTCAGAACATAATATATTATATATGTTACATTCTCTGGGCAGAAGGAGCCGCTCATGTGTTGTGTAAAAGCCTGTGAGTGACATCAGTCTGAAAGGATACACAGGCCGACCACAAACCCTCCTATCAGCAGGCCGGTCATCAGGTTTCTGTTGCGGAGCCGCGACGCGTTTTTCCTCCACAAGTCGAGCTCCTGTCTGCGGCTGCGGAGCTGCTTCTCTGCCGCTGAGAGAGCAGCTTCAGCGGGTCTTCCTGCTGCTTTCTCCTCCATCTCTTGTTTGGATAATCAGCTGCGTGAACCCATATGAACCGGAACAACTATTACTACTATTTCCCCCCCAAAAAAAATAAAAAGGATAGCGCCACCTGCTGCACCGGAGTATAAATGGTTGCATTGAGGCTGGCTGTAAATTAAAAAAAAATATTTTTTAAAATAACTTTCATGTCCTGTGGCTATTTCATATTTAAATGACATCAATCAATAAGTAATTTGCACTATTTGAATACACCATAAGTCACATCCATAGTCTAAATATTGTTGTAAGAGACAGTTTGAGGATGGGCAGCACGGTGTGCTTGAATGTGTGTGTTGCAGAGTGGGTGGTTCATGTGGGAGTAGGCGTACGTGCATGCGTGCGGAAGTGTGTGTGCGTAAAGGTGGCCACTCACTGGTGTTACAGATGAGAAAGAGAGAGAGTCAGGGTTGGGAGTAGCCGTCATTTTTGTTGACCGCTACTCACTTATTTGCTCATTCATTTATCACCCTTTTTATCGGTTTAATCCTCTAGTTTCGATTTTCCATTCATTCATCCCTGTGCTGGTTTATTCACAATAAATGCACTATTTGGATCTCAGCGGAGCCTATGTCATATTTTAATAGCGCGTTGCAAATTGACTAACTTGAGGACCCAACCTACTCTCAGCAGCAAAAGGACTGTGTGCCGCAACAATTGTATTTAATTCAATTTCCCATTTATTCATTTTCAATTGTACCAAATGCATTGTCCCTATTTATCATATATCAAATATATCAAAGATGACAGACTAGAGTTTATCACTGGGGCGAGACGGATTAACGACTTCAATTTTGGTGGGTCAAAGGTCACTGTGAACATGAAATCTCAGAGGCACTTTGATGGATTTTCTTCCTGGACTCAAGGATAAACCAATTTGGTTGTTAAAGGTAAACGTTGTAGTGACCTCAGTAACATCCAACAGGATAAAATGATGTGATGACAGTGTCTTGACTGGTCGGCGGAGCTGTGCAACAGTGAGGCAGAAAATCTGGTTTATTATTGTGATTTTATTATTGCTGCAAAAAAAATTGACCATGACATAGTAAAAATCTGATATAATGACACCTCTAATCCAGAATAAAAAAATACATACAAGTTAAATGAAAAATAAAAACTAAGAACAACCCGAATGGGTCAAACAAAAACAAAAGGAGAAAGAGAAATAAATAAATTTATTTGAACAAGTGCAAGGAAATATGTAACTGAACAGCCCTTAGTCTTCTATCCATAGCGGATACACTTAAGGTAGTTTTTGAAGAAGTGGAGTTGCAGTTTGTACTTGGTGTCGTTCTTCCCAGGGTGTCTGAATTTGGTGTAGCCAGTGTTGCCCTGGTTGTTACCCTTTTTGGGCTGATGGCCAATGGACACATGGTTACACGAGGCGACCAGCAAGGAACCGAGGCCGTCCATAAAAAACTCTAGAGGCACCATTATTATAATTATTATTATTATTGAACCACCACAGGTCTGAGAGTGCACTTCTTGTCTGTCCGGACGTACCTGAGTGTGCTACCCTCTGGAGCTTCGGGTCAAATCCCACCTTCTGGACAGCATCTGTACGAGCCAGGAAGAAGTTGACCACCCCGTTAGTAAGGAAGCATTGTGGGTAACCAGGAAGTGAGTTGAACTTCCCTTTGGACTTCCTGTGCAAGCAACCACCCTCCAATTCTTCTCCTTCCTCATAGAGAAGAGAGAAATAAAACTGGTTCCCTTGCACCGTCCCGCCCAGCTGAAAGGGACAGAGAGACCTGGTTAGAAACTAGTTACCGGTATATTGTACTGGGATAGGCTGCAGATGGCACACTGTACTTCAAAAAAAATGTGTGTAGTACTGTTTGGGAATCAAATAAAAAACAAGTCCAGAGCTAGAACTGATAGTTCAGGGGTTCTAGATTTGAAAGAAAAAAATGGCATGGATTTTTTTTTATTTTAATTTGATTTATTTTGTTGCACAATTATCTTATTATACAGTAACATGTCTTGTCATTTAAAATATGCATCACTTACTACATCTATGTCCGGTGCTTTTAGGTGGCTAATTTAGAGTTTTCAAGCCCCTCAGTAAGCTAACCATGGATTCAAAAACAAAAACAAAAACAAAACAAAGGTTTCAGAGTAAAATTTAAGGAAAGTTTAATTCAGATTCTGACAGATTAATTTTCCTTCACTGCTGGCTTACCTGTATGCTTGTTATACTGTATGTGACAACAAACTGGAGTACAATTGATTTTCCACAAATATGAGGAACACTTAAATAGGCCTAGGCATAGCTCTGTTTCATTTATTAGACCTATTTATGAACACAACACATTTTTATCCTCTTCATAAGAGCTGTTTGTTATAACAGATAAAAATAGAAAGTCAAACATAATAATACGTTTTATTTATTGCTATTCTATATCCTCATCATAAACAAAGATTTGTACTTCCACAGTACATCTATATAGAAAACTTTATGAGCGATGTTCTGTTTTGTGGTTCCCTAAAAATGTTATGTGGTGGGAGAGGAGGCACAGTGGCTCTTTTAATAGTAAAGGCTGCAGACCCCTGTGACAGACTGACCTAAGATTCAGAGTTCAGATCCAGAAAAACAAGCTGATCGAGTGAAAGAAGAAATGCAGAAAGGATTCAGAAAATGAAACCGAGGATAGCAGAAACCTGAGCGCCTCTGCCATGCAAAGTGAGAAAAGAAAAACATTTTAAATGATCAACAGAAGCCTCTTTATTCTCACCACATCCAGCTCGGGGAGCGCCTCCATCACCTCCACCAGATTCTCTATTTTCGTACCCATTGTAAACACAAAGTCGTCATCCACCCACAGGAAGTACTTGGTGGTTACCTGGGAGATGGCCAGATTCCTGCCAGCGAACCAGCCCTGAGGGAGGAAACGTTTCACATCTGAAACCTTTTAAACTATTTTCTGTCTTTTTTTAAACAATAAATTGCAGAACATAGAGAATATGAAATAAGATATTTGCAATGTCAAAATATGATGCTGCAAAAAGATCAAAACAGCAGGAAAGAATCTTTCAGTTGAGATAATTAGCAGGTTTAATAAAGATATATTAAGTTTACACTGTTGCTCACTCATATTACTGGCAGATCAGTTCTGTAAGCAGCATTCTCTAAAGATAAAAAGAATAATAAAAGTTCCCCCAAGAACAAATTCACAGTTGACACATAGATGATTATGAAAAATTGATTAAAATGAAATATCAATATAAAATATAAACATATAAAATGCAAAATAATAAACAAAATAAATCAGAAATACAGTATATCGAAAAAGTAGTAAGTCTTAACAGAAATATATCAAAAAATAACAAAAAATAATAAACAAAATAGAAATATATCTAAAAACAAAATAACTCATATTTAAAGACAGTGAACGTAGTTTGTTACTTCCACTCCTGGTAAGTGTAGTAAACATGTTTCTGACCTGTGCTGGAGGCATGATGTACTGTCGGATGTGCTCTCCAGTTATCTGTTCTGGTTTGAAACTGTCGTCTGCGATGATGATCTCTATGTTGCTATAGAAACGGCGGATGCTACTCAACAACACATTGAGCTGCGTGTAGCGCAGGAATGTCTTGGTGATGATGGTGACATGAGAGTTGATATCTGACAGAGATGCAAGATGAGATGAGAGGATTATGTATATATATATATATACGTATATATATATACGTATATATACGTATATATACGTATATATATATATATATATATATAAAAATATATATAAAATTTCTATACATTGTGTGCCATGGTCCTTTTCTTTTGTATTTTATGTAAATACTGAAAGAGTGCTGTAAACTGGAGTCAAATTCCTTGTATGTGTAAACATACCTGGCCAGTAAAACTGATTTTTTTTCCAAAACCCAGACCTCCATGATGAGGGCACTCCTACCTGTTCCCATGTCGTACAGGACGGGCAGATGAGGCTGTTTGATGGTTATGGGAAACACAGCTTCATGGTTCTCAAACTGGAAGGACACTAAGTACAGAAAGAAGTAAGGGTCTCATGAGTAATGTAAGATTTAATTATGACATTTAGAAAACTGAGCTTCCAGTGAATCGAAGAACAACAAACTGCGCTAATACTAATGTGACATTAAACAGACTAATATTTACAGCCACACTAATCCTTTTTGATTCCACTCAGTGCATCACCACTGATCTATTTGTACATTTATCTCCACAATAAAAGACTTTTCATGTTTGCATATCTCACAGGCGTACCGAGGTCTCCAGTGTGGATGTGGTAGAGGGTGCTGGTATACGACACTTTAGCCAGCAGGTGGTTGAGGTTCGCCAAGCTGCTGGACTCCATAACCAGTCTGCTCTCGCCGTCACCTGACAGTTAATAGTTAAACAGCAGCAGAGTAATCAGCGACTTCCTGTTTTTTATTACATTTAAGTTAAGCCATGATGATGTCTCAGATGTTAACACAGGTGATAATGATCGTTTAGATCGCACCCTATCAAATGTCCTGAAAAGGTTCAATTGATCTTAGAAACATCACAGTTTGTTAGGTAATGTGTGTGTGCTAATATTACATGTTTACATGACATGATATTACTATATTCATTCAACAACCATGACCTGCAGTATGTGGAGTCATGTCTCACCTTTGACTTTCAGTGTTTCAGCTGGCACCTCTGTGGTCAGGACGCCTTTGGACACGTTTAAGGACACCTAGAGTAGACACACCTGAATAAACTACGAACCGTCCTCTACATTTATTTATCCCAAAAAAAAAAAAATTAAAAAAAATCAGTATGTGGATTGGAAGAGAATCACTCAGTGCAATGATGGATTGCATGACAGGAAATCAAGAAGATTTGGAAAAGAAAAGGTTACAGTAAAATAGTGTGATATGTGTGATTTTAATTAATGAATATTAGACCGGAGTTGATGAAACATATACTGTTGGCATGTAAACTGTGGCCTAGTCATGTGTTATAATTTTAGATTTACTTATTTGTTTGTTATTTCATCATTTCCCAAGCTGAAAGAAGGCTATTCCCACACCACAGCCACAAAGTCAGGTCAGACAATCTTAGGAAACAAGGACAGGTCCTGCTGTACTTGAAGGAAAGAGCTTAAAGGTCACTGCCTGACACTCAGGTTTCACTGGAAGGATCGTCACCCCAATAAGAGCTACAACTAAATTCACACAAATGTCTTAAAACATTTTCAGAAAGAGAAATTTCTGCCAGTTATGTGCAGATTTTTATGAATGAATAGGGCAAAATCCAACAGTTTGAAGGTGTAGATGTAGATGCAACTAAATGGGATGTTGGCAAGTATTAGAAGTTCCCACTGGTCTTGAATGCATTATTGCCTGAAGTACTGCAAATTATAGGGGAAATAAATATTCATAATTATTATTATTATTATTATTATTATCATTAATAATAATAATAATAATAATAATACTGAAGCAGTTTCAGGGCCTGAACTTGTTTCAGGTAGATTTTCCAAGATGGCTGCTTTACACCGAAAAATAATAACACAGAAATGTGTGCCTTTAGAATATCAGCACAAGCTAAGGCACTGTTTCCAGTAAAAATATGTGAATGTAAATTGGATTAGTCAGTTTCCTTTGTGTCTGTAAGCCACAGAGCCACCCTTATGGAGAATACACAGGTAGTGTCCTCTATGCAGTGTGTCCAGTACCCTGTGTTGTGAATGCAGCCATCTTGTATGCACCAGCCAAAGCTACCAGGTTAATCTGGCTGAGAACGACAGGCGATCTGTTGCATCTATGGCATCACACCAACCTTGTAGCTGCTTCTTTGTCCTGCATACACTGCTAAACCTGAAATCAAAACAACCTCATGCTTTCATACTTTCACAGAAGAACATGCAAGCGTGGCTTCCTCCTGTTAAACTGTTTAAATGCCCAGCTCCCCGTCTCTGTATTATGATCACTCTACCTTGATACTAAACACAGGGTGAATTCACAAAAAAAGAATTGCATGGCTTTTGCAGCTTCTGAACCTGTACCAGTAATACAAAAAGAAAGAATAGACAATTGTGTGACTCTCAAAGCACCACCAATTGCCCTACCAAGCAAATGCTGTGGTGTCTCGGTGCTTCTGGACATGTATTTCAATTAGGTAATTAACTCTTTTGAGTGCCACTGACATAATACAACGTCATTCAAAACCCGACACTTGAGTGCCATTGATGTAATACTACATCAAAGTGTTTTTTTTTTTTTTTTTTTTAGCTAGTCGCTGATCACGGTTTGCCACAGCTTGTGAGTAATGTTGGGGCTTCTGTGATTTGTAGCCGGAACATAAAGAGTTAACATGCGCCACAGCGATCAAAGCAGGAAGTAGAGACGATTGCATTTAGAGAGCAAAACAAACTGAATCTGTACAAGAAGTGGCGATTTTGGTGAAAGTGGCCTCTACTCTCCTCCACACAAAAAAAGAACGATATAAGGTAAAAACAAACATTTTTTTTCATAATAAAATGGAATGATGAAACATTTGATCTACAAAATATTCTGTGGGTCTTGAAATATGACTGAAAAATGGGCAAAAATGCTGGAACAAGGCACTTTCAATTTTAAAAAACGACTGGCACTCAAAGAGTTAAGAAATTTTGCACAAAAAAAAATTGGCCCTTTTCTTTATAAATTAGCACGCCTAGTCGTTCCACTGATCATGGCACATTAAATCAAAAATATAGTTTCTCTGTCTCTTTTCAGTTCCTTGTCTGAAGGTCAGAGGAATGGTTGTCTGAAAAGAAGGTAAAAGTGATGCACAATCTATTCTTTGTGAAGTCGCCCATATTGCCATGTCTCATTTGCATTCTCCACTGTGCATTTCCATGACACTCAGATTAATGTTTTTGTAGTAGTAGGTTGAATACAAAAGCTTCAAACGGATAAAAATGCTGAACATGGGTTGTAGCATACCTGGTATGAGAGTGGAGATCAAAGGCTGCACCGTAAAACCCTGGATAGGATACTGCAGAGGAGAGTTAGGGGAAGCAAACAACAGTCTGGATAACACAGACGTAGTCCTGTTGAGGAGACACAGGAGGTTGCAGGGTTATGTGGCTGAGCAAACAGATACCATCATTACTGCAGCTACAGCCATATTATCTGAAAGAAGCAACAAAGAGCTGGTTATATGACACAGTTCAGGAAGTGTGGTTTGAGTTACACATTAAAGCATATAACAGCTTCTCAGATGCCAAAGTTTAATGGCTCGCCAATGCAAATAACAGTAAAACTTTGAAGCAGATCACATTTCATCAGCCTCCAGTCAGACGACATAGAACACAGAACAGCCAAAGTTGATACAGGGTATTTCTTTTTGAGGAGGTTGTGTTTTTTTCCACATACAGTACTGGATTATACTAGAAATGCAGTCTTGTTTTAATTATAATAAAATGACAGCATTCATTATTGGGCTGTACTTTCCGTATACAGTATTTATGGGGTAAAACCTGAAAATATCGCATGATAAACACAGGGCAGAGCATTTCACTAAGAACATGGTATCTGTAATAACTGGATGGATGAAAAGCAATTTAGCAAACCTTCCACATACAGTAAAACACTTCCTTTAAATGGTTAAACATTAATTCTGTTGTCTCTTCACTGTGTATCTTGGCCCTTTTCTACTGCCTGTAGTTCAGTGGTTAGGTGCAGATGACATCACCTGTGTCTTTGTCGTTCGAGGAAAAACACCTACATACATACATTAAAATTTACATTTGTTTTAATAATTCCTCACTAATAGTTTACGTGAGGCTTAAATGAATTAAATGGATACTATAGATATTAAATCACTGCAGAGGAGGACTATTTATAGAAAAAGAGTGACGGTCATACTAAAGCAGTTTAATTTTGAAAGATGATTGTGCGACTTCCCCACTTTGGTTGAAGCATGTATCCATCCATCCATCCATCCATTCACAATCTACCATCCATCATCTTAAACATCTATCTATCCATCATCCATCCATCTATCCATCTACCATCTATCCATTTATCTATCTATCTATCTATCTATCTATCTATCTATCAACCATCCATTCATCCATCATCCATCCACCATCTATCATCTAAACATCTATCTATCATCCATCTATCTATCTAGCTATCATCCATCCATCATCATCCATCAATCATCTACCATCCATCATCAAACATCTAGCTATCATCATCCACCCATCATCTATCTATCTATCTAACCTTTCACCATCTACCATCCATCCATCCATCCATCACCTGGCTTTGTGCTGTTTAAGCTCCTTAGCACGGCGCCTCACCACCTCCTCATACTGATCCTTAGGGAGGTGATCTTTGAGGAGCACTGAGCCGTCAGGACAGGTGCATGGACCAGGAGGTGGGAGATGACTGCGGGGCTGCATCCTGGAAGGGTGGAGGTAATATGGAGGTCCTGAATGGACAAACTTCTGTTCTCTGCTTTGTCACATGACTCAACACCAATTACAATACTTTTGTTCAAATCACAGTTAACAAAAAGTTTTTGCATTTTGATGCATTTTCCTAATATATCCAGCGCCTGTCTTTTCAAAATAAACTTCCATCTTCACAGAAAACATCATGTCTTCCTTAGATTAGAAAAAGGTAATGCAATGTAGCTAGTAGTACTTTTTAATAAAAGGTTACTATTAATGTGTAACACATTACTTGTTTGAGTAACCATCCCAACACAGTGTATGACAGATTCCAAGGTGTGGACACACACATAAAGGCACCTAGTGGGCTTTACCTCTGTATTTTTGGGGTGGGAACCTCTTGGGTTCTTTCTCCAGTCCAGTTTTGAAACATCATGACGTAGAAAGTGAGCAGGATGAGCACAGACACACCAGCAGCCGTCTGAAGCAGTGCTCTGACAGACACAGCCATCTGCAGAGACAGACACAAGCCACCACAAACACTCACTGACATTTAACAGAGAACAAACAGCAGGTTAAATGGTTGTCCTGAACGACGGCACACTGACCACCTGTTCTACTCTTTATATCTGTTTGCTCAGTATCTCTGTGTATAGGTGTAACTGAATAAAAAGTTAGAGAAGTGGTGCAATGAGCTCAGCATGTGTCTCATGACTCATATTGAATGTTCAGTATATTTTAGTTTGTTAAATGTGAAATAATTAACTCTCAAATTGGGAGTTTATTGCCATTGTACTTTGATGCTGATCTGCTCTAAATTGGATTTTTGAGAAATACGGTGCACCAAGTTCTCAAATTTTCTGATCTAGACTGCCGACAAAAAACTACCTGAAAGAATGAGCACTGAAAATGTGAGTATACCATGATATGTCCCCTGTAAATCAATCATACTTTGCATAATATGCATCATCTGCCATATGAAAGAGGGATGCAGTGAGTTTAAAAGGTCCACTTCTTTTCAGCCTGTACATGCTTCCACTGGGAAAAATAATTCAATGCCGTAACATCTCCCTCCATTGCTACTGTATGCAGATGATATTCAAATCTACCTCTCCCTAAATTCTCAAAACCAGGCCCATTTCACACAGTTGCAGAATTATCTCCAAGACTGGTTAGCTCACAATTTCTTGCAGTTAAATGAAGAAAAAAAATGAAATAGTAACATCAGTCAGTTTTCCCTTTACGTCAGACCACATGCAAAAAAACTAGGTGTCATATTTGACAGAGACCTTAGCTTTAACAGGCAGGTAAATTCTGTGTACATACAGTGTATGTACATACAGTATGTGTGTTATGAGTGTGTATTACATATATCTTTCTGTCTTGTGAAGCACTTTGGTGCAAACTTGTTTGCTTTAAAAAGTGCTATATAAATGACTAAAATTAAACTTAAAAGATAATGGTTAATAAGAAATGACTGATCAAAAATAATAATAAATGTAAAAAAACAGGTCAGTAACCTTTTAAGGTAATGTTTATTTATATGATAGGATATGATATCAAACATGCTGTCTAATCAGCGTCTTGATATGCTACATTTGTGAGGTGGATGGATTATCTCAGCAAAGAGGAACTGCTCACTAACAAAGATTTAGACAGATTTGTGAACAATATTTGAGAGAAGTAGGCCTTTTGTGTACACAGAAAACATTTTTGATGAGTTCAGCTTAACAGAATGTAGAGCATAGAACATAGAACTTCAAACGAATGAACGAACAGACAGAAAGACAGACAGACACAAGTTGAAAACAGCAGAGAGGTGACTGGTGTTACGTTTCAGCCATGTAGGTTAAAAAACATATCTGGAGTGCCGACACGTTCAAGCAGAAATCCAAAATACAAGTATGAACCTGACAATGAGCATCATCTTTCAAAATTCATATGAATTCAATGTTAAAAGACAAACTACCAGTGAAAAACATCAGGCTCTAGTGGTTGTTCAGGACCAGATGTTCCCTCGGCATGATGACCTCATAGGTTATTGGTAATATTAAAGAAATATTAGAGTTACTGACCATTTTCTGTCACTGGAGCTCAGGCAACATAAATGAGGGATCTTTACCACGATGAGCAGAAAGTAAAGAAGTCTGTGGGAGGCTGACCAACCTGCTTTCCAGTGAGCGAAGGTGAGAGAAGGCAGTTTATGAGCAGCAACCTCCCTACAGGCAAATCATTCAGTAACGTCAGTAGCTGGCACACTGCAGGGCTCCAAAGTTCATTCATTTATTGCTTTATTGCAATTTATTGAACTACCGTGTTCAATGTATATCTATAACTAATCAATAATAATCAAAGACTCTGTCCTACTTTACACATTCAGAACATTCTGTCATTACTGATTACTGTCTGGTGTGGAAACACACAGTAAAGAAAATAAAGAGAACTAAACACACTAAAACACACACACACACACCTTGTTCCATTCTTGTTTTATCAGAGGTAGAGTAGAGGGCACTTTCACCAAAATCACCACTTTTTGTCCAGAATCCATCCGTTTTGCTCTTGTCTCTACTCCCTGCCTTGATCTCTGTGTCGTATACTGTCTCTTTATGTTTCGACTACATCTCCCAGAAGCCTCAACATTACTCACAGGCTGTGTGAAAAAACACTTTGAGGTATTATGTCAATGGCACTCAAGCGTCGGATTTTAAATTCGTCTATGGCACTCAAAAACACACAACACCTTGCTTTTTCAACTCTTTTTTTGGTCAGCTTCTGAAATGGATGTCAACATGGGGCAAAGTTAACAACATCATTTACATCCATTAAAAGCTGAGCCGGCCCAAGCCTCCATGGAGCCCTCTATTACTGCCAATGATGTTGTTTTTTGATCATTTACACACCTACTATACATACTGTATATACACTCAAGATTTTGGGCCTCATGAAAAGAAAATTTACTGGTCTGTCAGATTTTTTAAACACTGTCTTGCATCAAACTATGCATTTTAATGATATTTTTGACTGTCATTCCCATATTTGTGAAAAGAACATGACAGGGAAGCTTCTGGCATGTTTGTCCAGAACATGTTTCATTTTTTGATGGAGGGTCAACTGATTGAATAAGAGCAGAGCAGCTTGATAAAAATTTGCCTGAACTGATTATTAAACTAAAACAACAGTGAAATGTACAAATCCAGTGTTTTCTTTAGAAATATTAGCTAACATGGGGAGAAAAGTGAGCTAGCTTATAAACTATGGACAAAGCTAGGAATAGCCAACAAGCTAATGTTCCGGAACTTTCCATCACATGAACCACTAACAGCCCCACCTTAGCTATGAAAGTACTGGGTGACAAACTGTCGACCCTTCTCTTCTTTCTCCTGTCTGAGCTTCTTACCTGTTTTACTCCTTGACTTTAAAGACATCCTCTGCTCCTTGTAAGACAGCACTCTTGATGCTGTCTGACGGAGCAGGTGGACTGAACCATTTTACTAAATAGAGAGGGGGGATGTTGACAAATGTTTCCAAAACAAATACAATTAGTGTTACCAATACACTGTCAATAAAATATATGTGTGACTGTAAGTTTATTACTGTGTGTCATATCATTTTATCAGTATTATAATTGTATTAGGGGCCACTCCCTCTCGAGGACAAAAAGGCATGTCTGTAGAGCCACACTTTGCTAGCTTGACATGCTAGAGGGCAGTCCATAGGCAGGGAAGCCTGTGGGTTGGACCAACCGTTGTTGTTCAAACTGCCTCTGCACTAATAACCCAGGGGGGTATTCCACGAAGCTGGCTAAAGAAAGCTGGGCTATCGCCGGCAAGCATGGCTTACCAATAAACGGCCACTTTAATCTTAGCCGCGACTCGTTCCACTAACGAGGCTCAGCTGTTTCTCAGCAACGCTTATTCTAGCCAGGCTGATCCAAGCCGCGGCTAAGCGCGCCTCCACGGTACATAAAAAGCCCTGAAGTATCGATTGTCGATAATGACGAGATCATGGAAAAAAAGGTCGAGCAGAATCGTTCTCCGCGGCGGAGCAAACCCTCCTCATGCAATTGTACGAGGAGTACAAGGAGAAAATTCAAAAGAAAGGCAACACCGTTGCCATTGTGAAAGCCAGGGACATGGCGTGGTAAAGCATCGCGGACCGTTTAAATTCGTAAGTTATTGCCGACACATATTTTACAACTGACGCATGTCTCGATGCAGTCAACCTGCTTGGTTGTCTAATTTTATTCCTCACTTCTGCGTATGTACTGTCAACACTTTTTTTTTTTTTTTAGTGATGCTAGTGGCACAGCGCCCTACTTTTAAATACGAGAAAAGACACAAAAAAGCTTGTACACAGAGTAGTCATGTCATCATTTGTCATCACTCTTACGTCATCATAATCACAATGGCCCAATGGTGGAAGGAAGGCTTTTTTTAATGGGAAATTGTTGCTGTTGTCGCCTTCAGTGTTTTGGATGAGATCATTTGTGCCTTTATTCTGTTATGTGTTGACAGTACATTGAGAGTCACAGAATAAAAGAAAGAAAATCAGATATTTCCAAATAGTTATCGCTGACGGGATCAAACCCACGGTGCAGTGAAAACAGATTTTATCGGCACTTCTCTTTACCTACTCAGCTACTGAATATGTCTTTGTTTTTGAAGTTGTCGTAGGGCATTTCTGGATTCACGTATTCCTATGTTGTTTTAAAAATCTTACAATGTATTTTTCCGAACAAGAGCATCATTCATTACAGATAAAGATGAAATTACTGTGTGACATACAGTTCACAAAGCATCTTGTGGAAGCCTGTCGGACCTTCTCTGAGAGGCAGCTAAGCTTAGCTTGACCGTAAGCTTGCCCGGGACCAGGCTTGTTGCACTGGCTGAGTTACCATGGTTACCAAACCAGCTAGCCCTAAGCCTCTTTGTGGAACCGAACTCTCACTTAAATTAGCCAAGCTAACCGAAATAAGCCAGGCTTTGAGCTCAGCCAGCTTCGTGGAATACCCCCCAGCTATGACCAATCAGAACAACCCAGCAGAGCTAGCTGGTATATTAGACTTTTGCCAAAACAGCAAATACATCCTTCTTTAAAACGGTGGCTTGAGTGCTTCTTTCTGCTCAACTTTCAAAGAACAGCCCAAGCCTAACTCTTCCAAAATCGATGACAGAGCCGATTCAAATGACTGCTGTTCGTTAGCTACAGCCATCTTGGTTGTTTTGCTATCTCCTTGCCCACCCCAACAACTCCCTATGCAGATAGAGCATTGTGATTGGTTCGACAGATTCCTTGCCGGAGCCAGGATTATTTCGTATGATGTGCGCCACTAGACCATCCTGCTAGGCAATAATATTTTTTGCCGCTAGGGTGAGTCTAGATTTCTAGGCTAACAATTTGCTGTTGTAACAAGAAAGAAAAAAAGAAGGAAAGAAAGAACCAAAAGGAGAAGGTAGGTAAGAAACACCTACCTTCAGCTCTGCACTCGACAATCTGACACAAGAGGAAAAGGGGGTCATCTCTGCATCTCCTGACTCTTTGCCAAACAAAACATCACATCCAAGCAGACTGGACTCAATCAGCAGCTAATCAGCACTGCAACGCTGCACCTGGTCCAGGTGTTGCCAGGAGACACTGGTGGTGACATACTGGCGTGAATCACAAGCAGACAGGGAACAGCGTAAAGTACAAAGTCAGCAGGATCACACACAAAGCAGCAGTGCCCTGATAAACACAGCAATCAAAGCCTAAACTGAAACTAATCAAATTACAAATGGACTGTCTTTATAATTTCTTAACTATGAGGTGGATGAAGCAAACTCCACATTTCATCAGATCTTTTCTAAATTTGATACATTTATAAAAGTAGGTAAAATGGAGTCGACAACAGTTTACAGCTCGGATTGTATTACCTCTTTATTTTCCCCTGAACAAAAACTGACAGAGCCAAGTGTGCCAAAAAATAAAGACAAACAAGAGGCCGTATAACACAGTGCCAGGCATTAAAATATCAGAAAAATATGTGAGCCAGGAAATAAACAAGGCACTATTAACAATTGTTTCAAACATTTAATTGCTTTTATGGAATAAAGCAAATCAAATAAAATCCAAATCAGTTGTCTATTAATTTCTACTAATATTACAGTGCAAAATAATGTTTACATTTTTAATTTAGAATTGATTAAAGTTTGAAGTTACACAGAAAATGGAGAAAGGAAAAAATGTGTTTATGATGTCAGTAAGTAAAAAGAATACAGAAGAATAGTTCCCACCATTTACTCTTATCCGATTTTGGCTGATATGTGAAACAGGCTTCAACAACTTCACTCCTTTATATAACCGATAATAACCTCCCAAAGACAATGGTGATATTCAATAAGCTGACAAACATATTTGACTTGCTGTGCATCTCCAGCTACCCGTCTGTTCGGAGCACCCCTGTGCCACTATATTGAAAGCAAATACACAAAGGGCTTATTCATGTTTTTATTTGTCCTCCCACTTTTCTTACAACCAGCTGACAGATTAATGAGCAACTACCAGGTCAGCGATCCACAGCCTGAAGGCAGCAGCTAACAGCCTCATCAATAGTCTCTAACTGGACAAATGATGATAAGCAGTGAACAGTAGTCCTGTATAACCTGACGTCACATGAATTGGGTAGAATCAGACCAGATCTGAGTAGAATAAAACCAGATCTGGATAGAACAGGATCAGATCTGGGTAGAATATGATAAAAGCTGGGTGGATTAGGACAAAATCTTGGTAATATAATATCAAATCTAGATAAAATAATCCTATTTGGAGAGAATAAAATCAAATTTGGGTAGACTAAAAATAAATCTGGATAGAATAAAATTAAATCTCTGTAGAGTAAGATTAAATCTGGGTAGATTAGGTTCAAATATGGGAAGGATAGAATCAGTCATGGGTGTAAGATTAAATCAGGGTAGAATCTGGGAAGAAAAAAACAAAATCTAAGCATAAAATTAAATCAGGATGGAAACAACTGGGTAGAATGGAATTGAATCTGGATAGAATAGTTTTAATTCTGGGTAGAATAAAATAAAATCTGATAAGGGTGATTTTTTTGTTATTTTATTTTTTTTCAAGATTTTTTTGCCTCACTAAGAGAGATTTTCATTTGTACTTTATTTAAGAACTTTTGCCTCATTTAGAGTTGTTTTCCCTCATTTGAGTGGTTTTGTTTTGTAGCTAAACGATAACTGTATGATACAAGGTGACCTCGGCAGAGTAGCTCTTTTGCGGTCAGGCTTTACCTGACAGAGTTGTTACGGGGATGTCTGTCAGTTATTCCTTCATCCAGCTGACACAGAGACAGTCTGGTACCAATATGTGACACTCTAAATCCGGGGTAAAAGCAATACACAAAACCAAACCCAGCGAAGAGGGGTTCAGTGAATCTGTGGGAGATGGTGTAGACATGAGTCAGTGTGTCAGAGGAGACTATGTAGAAAGAGAGAGTGCCCGCAGGCCAGTCCAGATATATCGCTGCTCCGGTAATATTACTAGGGAGGCGTATTTTTGTTTCTATGTCATTGTGCCAAAGAAAGCCACCGAAATTACATCCCAGAATCCAGGACTTGTCATTCCCTCCAAACATGCAGTCCTTACCATCTCCTCTCCTGCTGATTCCTCCGTAAGAAACTGCCATGAAAGCCTTTCCCTTAACTTCCCAGTAACAACGACCGGTCAGACCATCTCTACACAGCAGCTGTTTGAACTCATCAAATCTTTCTGAATGATATGGACAAGGCTGTTTCTTCTCCACAAATGTCACCTGTCTGTTGTTCTCGGACAATATAAGCTGTGGATGTGCTGAGTTTGGGTCCAGAGTGAGATCACAGGCATCTACAGAGAGACACAAAGACACAGTAAAACACTACAACAATGGTGTTATGGACATGTGTGTATATATATATATAAATATATATATATATATATATATATATGTATATGTATACACACACACACACACACACACATATGTATATATACACACAATATGCATATATATACGTCAACACTTCATTACTTACACTTCAGCAGACCAGATTTTAACCTCTGCACTCCTCCATGATCCACTCTGAGAGGATAAACATAATCAGAAAAGCATGTTCTAAATAAAACACAACATTAAGAAAACAAAAAAGTGTTGTTGTGTTTGTGTTTTGGGGTTTGCTCGATGTTTTGTTGTGTTCTCTAAAGTGACATTGTGTTTCCTGTGATGTTTTCGGTGTTTTAGCCCATGTTATTGTGTCAGGGTTTTCTCTTGGACTGCACAAATAAATATCCATCATTAGAAATACTTTACGACCTTAACTTTATGGAAAACTTTAGCTTAACAACTTTTGGTAAAGGGTTAATAATTTTAATATTTGCCATTATATTTAAGCTTCTGTCAAGAAATGAGTAGGGCTGGGTACCGAACTTCTATACTTTTGTCACACAGACCGAAAAGCTCCGATCCTATCAGGTATCAAAAAAATGAACAATTTTTCGATAACTAAGTGTCTGTCAGCCATGCTCTCAGATGTCCCCAGAGACAGGGGGACATGTCCCCTTCAGATCTATAGAGACACAGATCCGTCCCCCCACTTTCCCAGCATAAGGAGCAGCAGCATTCGGAGCTCAGCGTTTGTGTTTGTGTTTTGTACGTTCACTTGTTCGTGAATGTTGGAATTTCTATGCTCTAAGTCAGAATTTATATCATAACCCCCCGTGAAGTTAGTTCTCCACCTTGGAAATTTGGATTAATCTCCCCAACCAGACATAGAATTCATCCGCTACATGTTTTGTTGTAAGACTGGATGAGCTGGGAGCACTAAACTTTGAGATTACATTGATCTGAAGATGACCATGATTAAAGCTTAATTTACACAGATACAATTTATAGAGGTATTGAAAAAAGTATTGTTCAAGAACCAGTATCGAAACAAAGGTACCAAAAATTTTTTAACCATACCCAGCCCTAGAAATGAGTACACACTCTCAGCCCTATCTATATGAGCCATACTTCAGAGTTTCCAGTCTCCACTGTGGATCGTCCAGTCCAGCAGAGAGCAGCATCACTGCTGCGTCTCCTGGATGGTTGTAGCTCAGATCCAGCTCTCTCAGATGGAAGGGGTTGGAGCTCAGAGCTGAGGCCAGAAAAGTACAGCCCTCCTCTGTGACCTGACAGCCTGACAGCCTGTTAACAGTGATCACACACACACACGTTACCAATCCAGTCACATTAATAGAAACTGTAAGTGTGAGAACCTTTGAGTCTGTTCTGACCTGAGAGTTTCCAGTCTGCATTGAGGACTCTCAAGTCCGACAGAGAGAAACTTCACTCCTGAGTCCTGGAGGTCATTGCTAGTCAGGTCCAGCTCTTTCAAGCTACAGGTCTGAGAGCTGAGAGCAGAGGCCAGAGTGCCACAGCTTCTCTCTGACAGGTTACACTCAATCAACCTGGATAAAAATTATTGATGAGGGCAGAGATTCTTTTGTAGGTCAGCATCAATGAAAAAGAAAACCTGCAATAGGCCAACTGTTGTTTAATACTGCATATACAGAGCTTAACAATGTATTAGAGTATCTGCTCTGTTTGTCTCAAAGAGCCTCCAGCCTCATTTCAGAGCTTTAATTCAGACTCTGTCTTTCTCACTGAGTTCACTACACTTCACCATTTTGAACAGGAGTGAGGAACTTAAACTGAATTCACCTTTTTAGACCCAAATTTGAGCCAGAACACTGGAATTCTCTGAGAAGTCAGAAATTAATCCAGAATAACATAAAACCACTAAAACACAATTTCTTTGTTCAGGAATGACAGGAAATAACTGGAATTTAGCATCTCAATGATAAGATATTTTTTCAGCTTCTTTGTAAAACAGTAACTTTGAAAATTCATGGATAACAACAAAGATTATATTTTGCAGAAATGTAAAAAAAAATATTTTGTTAATCAGCAATACTGTTAATTTAGGAGAGTGGTGGCAAACACCTCAAACTGGGTTGTGGTCTAATTAATCAGTTAAGCACTGCATACATATATATAAAAAATCATTAATCAAAATCATTAACATGTACACCACTGTCTATAAAGACAGCAAATATGTCACTCTGCTGACCTGAGAGTTTCCAGGTTACAGTGTGGACTTTCCAGTCCAGCAGAAAGCAGAATCGCTCCTGAATCCTGCAGGTCGTTCTTACTCAAGTCCAGTTGTCTCAAGCTGGAGGTCTGGGAGGTGAGAACTAGAGCCAGACTTTCACAGCTCTTTTCTGACAGGTTACAAGCACGTAGCCTGAAGAAAAATAAATAGAATTACATAACAAACATAATCTTAAACTGGAAATGTAACACTATATGCCCTGACTCCTACTGTTTACCAGTGAACGTGCTGGTCCTCCTGTAATTTAAATTCCATCCAGAGTGACTTCTAAGTTTGTTTTTTGTAGGAAATGCTGCTTGTTCTCATATTTTTTTTCTAGTCAGTGCAATGTGAAGTTTGAATTTTGATATAGTATGAATACTGACCTGAGAATTTCCAGTTTACATTGTGGATTTTTCAGTCCAGCACTTAATACCAGTACTCCTGAATCCTGCAGGTTGTTCATACTCAGATCCAGCTGTCTCAGACAAGAGGACTTGGAGCTCAGGAAAAAGGCCACAGCATCACAGCCTTCCCACGTCAACTGACAGCCAAGCAACCTGAAACGAAGCGAGCGACAAAGAAAACTTTGAAAATGACAGCCTCCAAACAGATTGAGGTGTGGTGTGGTTCATCATAAAGCTAGCTGACCTGAGAGTTTCCAGTCTACAGTGTGGACTTTCCAGGCCGACAGAGAGCAATTTCACTCCCTCATCCCTCAAGTTGTTGTAAGCAAGATCCAGATCTCTAAGACTGGAAGATGGGACACTGAGAACTGAAGACAGGGCTTCACAACTACTGGATGCCAGATCACAGCCCCTCAGCCTGAAGAAGATGGACAAATACTTTACAATCAATGGCAAACGCATTGTAGAAAACATGCTTAAATAAAACTAGCAGACCTGAGAGTTTGCACTTTACAGTGTGGATACTTCAAGCCAACTGCAAGATTCCAGATTCCATTATCCTTCACTTTGTTGTTACTCAGGTCCACCTCTCTCAGGTTAGAGGTCGGGGAGCTGAGAGCTGAGGCCACAGCATCAAAGCCTCTCCAAGACAGATTACAGCCACTCAATCTGAAGATGCCAAAGCCAGAAAGAATGAACAAGGACCTAAATAAATCATATTTACAGTGTTGATTATGTTGAGTGAGTTGTGCACCCACAGAGATAGACTGGAGGCTTGAAGCACCGGCAGCAACCTCAGAAGACCTTCCTCTGACGCAGAGAATTTCTTCAGGTCAAACACATCCAACTCGCTCTCAGATGACAGTAGGATGAAGACCAGAGCTGACCACTGAGCACGGGACAGTTTTTTGGTGGAAAAACCTTCTGAACTCAGGTAGTGTTGGATTTCTTCCATTAGAGAACGATCATGCAGCTCATTCAGACAGTGGAGCAGGTTGCTGCACTGCTCTGGAGACAGGTTCGTCCTGATCATCTTCTTCAAGTACTGGACTGTCTCCTGATTGCTCTGTAAGCTACTTCTTGATTGTTTCAATAGACCTTGAAGGAGTGCTTGATTGCTCCGGACTGAGAGGCCAAAGAGGAAGCGGAGGACCAAGTCCAGATGTCCATTTGGACTCTCTAAAGCCTTGTCGACTGCATTCTGGAACAGGTGGACTGCCTCTGTGCTCTGCTCAGCAGACTGTTTTGAGGCTGATTGTTCTCCTGCCAACAGGTTAACACCAGAGTCTATGAAGGACACACCAACGTGAACAGCAGCCAGAAACTCCTGGAAGCTCAAATGGACAAAGCAGAAAAGTTTGTCCTGGTTCAGCCCACGGCCCTCTTTAGAGATCTGTGTGAACAGGCCTGAGTAGGCAGAGTCAGCTCCACTATCTATGCCGCACTTTATAAGATCTGCTTCACAGAAGATCATTTTGCCTTTCTGCAGCTGCTCAAAAGCCAGTTTTGCCAGAGATGTGATGATCTTGCTGGTCGCTGTGTTCCAGAGTGGATCTTTCTCTGCTCGTTCATATTTGGCATTTGCTTGTTTGGATATAACTAACAGAAAATGGATATACATCTCAGTCAAGGTTTTGGGATGCTTCTCTTCACCGCTGGTTTTGAAAGCATCCTCCAGAACTGTCGCAGTGATGCAACAGAGGACTGGCACGTGGCACATGACGTGGAGGCTTCGCGATGCCTTAATGTGGTTGATGATTCTGCTGGCCAGCTCCTTATTTCTGAATCTCTTCCTGAAGTACTCGTCCTTCTTTGGATCAGTGAACCCACTCACCTCTGTCACCATGTCGATGTACCCCGGAGCGATTCGACTGGCTGCCCCGGGTGTTGTGGTTATCCACAGACAGGCAGAAGGGAACAGTTTCCCCATGATGAGGTTAGTCAGCAGCACGTCCACCGAAGCCATGTCACTAACATCAGTCAGGATCTCGTTGTTGTGGAAGTCCAAAGGAAGTTGACACTCCTCCAGACCGTCAAGGATAAACACAGTCTGGAGTTTATCAAAACAGCATAGTCCTGCTTCTTTGGTGTCAGTGAAGAAGTGATGGAGAAGTTCCACCCAGCTGTACTTTTTCTCCTTGAGCAAATTCAACTCTCGGAAAATCAATGGAAATATGAACTGTCTACTGCTGCTGACTTTTTCTTCAGCCCAATCCAGTGCAAACTTTCGTGTCAAGACTGTTTTCCCAATACCTGCGACTCCTTTTGTCATTAATGTTCTAACTGATGCAGGTTGACCAGGTATGGGTTCAAAGAGGTCTCCAATGTTGACAATGTGCTCCAGTTCATCGCTGTCCATCTCAGACTTCTCCTTTGTAATGAGGAGGTCAGTGTAGATCTCATTCATCAACGTCTGCCTTCCAGATTTTATCGCTTGCTCAAGCAAATACTGAAACCTCTTCCTCAGGTTGGATTTGAATTTACGCTGGCAATCAGCGAGAGTCTCTGAAAGAATACACAAGAAATGACAAGTTAGAAACATTTCCAGATACAGCTCTGTTAAGCTGGCAGATGAATATCTAGCAGCACAGAGCAGCAGAACAATTACAAAAACCAACAGTTGGTGTAAGTACATAGCACACATGTATTTATCAGCTTCCCGCCTACTTACCTTTGGATGTTGAGCTGATGTTTAATAAACGTTGCACCAAGTCATTCTTTTTGATCAACTTCAAAACCTTAATGGTCACTTCCACTGCATTTTTGTCATAGGTCTCTATGATCTCATCCACAGTGTCCAGTCTGTCAGCATTCCTCAGCTGGCTCTTTGGGATACCTGGGAATCCCTCTAAGGCATCCGTCTGCTGCAGGAACCATTTGAACTTCTTAAACTCTTCATCTGCCAAATCTTCCAATGTTGCAAGCAGCTCTGCAGCTGTTGCCATGGTTTCTTCTTTCTGAAATACCATTAAAACATGGTAAGAATTGAGGATTGCCTTCATTAACATCAATTAATACACCTCATTTTTGAAGAGTTAGATATTCTGTAATTTGTAAATTAATATTACAAACGTGATCCAGTCCACCAGTCATAGTATTAAACCACCATGGTTCTTAGAGTGACAAGATTTTGGAAAGAAAAGTCAAAATAATCCTTTGTTGAGGTTAATATGTAAAATCTGAGTTTTAACTGGTAATAATTACACTATTTAATTATACTGTTGGTTAATAAGCTTGTGATATAGAAAGTTCTCAAAATGTCAACTTGATTACGAGAAAACTGAAGAATATTGGAACAGAAGAATATCAAGATATTTATCGACTACTGTAACACTCCTCAAGGTTATTTCTGTATTGTCAGGTATTGATTCCTACTTTTATAGGTTATTGTGTGAGAGAAGTAAAGGAGAAAGCAGTACCTTTTATTTCCAGAGGTCTTTAGATTGAAGCTCTTTCTTCTTTGGATTGAGCGCTTGAGTCTAAAATAAACTGACAAGGGGGAAGAACAAACTCAAAGAGGAACCTGAACGTTACTCATGTGCAGTTAGTTCCTGTCAAAGTGGAATTATGTCAGAAACATATTTTTTAATGAAATGGATGTTGACACACAATGAGGAAGAGAAACTTTGAGCTTCTTCTTTTGGGAAGTAAAGTAAGGTAGAGTAGTAGAGTAGTAGCAGAGTAATTTATTTCAAAGAGAAATGCACACATTATTCCCTCACTGCATCTGAAATACAAAGTTGTTGTGCCTGAAGTAAGATGCCCAGATTTCTTAGTACAAGCCTCTGCACACATTTGTCCTTTTGTTGTCCAAATACGCTGACGCTCAGAGGCCGCGACCCATCATCCTTCAGATTATCTTTCCTCAGTGAATCAGCTCAGCCTGTTGATCTGAAGGCTCCACCGTCAGGACAAAAGCTGAACTTTTACTACCAAATAATTAAAACTGCTGTGTGAAAACCAGCCTGTCAGAAATGTATGAAACATCACGGAAAATAGTCTGAACTTAAAAGCTAAACATCCAGGATTATCATGCTCAAATGTTTAAATCAGCACTTTGTAACTTTCTGAAAAGGGCAAGAAAATAACCTGCACAAATAACTTTAATGCCTGAGCACCTGTCTGGTGTTATCAGACATCTCTAAAATCACTCTGAGGAATCACACTGAAAGTTACCTTTGCTTTGAGACTCATTTAAAGGTCACCTATTATGCAAAATTCACTTTATAAAGGTGTTCTAACAGTATTATGTGTCCCCATAGCCTGTGAATGAGGCCCCACGAGTGAAAAAAGTCTGTCACCTCCCTCCCCTGCTCGGTCCTCTTCTTCGACAATGTGTGCTGAAACAGGCGAGTTGAACATTTTTTGCCTACTGATGTAGAACGGCGAAATGCCCCTCCCTCCAGTAGAGAACACTGCCTTTGAGCCAGACAGCCCCTGTCCTGGACAGTTGGTACCGACCCATGCTTCAACTTCAGCTGTGTAGCCAACTATAATTTGTATGGGCCCATGTTTACAAAGCAGTCCGCCGGAGCTCTTTTAACACTGCAGCTAACCGAGCTCTGTCAAAGAATAATGTATTCTATACAGTCCAGATCCTCCCAGTGCTATTTCCCCTGTTGTACACGTGTCACCTTAGCATCTAGCTTACAGGACATGTTTACAGACGGAGCACTGCCACTAACAGAGCTGCGATTGCTGCAGAGCTACAGTTTGTGTCCTTGAGTAATTAATATCAGGAGACATTCAACATAAGCTCTGTGAGCACAAGGCTCATTTGAAGCAAGCGTTATACACTTATTTGTAATTTGGGTGACTTGGACTACTGTTAATGGTACTGTCCATGCACTGCTGAGTCATGTTGGCGGCCTCTTTTGCCAGTGCCAGAATGCATCTAGAAGTAAACAAACGCAAGGTAAGGGGAGAGAGAGCCACTTCCTCTCTCCAGAGAGGGGGCGTGGTCAGACACAGCTCAGGAAGATTTAAAGGTATAGATACAGAAACAGCCTCTTCCCAGCAGAGCTCAATACAGTGATTTTTAACTGGCTGGAATTCAGGACCAGGGCTGAGTTTAGGGTAATACACTTTGAATACAATATTGCTGTATGTCTGAGACCTATATAAAATTGTCAAAAATTGTATAATATGAGACCTTTAATCATTTAATTTATCACTGAGTGACTTGGCAACCTCTGACCATTTTGACTCCCTCAATTATATATTCTATATTATGTTTTCTGTCTGGTTGAGGTCTGTAGTGTTCAAGAAGAAGTATTCATTGAGAGTTGTTTTGGGAACACTGGATGGATATATTATTATTATCTGAGCATATATAACGTTGTTTGTTTAAAGGTGTTCTATATATGATATTTAGAGCATTAATATAGCAGCAAACACATTTCTCTCTGTAAACATATAGAGGAGTAACGTCTACCTGAGCAGAGAATGAGGTCGCGCTCCCTTTGTGTGTGTGTTGTAATCCCAGCTCCTCTGTGCTTTGTTGATATAGCTGGTGGTAAAACAGGAACACATCACTCTGCAGAAAGTCAATGTAGGAAACTTAAACACAACCCTGCTCTTTTAATACAAACTTACCCCAGCTTTAACACTAGAGGATGATTCAAAATACTTCAAGTGTGAAATTCTTACTGTTGCTTTGGTTTTCAAGTTTCAAGGTTGAGAAAAGAAGGGAAAAAAAACAGAACAGAAAAAAAGTCCAATCAGAGCAAAGAAAACAATGTTCATAGCAGAGTCAAAGAGCAACAACCAGCAGCTGGGGGGAGGTGGTTCAGGACTCTGTGGAGGCAGCAGGAGAGGAGACGTGGAAAGAGTCGGGGAGGCTCTTGGTGTACTCCACCAGCTCGTAGGAATCTCTGAAGTCCGTCAGACCGAACCAGAAGATGGTCCACACCCCATTAACAAAGCTGCCATCGCAATGTTTGAAATACCTGACAGAGAGAGAAAAAGGTCATGGGTGCTCAGCAGGTGCCTCCGAACACACCTGCTGCCTTAATGTGCAGCAGGGCAAAGTGCAAAAGACAAGTGGAGAATAGCTCAGAAGGTGTGATTAATGATAACACTCAGAGCATAGCAACAACAGAAGACAATTAATTATTACACTGATAGAGATAACTAAATAATTAATAATTTCTATCAGACTGTACTTCAGTCTTAATTATTGTCTCACACAGCAAATCTTCACATCATATTATAAAATGTGACACAGCAACATTTAAAAAAAAACATATGAAAACACGTACTATGACCAAAGAAAGCTGAGTAAGGAGCTTTAATCCAACAAGCAGTGTGAGTGCAGTAAAATACACCACAGAGTAATATAAAAAAAATAAAATAATCATACATACGCCAAAACATAAACAATTTTAAACGGACACTATGTAATTTTTTCTCCCATCTAGTGGTTAAATTTGACTTTACATGCATTGCAACACGGTTGGAACTACGGTAAGCGGAATGGGTCAACTCCTGGACGGGCACTATTACCACGGATCCCCAGCCCCCCGCCCGGAGCTCCAGTCATTTTTCCCCAGACCTCCACAGCCCTCCTCTGGTCCGGAGGACTTCCCGGCGGACCCCAGCCGGCCGTGGCCGGGCATGGGGCGCTCCCAGGCGTCCACTCACCGCGGATCCCTGGCCCGGAGCTCCGGTCATTTTATGGCCCTTTTACGCTTTTTTGGCGATGAGGATTCCGCGCAGCATAAGTATGGTCTTGTATTATGACCAAAAGTGCAGTGCAGGTTTTAGTTTAGTGCCGGGTAAGTAAAGCCGGCATCTCCACCTTGCTTCTCTGTGAAAAGTGAATCGCAAAACGCGGAAATGCATTTTGTCCTATGGGTACGACCAGGTAGTGCTTTATGTCCCTCTCGGCAGTTCGTAGTTTTTGTAGACCGGAAAGACATGGAAGCCTCCGTATGAGCGACCCGCTCTATGTAAAGACAGATAACTGATTCTTTGCCCAGGAGGATAAGTCAGATTGGTGGCGTAGGTTATTTTACACCAGTGACGATCTATTTATGAATGAAGACATTGATTTGCGGTAATAAAATGCTTAAACAATTACATAGTGTCCCTTTAAATACTATAAAATAAAAATAAAAATAATATAAATACAAAAATAATTGACCCTTTCCTACATACTGTTGACCTGCCACTTGAAACTGAGGCCTGTCGTTGGTTTGAGCCTCTTTCACTTTCAGGGTCATTCTGAACCTCTGGGATTCTTAGACCTCAGCATGTTTAGAGCGGTAGCACTAAACATGCTTATTTTGTTTGTACATGATATGTGCACTTTGGACAAAAGCATCCCTCATATGAAAGTGATGTAAGTGCCAGCATGAGTTTTAAAAAGTGTGTGTGTGTGTGTGTGTGTGTGTGTGCATGTGTGTGTGTGCGCGTCTCACCAGGGGTTGATCCTGTTGGTGGCTCTAGACCTCCAGAACAGCCTGCCCAGGTCCTGTCTGATACATCCCCACAGGATGTGGCTGGTGCCCTGACCCTGTTTACTGCTACTCACTACGAATTTGTCGAGGTAGGGGATGCCGCTGTTCACCGGCTCCATGGTGATGATGGCTGCCGCACTGTAGCTGGAGGGATGTAAAGAGCGGTGAGAGGAACAAAACAATCACTGGGTCACATATTTGACACACTTCCACTCACAGGTCTTAGTTTGGTGAGGAGGACAGGATGTAGATGATATTTCTAACGCTGAACTGGATTTATGTGGGGCCTTATAGGTGTTTTTCTGCGCTCACCCTTCAGAGAGGTAGATGGAGTGCAGTCGTCCTCGCAGGGAGTCGATGTAGTCTCGCTTCAGAGTTTTATCAAAGGACTTGTTGATGAGAGCCAGCAGACGCTCTGAATCGATCCCGTCCAGAGAACTGTAGCTGCACACAGAACGAGACATTACTGTAAATAACAGACAGGAGTCAAATGAAGTGTGTGTCTTTTGTAATTCCTTGGGGGCAATAATAATAATAGCAATAACAATAACAGAGGCCGTTGAGATTCATGGCAAAAGAAATATACAGAGGACTGTAATTATCCTGGTAATAGTTTACCAACACATGTCAATCTGCTATATGAAATTAGTCATAAAACCAGTACTAGTATTTTTACAGATACATTTTTATTATATATACATATTTTTTTCTGGATATTGACCAAATTTACAGTAGGTGGTATAAAAATAAATATTTTTTCATTAAATACATATTGGAATAAAATTAAATGTAGGGCATCAACAAATGATAGTAAAACAGCAAATATTCATATGCTTTTCTTTATTTATAAAAATTCAAAGTTAATTATAAAAAATCAAATTTATTATCTCAGAATTACCACTTTCAGAAGTATATGTTGTTTGTTTTTAGAGAGTAAAAAAAAAACATGCATAATGAAGCGTCTGATTGAGCAGCTGTACAGAGACCAAATGAAAAGCCATGCAACTTAAAGATACAACAATATTTTTTTGAATAACATACACAATTTTCAATATGATATAGTGACTCAAAGGTGCTCTAACAAACAGTCGAGTAAAACTTTAATGAAGGAGGTAATTTGGGATTAGAGGGTGCTTGTGTTTGTGTGACAAGTACTTACCGATGTATGGGGTCACCATTTTTAAAGAGTGTTCCAGACCCTGAACCAGAAACAGACAAAAAGAAAGTTAAAGAAACAGTATTCAGATATAATGTTAATCATGGTTGAGTGGTCAGAACCACCTCCAAACACACACACACACACACACACACACACACACACACACACACACACAGTGCCCTCTCTCTCTATGTATTGTCAGGGTGTCAGTGGGCAGCCTCGCCTCTGTGGCTGAACAGCTCGGTCAGCAGTGTGTCTGCAGAGGTGATGACTGCAGAGGACTCAGTCAGCAGCTGGTTGAGCAGCCTGGCTATTGACGCCACTCTATGTCGCTCTGCAGCGCTCAGCCAAGGCGCTGTCGACAATCTGGGCAGGTCGCTAGGCAACGACACTATGTCCAGCACCTGTAGATAGATAGATGCTTTATTAATCCTGAGGGAAATTCAGAGACACAAAGTGTTCAGGAGAGGCTGGTCAACTTATTTTATATAAACATTATGTTCTGACAAACCTGAAGATAATCTGAATTCACCTATTTAAATCCATATTTGAGCCGGAACACTAGAATTCTCTCAGAAATTAATCAAGAGTATCAAACAACCACTAAAACACATTTCTCTGTTCAGGAATGACAGGAGATAACTAGAATTTGGCATCTCAATCAAAGAATGACAATATGCTTTGCTATTTTAAAATGCAACAACAATTATTATATTTCAGCATTAAAGACATAATTTTGATTAAAACTTGCACATACTGATGAATTAAACATTACAGAAACAAAATCACTGTATATACTATGTCTATGAAAACACATGGAGAAAACCGTCGTGCCTTGCTGTCTTGGCTGCGGAGACCGCCTGAATTGTTCAAGAACATGACTTTATGAGGTTGCAGAGCTCGGGAGATGGCTGCCGTCACCTCCGTTGGGTCCAACATTACAGAGCAGCCCCGCCCGTCCCTCCCCACCGGACAAACCAACGGGATCGTCCCACAATTCAGGCTCCACTGGAGGAGGCTGGTGTCCACAGTGATGGAGGGCTGTGAGCTGCAGGAAGAGGATGATGTCAGCATCAAAAGGATGTTAGATTGGAGGAAAGAGGGTCAGGATGAGGAGAAAGCATCAAAGGATGGAAGAAAAGAAGTGAAGGAAAGAGGTTCTGGTAATCTGGTTACCGTTTGGTCGACACATGCTGAGTGAAGAATATGGAACATTTAGCTTTAATGCTAAACTTCTGCTGGATTCTACTGCTAGCTTTAAAATGTTAGTTCCAAATAGTGTTTATGATAAAATTGTTCAAACTTTCTTAGCTCAGTGTTAAAAACACTGAAAAACAACCCTCACCTGCTCCCATGTGGGGCTTCATGCAGCAGGAGGAGGGACTCAGCGGAGAAGAGTGGCAGGACGGTGGCCGAGTGCTGCTGCAGAGCCTCGGTCAACCGCTGACTCCGCTCCACCAGACCTCGGGTGCAGCGGGATCCAGCCACCGGCTCGGTGGGCCCCGTCTCCTCGTACTCAGACCAGCCCATTACCACCACAGGCTTCATGTCCATCCTCTGCAGGAAGGATAGCCCGAAGGCCAAGCTCTGAACCATTTCCCTGCTGGTGAAAACTGAGCTGCCCACCTGGGAGATGGACAGATGGGAAGTGTTAGTGTGTGTAGTTATCACCGTCTCAGACCAAGTAGCTATCTTTTTTTTTTGTCTGAACCACTGGCAGCACATCAGTCCTTATATCCTTTAGGTAACTCTTTTCTGTCTACAGCCCTTCATCAGCTGCAGGTCTCTGATGTCCTCTGATCAGGATTAGCTGGTTGTTCCTCACTTCAGACTCAAGACAACACTGGAACTCAAACCAAGAGCTATTTGTTTCGACTTGCTTCTGTTTACATTTTTAGCTTCTGTTGTGCAGCATGTTGCAATGCCTGCTTTTTAAAAGGTAATTTCTGAATAAACTTGTATTAGACAAAATTATTGGGTTTAATAAATTTAGAATTAGTGCTCCAGTGGCTTCATTTTCTTTGCTTCACTATTTGAGATATAGGTGTATAGAGATACAAACAAACAAAAAGTTGTATTGTATTAATTATGAAGTACACCATTCATCTGCCAGCTTTCATAAGCATACTTTCATAAGCAGACTTTTGAATTTTACCTGATCATGGCAGAAAAGAGAAAGAACCACTTGTTAAAAAAAAAAAAACACTGATACAGTATCACAGCATTTACCTTCATATGAGTTTTTTCGTTAAATGTGCACAGTTTTGAATTTGCATTTGAATATCCTATAATTCTTACTAATTAAATCCTATCTCGTCATTTACAAATGGCGCTGGGATAACACATCCCCAAACATAAACGAAGCAGTGAAGTTAGACTTTAAAGCATCTTTTTGACAGAATCAAAGTTTACAGTGTCATACCTCCAGTACAGCAAAGGCAGGAGACTGAGCGGAAGTCGCTCTCTGGAACTGGGTCAGCCAGTACCGAGCCTCCCGTGGGTTTCCACCCACTTCATTGAGAAAAGCCTTCACGTCCCGGTAAATCAGATTAGTGTTGGTGAACACGTGTCGGTCCATGGAGGAGAAATTCCCCAGCTGATCCTGCTGGGCTAAAGCCGCGGCTTTTCCTCCACGGCCGGCCGCGTCAGCGCTCATCGTTCGCCGCTGTGGACGGAGCATCTTCCGCTGAAGCTGACCGGAGCTCCGGGTCAGCAGAGACGGGTTCGGTAGGTACTTCCGTGCCTTCAGCACGGCCCGACAGCCGGACACACCGCTGTTCACTTTGGCCATGATTCTTCCTGACAGAGTCCGTGGAGGGTCAGGTCATTCAGTGGGTACGAAGCAGCTTTGACAGCTGCTGCTGCTGAGTCAGAAGATTTCAACAGGCTGAGTCATGGTACTAGGTGTGTGGGGGTATAATAGCCTTTAAAATACCATTATATATCAGATTAGATCAGATTAGAGTAAACTTTATTGGCACTACACATGTCACAATGCAAGGTAACGAAATGCAGAACTTGCAAAAGCAGTAATACATAAATAAGAGATGACATTATCTGTGATAATAATATATATGCAGGTGTACAGGTTAAGGAGTGACACTGTATGTAAATAACATGATATATGACATGATATGTGCAAATACACGATACAGAAGTATATACAGATTAAAAGATAATACACATATCTGTGTGGGTTCTCTCAGTCATCCAGGTCAAGGTAAATCATAAGAGATTTATTTTTTTATACATTTATTTATTTATTATTATCGCTTAAAGTAGTTGGCATTCCCTTTGGTGATCAATAAAGTAAATCAAACTGTATTGTGGATGATATGATAGATGGATGGACACAGTGGTTTGCAAGTACATCATTAGCCTATTTTTTGTTTGATTTTACATCCTACACCTTAGCAACTACTGTTGAATTTGTAATTTAATTTTTGCGTTTGTTTAAAAATGTATCATAACACTGTTTAATAGTTGCTCTTGTGGTCTCTGTCTACCCCTGGAGGAGAGCAAAGGCTAATACAGTGGACAGGATGTGAAGCTTACATCTTATTTCTGATTGGAAACGGGTTGGGAAAGGGCAGATACGTGCCGATCTTTGTTCTTCTTTCAATGATATAACTGATGCCGTCGCAGCATCAACGCTAACCTCTTTATGAGGCACCACTGTTGTTTAGAACAGTCCTCTCAAATATAAAGTAGGCCTATATGCATTAGTCTAGACATTGTTTTTACGAAAAAACTAAATATGCACTCTACTAATAGAGACGAATGTACTGCTAGTACCACCAATACTAAATAAATTATGAGTATGATGTATGGAACTGTATGCGATCATTTACGTGTTTGCTAATGTATGGGGTCACCATACACAAGGTCAAAAGGTCAACAAACTCAATGAGTAAGGACACGGTCAGAGATGCGCATAAATAAAACAAATATTTAGCTCCTGTTCACTTCCATTCAATGCGAGTGAAAGGGCAAATTAAACATTTGATTCCAGTGGCAAATTCACACTTTCATAGAGTTCAGCTTTGGCAAAGTTTGACCAGCGAAGTTACAGCCTCAGCCAATAGCAAATAAGTGTTGGTCCTGACCACATTCAGCACTGAACACTGAAGTGTGACTAGTGTGAACTATTAAAAAAAACTGTTTGAAGACAGGCTGTCGATGTTGAAATCAGCAGTAGAAGCAGATGCAGCAATCACAATGACCAAGTAGTATAAATAAAACCATAATCTTTCCCTAAACCTAACCAAATGTTAAAGATAGCATTGTCACATCATAAAACAGATGTGATGATTTGTGACACATTTGGAAGGATTTTGGGAAAATAGTGACGTCTTGCTCTGAGACACGGAGAAGTCACAAAAACAGTCACTTTTTTTTCGACCACCACAATACCACAATGGTTATAAAAGTTCACATGAGGCACTTTCTAAAATAACTGTGTGAATAAACTAAATACAGTCTATTGTGCAGTGACAGTGCTCTGGCCAATCTGAACATCTTTAATTGAGCAGTTAAATGCAACACTGAGTTTAAAATAATTTTTTACAAGCTTTCGTTGCAGGCTCACTACTGGACACCACCATAGTTTGTAATTGGTGTATTATCTGTGTCTTTATTAAGTCTCACAGTATTAAAGCAGCGCTCATCCGCCGAGCAAAACGCTCCTGCTCACTCCTGCATCTCCAGTTCTGCCGCCGCTATTCATGAGACGCCTTTAACTGTCCCCCCAAAAACCATAATAACACCAAGACCTGCCAAAATCATACTGACAACGAGCCCAATGACTTTACCAGCACTTTCATCTGTTTATGTCTGTAGTGTTTTTAAAAAACAAAGATTGCACAGTTTACACACTTTATGCACTTGGGCATAACTGCCAAACTTATTTATAACTCTTCCTGGCTATCTCTGCTTGATGACATCATGCTTCTGTCTCTGTTTCTTCCTTATCTCTGTCTGTCATCAGGCAGGACATAGAGGACTACATCTGCCCTGGCTGCCCTCAGGCTAGCATGCACGCTGCTCACACATACAGTGAGGGCAATGCAGAGGTGCACGTACTGTGTAATCTGCAGGAAGTGATTAGGGGGTGTGAGATCAAAGTGCGCCGGGAAAACATTCCTTCCTCGGTTCCCCCACGGGGCTCGAAGGACCTACAACTTCCTCATGTTTAACTCAAACAGCTTTTATGGTATTGAAGGCCCCAAGTGAAAAACTGTGATGGCATTAAGTCATAAAAATCAAAACGCTGCATTAGAAATGCTTTTAAGGCAGAATTTTTTTAGTTGAACCAAAATATGATTAAATATGAAATGTTAAGACAAATGTAAACAAAATAACTTGAAGTAAAACTTCTGTTAACTGCTGTTAATAATATTAGTAAGAGCTGCATATATCAATGTATATGTATACAGCTAAAATGCTTGATAAAATACACAAGTTTAAAACGTGAAGATCATTGTATTAAAGGTGCTGAAGGTGCAGTGTTAACTCTTTAATAAATGCACATAAAAGTTTGAATTGGATATAATAATAATTTGACTTTAAATTATCTCATAGTGAAGAACTGAGGTAGTGAGACACTTTCACGTTTTGATTATGATGTATTGCTGTGGACAAAAAAGCTATCTGACAGTGTGTTAGACTCACAGAGTTTACGTGTCAGTTCATTAGTAAATAAAATCCTACCTTGTAATATTACACTTCCAGACAGACAGTAAACTTTGAGTTTATTGGAGGATATCAGCACTATATTCTGCATTTTAAACCAAATATAAAATGAAATACAAATACAGAGACAAAAGTGCTAAAACATGAGTAAAATGTTAAATTTCTGGCATACAGAGTGGGTATAGTCAGCACATAGATGGTTAAAACCATTAATTGGAAACTCAGTTATCATGTTTTAAATATTTTACTCTAAGTGGAAACATCTATTGTAGTGCACAGGGAAAAAAAAGATAATAAACACGCAAAACAGAATAGACCTCATTGTAAATGATCTTATAAATGGAATAAAAAAATCTTTCCTGGAGTTAAACTGAGTTTCTTCAAACCAGTGATTCTCAAAGTGAGGTATGGGGCCCCTCAGGGGTCTGTGGCATGGTGCCAGACGGTTTCCAAATTCATTTATCAAAATCATCACAACATAAAAAGATGTTTGAAAAAGATTTCTGAAAAAAAGGTTCATAGTTCAATGACTATTATTCAATTTTAAAATTTATAATAGTTCATAGATTACTTTCTAATCTAACATATATATATATATATATATATATATATATATATATATATATATATATATATATATAAATAAGTATCTGCAAATATGTTTAATAAGTGTCTGATATATTTCTAATATTTTTCTTGTGTTATTCTTTCACATAACTAAGACTACAGAAGTGTAAACAACAGGCTACATCAAAGTATTGAATTACCAGAGGTCTCTGGTATATTCTCTATCTTGTAACAGGCTGAAAAACAATTGAGAACCTCCGTTTTAAATTTCCTTTATATGTATTCATACATGCCATGCAATTTTCAGACTCACATAGTGAATATGTTCAATTGTCAAAAGCACTAATTAATAAAATATAAATTTAAATTACCTGAAAAGTGATGCTAATTTCAGCCCAACTCAAGATCCATACAGAACTTAATGCATTCATCTACAGTATGATTTCTTCTTCTATCACTTTAAATCAGTAGAGGGCAGTAGACACTAAGGCCTGTGTGTATGTGTTGACTGATTTTCTTAGCTGAAAATATGACAATATGTGCTCAGTTTTGGTCCTTTTGAAGTGACACTAGCTTCAGATGTAGTTTCAACTTCCATTATAAGATGTGACATTTATTGTAGCCTATAGTAATTTATGTCACTGGCAATCTTGAATCCATTTTAAAGCCACTTTAACAAAAATGCACTTAATTGTCTAATTGTTCAGATTTTTAACACTGGACAAAATTTAGGACAGTTTAGCACTTTGATACAGTCAAAAACATGTTTTCAAGTAAGGTTGTGGCCAAGAATTGCACAGCACATAAATATGCTTTTTATTCTTGTCAAAGCATGTATTGAGATTTACATGTTTGAGGTAGGAGTCCTCTGTAAATATGAGTTATTACTTCTAACTACAACTCCAGCTAGTGATCATGTTGTCATGTAATGTTAACCTCTGGAGTCCTCAAAGAACATTTAAAAGTGTAATATGTAACATTTACACACGTCTAAAATGTCTAAAATCAACAAGATGGACATGTTCTTACATTAGGGTTTACGTTAGTCTGCAAATGCCATTTTTTGTTGTATCTCATGTAGTTCAGAGCAGAATTATCACCAGCCAAAATGTCTGTTCAGAAGTATGCCAGATGAATTAATACCTTCATCAATGGCATATTTACTAGCCTAATTGTGGGTGACCTACAAGATATGTTGCTCTCAGTCTGCTCGCTGAAATAAAGTGTCTCGATCCAAACCACTAGACACCAATCAAAATTTGTGTTTAGGTTTTCAGGAGGAAGAGAAGATGGACTATTGCACGCAAAGTTTCAGTATTGATGATAATAATTTTAATGTCAACTATTCGGCAGCGCTATGAACCACACAACATTGTTTTAAATTTGACAAACAGATTGCTATTTAATCTTTTAGACAAATGGTTATAATGTGGCTATTTAAAACAAACTGTGGAATATTAATGGGCGTATAAGGAGATTTAAGAAACAATACACTTTTTTTACTTACTGCAAAAACTTAAAATATTATTTATGAGATTTCTACTTAAATTTCATTTATTGCATTTATGTTTTTACATCCAATTTCGTTGCACAGTGACAATAAAGGTTTGTTTTGCCACAGAGAAACAGCCGATTAGACAGTTCAGGCAACAGCAGCCATATTAAGTGAAAGTTCTGTGAGGCATTATCTACTTTTAGCTAAGCTGAAAATAAATGCTGTTATTGATGTTTGCAGAGCTATTAAGCATAAATGAAAAATGTGCATGTTAATGAACTGACTTTTTGTTAATTCACTTTATTCCACATAACTAAAAGAGGCTAAATCCAGTAACGATGACGAAAAACTCCTGCTTCAGGCAAACTAGCCTAGCAGATCTCATTAGCTGTAACTAGCTAGCTCAGGCAGTTGGTTGATAGTTCAATTGGAATTCATGTGATTTTGTTTGGTTAGCCTACCTTTAAATCACATTTATATCTGCATGTAAGAGTCAAGAGAGCTACAAATGGAGGTTTAAGTCCACCATTGATGGTTCTGGTCCATCTTGAAAACCTGTCTGTCCTCCTCTCTGCCCACCGACCTGCTCATACTGTTTCCTATCCGCCTGTCCGTCTGTCCGTCTGTCTGGGTGGTCATTTAATCACGGGCTGCATGTGGTCCTCCATCCTTCTGAGGGTGAGAGGGCAGATTGAATTAGAGCCTTAGAACATCTCTGATTACACATGCAGCAGCTTGTGTGTGTACAAATCCATCAACAAGGGGTGTTAAAGTGATGTTTCTCTTGGGTTTCATCTTTTTTCAAACATGTGATGAGGCTCAACTGGGCTGTAAACATGGAGGATTTATTGGCACATGGCATATGGATTCAATGCCGATGTGTATTTTTTTGTAGTTCAAAACAAGGTGAGAACTGTTAAATTAAAATTGTTCCTGTGGTACATCTGCAACAGAAAAACACAATGGAAATATTTAAGATGTTTTTACTCTGGATAATGGGAGAAAACACATTTTATTGGTAATATGTGGTATATGACTCATTTGATTTGAAATGAGGGAAAATTTGAGCTGGGGGAAAATAAAAGGCCAAAAAAAAAGTAAAAATAAATCTAAGAACAGCAATAGGGCACATGACATGAAAATTCAATATATTTCAGCCAACTTTTTTATTTCTATGGTATGGTTCATGTAATAAGATGAGAAAACTAAAAAAGCTAACCCAGCAGCAGAAAGGCTAACCCAGTAGAGCTAAGGCTAACCCAGTAGTTGAAAGGCTAACCCAGTACTAGAACTAAGGCTAACCCAGTAGCAGAAAGGCTAACCCAGTAGCAGAAAGGCTAACCCAGTAGAGCTAAGGCTAACCCAGTAGTTGAAAGGCTAACCCAGTACTAGAACTAAGGCTAACCCAGTAGCAGAAAGGCTAACCCAGTAGAACTAAGGCTAACCCAGTCGCAGAAAGGCTAACCCAGTACTAGAACTAAGGCTAACCCAGTAGCAGAAAGGCTAACCCAGTAGAGCTAAGGCTAACCCAGTAGTTGAAAGGCTAACCCAGTAGTTGAAAGGCTAACCCAGTAGTAGAACTAAGGCTAACCCAGTAGCAGAAAGGCTAACCCAGTAGAACTAAGGCTAACCCAGTCGCAGAAAGGCTAACCCAGTACTAGAACTAAGGCTAACCCAGTAGCAGAAAGGCTAACCCAGTAGAACTAAGGCTAACCCAGTAGCAGAAAGGCTAACCCAGTAGAGCTAAGGCTAACCCAGTAGTAGAACTAAGGCTAACCCAGTAGAACTAAGGCTAACCCAGTAGAGGCTAACCCATTAGTAGAACTAAGGCTAACCCAGTAGCAGAAAGGCTAACCCAGTAGAACTAAGGCTTACCCAGTAGCAGAAAGGCGAATCCAGTAGAACTAAAGCTAACCCAGTAGAGGCTAACCCAGTAGCAGAAAGGCTAACCCAGTAGAACTAAGGCTAACCCAGTAGAGACTAACCCAGTAGTAGAACTAAAGCTAACCCAGTAGCAGAAAGGCTAACCCCCAGATTGTAAGTGAAATTGCAAACTGTAGTTTTTTGGCACCTATTTGTGTTATGTAACGTAGTCGTTTATTTGTGCAAGCAGCACACAACAACACAACAGCGTTCCTATTAGTGCTGCGAATGCAAACAGAAAAAGCCCTGAAGGTGTGTTGATCTTGGGGGAGCTCCCCAGTGGGCAGTTTCTCTGAGGGAGTCCCCACAACTGTTTGGTCCAGGCCTCCCCTTGCAATCACACTTCCTCCTCTTTTGTTTTCTATTTGTTCTGATTACAGCTAAACAAAGGCATTATCAATATCCATACCGGTACACATGCACACCTCCAAATCATGCTGGCACAGTCACAAGCTGAAGGGTTAAAAACAACTTCACAACAGTAACTCCCAAAGTGCTCAGTAGAAGTGACAGGGTGTAAAATGCAGCATTTTTCCCCAAACAAAATGAGAGACTGCTTTGAAGGCTGGCAGACAGCTTGTGGGCACATGCCCCCCTGGCAGCGTAGACATCCACAAATCCACAGCGGTGCCACCCTGCCACCCTGGTGCCACACAGAGACTTGAAACACAGCAGTAAATTAGAGTCAGTCGGGATGGTGGATTTGGATGCAGAGTCAGGGTGGGCCCATTGGTGTGGTTGGATATGTTGGTGAAATGTGGTTATGTGTGGGCATAAAGTATTTATTTTGGTGATCACGAGCTGTGTGTGTGGTCAGTGTTTGTATTGAAAGCAGGTCTAGTCTGTATGTCCTACCATGTGATCTCCTGATTAAAATGTCACTGCACAGCAGATTGTGAGCTAAACATGCTGTCAGATGCTGCCACTGTATATTTTAGAAAAGAGTAAACAAAAACTCATATCACTCCCACTCTGGTCTACTTGTTGCACTTGACTTCAGGAAAATGGACTGCTGTGCACTGGCAAAAAAATCTGGGGATATGTGTCTTGATACTGGTGTTACGATTTGATATGTTGTTGTGTTCTGATGTGTTACTGTAAGTGATTCTAAACCCCTCAAACATGGATCCTACTTTTTATAGCATTAAACAACAAATTAAAACTTATCTGAAAAACGTCAATGTACACGGGTGTGCTAATCTTTCTGAAAAATATTTGACGCATACTTCGGCTTTTGAATTTGACCCACAGACGGGGGTCAAAGTCTATGGTCTGGAATCACTCCAGATACCTAAATGTGTATGTGTACAAGCACTGAAAAATATATTATTATTATTATTATTATTATTACTACGAATATGCAGTAGCTGCATGTTTGACTTGACTGTTATAAACTTCTATATATATTAGATATTATAAATTTCCCTCACTGAGGGATTAATAAAGGAATTCTTCTTCTTCTTCTTCTATTCTTTCTGGGGTCCTCATATTACAGAGTTAAAATGAGAGTTTCATATCCAAAGTTCCTCATAGTAACTAAAATATTTAAATGTTTTTTTATACGTTATCACACAGTTATTGTTTGTCATGACAGGTGAGCTCCAGCAGGATCACCATAGCAACGTCCATTTATCACCAAAATTGTAGCCAAAATAGAAAAACACAAGGATCAGTGCTTCACGCTAAAATTGTTTGTTTTCATTTGGCGTTATATATCTGTTGGTATGAGCAGCAATTGCTCCAAAAGAACGTGATATCCATTTGATTCCCCTCACAACTTAACTTTGGATCCCTGCATAGCTATTGGAAAACACCTTTCAGACACACACACTCACTGAAAACACCCTCCTTGTATTTCATCCAAATGTTTCTATTTTTTTTTTTTCTTACACTCAGAACACCCGTCTCTTTTGTTTTTGCCTAAACTCTGGTGAAATTCCAACACGAGGCGAACAGGGCAGGAGAAGGACGAAGGAAAAACATGTTGGAATTTTTTTCTCCTCTCAGATCTTCAGGGTTTCTCAGCAGCAATTACACAGAAGTGTTACCAGATGCTTCTCGCCATTGTCGGACCAAAAACCACGTATCTGCACAAAGTCAGTCTGTCTTTCAGGATTGGGAAAAGGAAATGCTTCTTTTTTTTCGAGAATTCACACCAATGCAGTATTAAAATTTCGCTTTGGATTTCTAACAAAATACCTCAGGGTTGACGAGGCTCACTCACAAACAAACAGCGAAACATTCGGAGGAACAAAAACACAGAAATCGCAGTTACATGGTTATTTCCCGACAGCAGCGTTTGGTTTCTGCAATCTTATCTTATCCTTGAGCCTTGACTCCAAATTCTCTCCAATTAGTTCAAGAAAAACACACTTACAAGCTCACAGACGCTCTTCACACAACACTCTGCATGTGCATGGACTCACATATTCACACTTTCATGCATGGACACCTGGCCCATTTTGTTATTTTCATCTTGAGTGTAAATGCAAGCTTTAATATGCAGCGTGCAGGAATACAGTATCTGCACTCCCACACATGTGCACACTCATATCAAACCACATTTTTCACTCGCACTACATGGGTTAATCTCAATTTACTGTGTCATCAATTACACAGCTAAAACAACACTGAGAGTAAACATTATTTTTCTGCCAGAGTCTTATCTGTCTTCAAAGAATAAAATGTATCATACTTGTGACCAGTATTGGAAGAAGTACTCAAAATGTTTAAGTACAAATACAATAATTTAAAAATACAAAATAATATCATGCTTTCAAAATCATACCTAAGTTATGGAAGTATTATATGCTTAAAATATCAAAGAAAAGTATTTATTTTGCCAAATGTCCCCTTGCTGGTCAACTGGTTGTGTTATCAAACCATCTGCAAAATTTGCTCTTATTTTATTTTATGTGTCAATCTTAAAGGATTTTCATTTAAATTAATTTCTGTTAAATCGCTATAGATGGTCCACTGATGAAAGCATAGCAATATTTATATCTGCAATATCATAAGTGGGTGTCTGTGGTGATATTTCTGTATTTTTGAGTAATCTGAAAGTTCAGCAGTCTCGAGGCTTTTTATTGATATATGAGCTTTTTGCATTTTTATGTGAATACAATGGAGAAAAACTGTAACAATGTTCCTTTTCTGGGAAATGTTCCCACATACATTAATTTCATAGTAATTATAAGACTGCAAATACTGCAATATTTTCATCAGCTACTACTTAATCACCATGTGTTACTTTCTTTAGCTATAGATGATATATTAACAAACATTTACTGGTGATTGAGCCTATGGCTCACTTAAAGTACTGCAATATTTCCATCTATCCATCCATCTATTCATCCATTGTCTGTCACTTATCCTCACATAGGGTCGTGGAGGGGCTGGAGCCTATCCCAACTGTCTTAGGGTGAAATGCAATATTTATATTTTATTATTACTATTATGAAATGTGTGTCTGGTGACATTTCCCAGAAAAAGAAAACTATATTGCAGGTTGCGCCCATTCCACACACAGGAAAAAACATCATCTATCATTTCTCTTTTTCTATGCTCATGTAGTGACTTAAAAGCTCCAACTCTGAACTTTGGGTTTCATTACATTCACTAAAACATAAATATAGACAAATTTAAATCATCCAGATTGAAATCTTTATTACTACTTTAAGGCCTAAAATGTGCAGAACTATTGTGCAGATAAGTGCATGCATATCAGTGTGTGCATCCATACTAAAACCCCTGATTCTAAATGCCCAGAGATCAATGACTGATCTCCTCTATGACTATGACTAGTTCAGTCATAATCCACCAATCCTGGGCCTTAGCCCCATAGGTTGACCCCAGCTACTGTACAGGACTAATGGAGGAAAGCGTGATGATGACAAATGAAACATCTCTGATACTGGTCACTGTCTCACCGGCTTAACCTCCGACTGCATTAGCTTTCAGTGTTTAAATAGCAGGGAGCTGGGGGCCGTTTGTAAAGGGGAAACTCAATACTTCATGTGGACACACGGGGGGATTATGGGTATTTTCGGTTGTATGGGTAAGCTCAATTTTCGCTTAGGGTTTTTGAATCGGGGCAAAAACGCATTAGCACACACACACAGACACACACACACACACATACTGTAAGCATGCACACTCACTCACTCATTCATTCAGACACACACAGAGAAGCTGCCTATGCTCTCAGTTTCTCCTGGTGTCTCCAGGGAAAAGGTAATTGCTGCGGAAGCTGAGCTACTGAGCTCCAGCCGTCTGTTTGGTTGATAGGGATCAGTGGGCAAAGATGTGTGGAGTCCACAGAGTCCAAAGCAGAACTCTTCTTAAGCTCACAACACAACATAAAACAGTCTCAACCCTATTCTTTTATCACCTTTCTGGATTCACTTGCTTGTCTGTGTTCATTCATCCGAAACGGTGCTGAGTGTGCCTTCAGCTCAGCCTCTGACTCAGAACTCACCAGAAACTGTGATCGTCTCTTTTATTTCCGTCCTTTTTCTCTCGTCTGCACGCAACTGCGCTGCAAAGCCAATGACGTTCAGCCTCAGCTATACCTTACACTAATTAGCAAATGTTAGCATGCTAATATGCTACACGGAGCATATTAGCAGTGGAACTGTTAGCATGTTGATGTTAGCATCCAGCTCACTGTCGTCACTGAATGTGATTGTGATTGTTAGGCTTAATTAAAAGCTGAAAATGAGTTCCCCTGCTGTATTTGTAACCACTGATACCTTTAGCAGCATGTCGAGTTATGATATAACTGGCTGCTGATTCATATGTCGAGTCGAGTGTGACAGTTTTAGCTCTGAGAGTCCGTCATGACTAATAAGCTGAGAGAAACGCTGGAGTTAAGAGAGTGAAGAAGAGACATAGTGAAACAGAGAAACCAGAGGTAAGAAAGATCACAAGAGCGAAGAGAGAAAAAGCGTCATCGTGAAAAAATAAAAATGATGATGCTAAAGTGAAACTAGTGAGTCAGCTCCAGGGCTTCTTGGGAATTTATTCATGCGACTGATTCTGGTATTCTAGGGAGTTTTGTGTGAGTGTGTGAGCGCTCGGTAATTTCCATTTTTTGGTTGTTTTCTTGTTTTATGCAAAATTTATAAAATTCCAAATTTCTGGTGATGAACGTTTTTACTGTTTTAAAAAAAAGTCACATTTGGATGGATTCTAACATTAGACAAGGATGACCGATTCAAGAAAAAAAGTTAATATTCACAGAGTCGGTCCAGTTTGAGTTTCCCAAAAAGACTCAGACTCACTGTGCAACAAACAAACCGACTGGTTGATAGAACTTTCAAACCCAGGAAGTAGGTTTAAGAACTTAACACAAAATGTATCCAAGATACTTTGATGCAAATGTCTTGACCACACAAATGTAATTGCATGAGAGTCAACGGAGCAGAGACGAATGGCTGTCGGGTCCTGGTTAGAGCTGGAAAATGCTACGCTATGATTGGCCAGTCTGGGACTTAAGAAACGGACAGTTCATTTTTTTTTTTTTGTAGTTTGAACACGTTCACAACTACAGAGAAACATTCACATTCATTAAAAGTCCTGTTTCTGATCAACTGATGGCATTATCCACTATACTTTTAGCTCAATTTTTGTCTCCACCCACTCCTGAGGGAACTACTTCTCTGTTTAAAACTTCCACTATGCTCATCATTAATTGCTAACTTTATCTCTTTGCCCTTCCCTTCTGGGCAGCTCATGCTTACAAGCGTAAAGACGGGTTGTCAAAGCTTTTTAAGTGAAAACAGCTGCCCGTTGTGGCTGGAAATTAAATCAATGGTGGCAAAAGACGACTTAATCAGTAAAGTCGGGCTGTGAAACCGAACCGATGTGCTAAAATAGCTATGCTATGCTCCACAGAGCTTAGAAAAGCTTCAGTCTGAGGTTTACTGCTGCAACACTCAACAATAGCATTACTATGACACTACTTCAGTAAATAACACAGTTAAATAATGATGTTAAAATGCTAAACACATTCTACACATTTTTACCACCATCCTGACCAGTGAGCGACATGCTGAAATACTTCATCTCTGTCATTGTCTTGTCTTTTCATCCACGCTACCTTGGTGTAACGTACTGTAAACTGTCATCGTAAAGCGTAGCATCTGGGTGGTTTGAGAGGGTGCAGCATAAACAACGCATCATTTGATTCCCACCGCAAGACGGCTGCACAAGGGTGGATGGCATGTTTTGAGTTTTGAAGCCAAATTGAAGAGAGGGTTAGCAGAAGCCACACTAACAACAGCACAACTGAGGGACACTAACATTTATGAAGAGAAACCACACACACACACACACACACACACACACACATGCATGCACATATACTGGATTATGTGGTTGCATAAGAGAACTGATAACACAGATTTACACAGATAACCCTGAAACACACATCCACAAGAGGATATAAAGTGGTACGCCTTTACAACACAGGAAAGGAAAGATGCCAACATTTACGCAGGGGAAAATTAATGCAGACACACACTCACAGATGGTGGCAGCAGGGTAGACCCCCTAGTCTGTCCACATATGGCTGCAATTGACCAGTAGGGTGGGTGGATAAATGGCAGCCGACCAACCGGTGGTATAATTATCTGACCAACCTCTTTATGTAGCCTTAAATAGCGGTCTTGTTTGCACTAAAAATAAACTGTCATTTCAGCCTGCTGACATCTGACCCCTGACATTTGACCCCGGGCCAGAAAGGACAAAGGTCGGCCATCTTGGACTTGGCACTAAAAATAGTAGGCAGACCTCTCTTCACCCTTGAACCTGAAAAAAAGGTGTTTTGCTTTTTGTTTGAGCCCAAAAGGAGCAAGCCTTCATTTTCACTGTTGTCAATTTGTACACACTGATGTCTATTATGTTTAAAATCGCATATGTTTTCCTTCAAATGTATTCAGATTGAAGATTTTGGAACTATATATATGGTCTAACTGTTGTTTAAAAAGAAGATTTGTCATTGTTGAGCTAAAACGTATTGCTCTCTCCATCGTATTGAAGCCATCTTTTTTCAGGCCAAGCAACTTGTACTCATTTTTTTCCTCTTGGACACTTTCTACTCACTCCTCCTGTCTTTGAACACCAGATCACCACCTGTTCCCCCTCAAAACACCCTCTTTTCCCGAGTCTCACTCAAGTTAATGAGCCTGACGTGTGATTATGTGAGCCTGTGGCGTTCACCTGCAGCTCCGCTCCAGTCGCACACACAGGCAGCGGCTGCAGAGACCCAGCAGACCCCTGACCTCTGCAATAACACACAGGGCCAGATGTGGTGACAAAACTCTCTCTCATGCACACACATTCATCCTGCACACAAACACACAATGCACTGGATGGCTGATGTGAGGATGTGACCCTCCACAGTTTAATCTGAATGTGACAAGGTGTGTGGTACTGTAGTGGGCTAGCTTGATGCACAGTTAAAGACTCTTAACCAGCTGACATCATGGATAATAATAATAATAATAATCATCATGGACTACCTCTTTTTTGTGAGCACACACTCACTGCTCAATATTGCACATACTTATACCTTTTTCACCACCCATATTTTTTATTGTATGTATTTTATTTTTCACATCGCTGCCTTTAAATGACATAATTGGCCTTTTAAGTTGCCTATATTTATCTATTTTTTTTCATCTTTTCATCTATTTTACACTTTGATTTATTGCTCAGTAATCATTGTGGCGTAAAGAAAATATTTGTTTCCTTACTGTCCACATGACAGTATTTCAATCTTGAAATATGCTGACTCATGCAGTTTATGGACGGAAATAATTATAGTTTTATGAATGAAACCACAAATGTCCACAGTAAATTTCATGTGAATAGCAGTTTTTAATACTAAACAGTTTCCAGACTGTTGTTTAAGGGAATAATATTTGGACCATACCAGCAGAGCCAGTGGAAATGTGAAACTAAAAATGACAACCTGCCTGTATTTAGTTCGTAAACTCATTTATTGGATGGTAAATCCCCTTTGTTCATTCATATTGTGACTATCTGTAGATTATGTAAACACTGAAGCACTATTAGTGTTTACTTGGAGTTGTCTTCCTGTCCACTTGTCAAAAAGAGGTCCATTAATTACTCTCTTTGGTTCTGTTTTGGTCTTTGCCAACTCAAAGAAAAATATCTTGCTCAGCTTTGTCTGTTCCCTTTTCTGGTGGTCAAGTACTTTACAGTGTTTTTTTTTCAGTTGTCTTCAAACAAGGTTGATGTAGGTGAAACAATAAGCTAATAAAAGCTTCTGAAGAGCTAAACATAACTGCAGAATTGATTGATTCTCTGTGGGCTTGCACAGCAAGAAACACTTTACATAACATCTCGCCATTTGATTTACTGCTACCATGCAGATGATGGTTAGTCCTACTTTAAATGTTTGAACAACTCATTCGGTGCCAGCCCTTTTAAAAAAACAAAAGTGGCTTGTGCCATTTTGAGTCATATTTCAAAACCCACAATTTTTTGCTATGACTCTAAAAACACTGACTAGCTAAAATGAAAGAAGACACGCTCTATTTCATCATCTTGTTCCATTCTTGGTTTACCTGAAGTAGAGGCTAGTTTCATCAAAAACATTTTTCCAGATACCGATTGTTTTGCTCTCTGATCCCGACATGCTGCTTCGATCCCTGTGGCATATACCATTCTGACTACGTATCCCAGAAGCCCCAGAATTACTCACAGGGAGCATGAGAGCCATATATATGTTGATGGCACTCACAGAGTTAAGAGACATTCAAAACTGTTAATTACACTTTTCAATAACCAAATCATATTTTCAGTGCCACTGAAATCAATAGGCCTCACGATGTCTGCACGTGATGTGATACTTCATGAAACGCTGACTGGTAAATCGAAAGCTCCACTCCTTCTTCACCACAATAGTCTGATATATACATATGATTCACACACTGAAACTTCATACAGTACAGTAATCAAAATCATCAAAGGTAAGAGCAGTATGTATGGTATGTGTAACAACCATTCTGCATGTGCATATTTCCAGGTAATGGATAAGTGTATTGAATGTGGATAGTTTTGCCAGTTGTAATGAGCACATCCCCTGGGTAGTAAATAAAACACTTTTTTTCACAAATATGTCCTTTTCATTGATATGTTTGGCATGTGCCAAGAGGGTTTGACTTTCCAGGGAGGAACTGGTACACTGAGTGTAAAGCAGCCCAGACACTGGAGAAGGGAATGTGGGGTAAAGTACTCTTTCAACAATGTCACATTTGATCAGATATGACGTGGAAATTGCTCCTTACAAAATCGCTGCCTGGGCAAAGGGTTCATTACAATACCACAACTCTGTTCTAAGGTTAAATATTTCGCTTCTCCCTCCTTTGCTCCTCTTCACAAACCCATCTCCTGTTTCACATAACCACACACATTTACATCTGTGCTGTGAAGTCTGTACAATAACTCTACTGGGAATATGAAACCATTAATGTAGCGACATATTGCAGCATGACACCTTTACCTCTAATACCAGCATAGCAGTCTTAATTAACTCGTAATAACTTTTAACCTGTCAGTGCTGTTTGTTTACATAAACAAGAAGGTTGAACATAATCAAAACAGAGGTCGACCATATCGTGCTGCATTCAAAGACCTGTGGAAATAAAGTGCTATGTATAAAAACGAATATAGAAGTTGGTTTCTTGTTTCTGCCACTTACTTAAGTCAATAAACAAACAGCACTACATCTTGCTCTTGAATTGAGACAAGACTAGACGCTACAGCGACTCACTCAGAATACAAGTGGTATTTGAAGGCCAGGCTGGTGCTAGCATGGTTAGCATGCTCGTTAACAATCTGAGTGCCATAGATGTATACATACTGTTCGTTTGTCAGCTGCAGGCATAAGAGGGTGCTCTCACACAGCCTGTGAGTAATATTGGGGCCTCTGGGATTTGTAGTCGAGACATAAAGAAAAGAGGTGGTATACGCCACAGAGATCAAAGTGGAGACGATCGCGATTAGAGAGCAAAACAAACACAATCTGGCCAAAAAGCTGTGGTTTTGGTGAAACTAGCCTCTACTGTCCTCCAGATAAAACAAGAACATCATGAAAGATGACTCAAAATGGCCAAAAACACTGGAAAAAGGCACTTTCTGTTTTTACTAAAGGGCTGAGTTAACAATGAGTTAATGTGATATTCTCTCTTAGACATGACATCACTACTGTCATAATGTTAGTTCTCTTTTTTCCTTTAAAATATTAAGAGATTCTTCACAGACTGAAGATGTTTTATTGGTAAAAGGAAACAGTTCAATCCAACATATCTACATGGTTATACATGTATACTGTGAGCAGTTTAATCTGCAAGAGTTTTGTTTTATGGGTGAGAAAGAGCCTTAGTTCATAATTTATAAAGAGTGTTAAGCTCTTTGTTCTATCTAGACTGATATATCTCTAAGGCTTTTGGAAGGATTGCCTTTAAATTTTGTACAGACTTTCATGGTCCCCAGTGGATGATGTCTACCGTCACCCTCTATTCGATGCACTGGCTTCGTACTGGTGCAACATACCTGCCATTTTAAAAATCACCACGCTACCAGTAGCGGACAGGATTCAGTGAGCATCACTATGACAGTCAGCTAAAAATCCCATCTACACTGCGAGGGTAGACACAACATAGAGAAAAGCGAACCAATGTAAACTAGGCATACAGTCTTGTTTTCCAGTTGTAAGTTATTACACTGACACATACAATAAGCAGACACACAAACTCTGCTCTGTCTTTTTTTCATACTTCTTCCTTCCTCCTCCTCCTCCTTATCCAAGAGGATATCTGCCGCCACCTGCGACAAGACTCAGACATCTAACGGACTGATCTCCAAAACAATCTGTAGATTTCTTGTTTTATCGGCATCATTTAGGGGTTCCACCTCGAGGGTCCAATTCCCTGCAGCGTGCAGACAATCAGGTCAAGGGGCCTCGAGTTTGGGGACACAACTCTGACACACTAAAGTAAAGATGTCTGCGCACACACACACAGAGGAAGCAGAGAAACTAAAGGAAGCTATGGTGACAAACCATTTCCCCTGTTCAGCAATTACCAACCATTCAACTCTGCACTGAGGCTCATTACATCCAGGCCTGGAATGACATTTGGAAACGGTTGAAGGGGGCCCGTTCAGCGCTGCACTTTGTTGTTGTTATTATTATTGTCTGTGCTGAGAGCAGCCCATTAGCACATACTGTGACCCTCCCTCTGCCTCTCAGCACCTGCACTTGTTAAAGACACAGATCAAACTGTGAATTCATTTGCTTTCTTCAATGGAAATATTTCAGTCCAGCATAAACTGATAATACTGTAAAAAAAAATACAAATTACAGCTAATGATTCAGGAAGACATTACACTAAATATATACTTTTGGAAGTAGACATATTCAAACCATATCAAATTATATATTACAGTATGAATAAGTTTAAAATATAACTATTAGTTAATCATGATTTATCCAATCACGTTGTGTTTCCAACTGTCAATCTTGTTAATTGTCAAAAGTTTTCAAATGTGATATTGTGATATTGCAATTATAATATTAATATAGGTGTTGTACAGGCTATATTTCACAACTGCATTCAGTGAAGACAAAATATGTAAATATACCATATTTGTTAAAAAGATGATTTGAATTTTTGGGTTTTTCTCTTGAAGATTTTTTTTTTTTTGTATATTTTTATACTATACAAAATCACTTCTGCAGGTGTCTTTTTCTTTTTAAATGCAAATAAATGGAATATAAACCTTAATAACAACCATATCGTCTCATGAAAAACAATGCAGGGTCAGTGTCAGGTTTGGTGATTTAAGTGAGACTAAAGTCCATTTCATTCAAGAGGGCAATGTTCTTTGCATGCAGATAATACAATACATAACATAACTCAATAATCATGCACTGTAAGTAAGCAGAAATACGTATAAGGAATGGAACAAATGCGAAAAACATTTATGTTTCTTTTCAGACTGCTCACTGCAATGCTGCCACATGAGATAATGCAGCCTCCTGGTGTGTGTGTTTCATTATATGCTGGCTCAATAAGAGCTGTATGTGGCTGCTGTTACTCATGAAAAACAAACAAAAGCATTATTATTATTATAGTTATAAAAGCTGGATAATATAAGACAAATTCTTTTTAGACTTTTGTGCACCCAGTATGAAACTTTTTTTACTTATCTATTTCTATCTATTTTCTACCGCTTATCCTCACACAGGGTCGTGAGGGGGCTGGAGCCTATCCCAGCTCTCTTAGGGTAAAAGGGACAAGTCTCCAGTTCATCGCAGGGCACAACCACTCACATTTCACATTCACACCTACGAGCCAATTAACCTAATCCCCACACATGTTTTTGGATGGTGGGAGGAAGCCGGAGAACTCAGAGAGAACCCACGCAGACACGGGAAGAACATGCAAACTCCATACAGAAAGGCCCCGGGAATATATGTATGTATGGATGTAAAAAATAAAAAATAAGTGCATAAATAATAAAATAAAATAAAATGATAATAATGAAATTAAATAAAAAAATATGAAGATAGTGTAAAATATGTATGCACTAAATAAAGGAGGAATCTAGATTTCAGAGTAGGATCACAGGTCAGATGTTGGTCGTCTATGTGAACGTCTCTGGTTTCCCTGGTTACCTTTGTCTCACTCAGCAGCTCATTAAACTCAGGAACATCATACTGTGGGTGTCTGCTCTTTAACATTTATTTTACCCTTTCCAAATCCAGATCAAGCAACCACACCTTGGAGGCAGGAACGGCTGCTTCATGCGGTTTGATTTTCTGTGATGAGACAGTGAAAGAGGCATTGTTCCTGGTCTGTGGTGAGTCTTCTTGGCGCTTCAGAGACACCAATAATAATTAGAAAAGAGTCTGGTTCTAGTGTAGATGTCACAGCATACAGATGCAACCTGGGGCATAATACAAAACTACGATTAAGAGTAGAATGACATGAATGACATGTTTACACGTACGCTGTATATTTAACAATGTAAAGATAGATTAAATAAAAGTTGCGCATTCAAAATCCTCCAATTAACCGTGAAATTTGCTAACAGTATTAAATTATATATATGTAATAAATATGTATATGTATATACACAAAAGATGATTCATGAGAAAGAAAGAGATGATACTCAAATATGCTTACATGTTTACTTTTTATTTTAAATGTGTTTTATCGGCTTATCACATTTTTACATCTTACAGTTATTTTCAATATTTATTAGTTTGCTGATTATTTTCTTTAAAATGTCAAAACTTCATCATCAGCTTGCTTGTTTTTTAACTATATAATGCAAAAAAATCCATGAAATTGAGTAGCTGAAACTACAAAAAATATTTACTGAATGAATTAGGAATAAGCGGTAGAAAATGGATGGATGGATGAATGAATTAGTTAAATAATTAAAAAAGTTAACAGATTATTTTGCTATCTAATTACAGCACTGGTTTTAAGAGCTACTAGAAAAGAACTCAGAGAGTGCAGACCTCTGTCAAGGTGACATTCTGAGATAGCGTATACTCCTACAAGCCCATAACTTTTTTTTTATTATTAAGTTACCTGCCGCCAAGGAGGTTATGTTTTCACCAGGGTCTGTCACGCCATAGTAATTTCACCTTGATGACCTTGAATCAGATCTGATCACCACCAAAAATTAATCAGTTTTAAGTTAGGCCACTTCTGACCAATCCTGAAAATTTTGTCAAAATCCGTCCATACCTTTTTGAGTTATTTTGCAAACCAACAAACAAACCTGGTGAAAACATAACCTCTTTGGTGGAGGTAAATATTCCTAACATCATTACTTTCTGTTATATATTCTATTGCTCCAGTGTGTGCAAACAGACATGCAGCTGTACTGTTAAACAACGTGGCACAGACACTCTGACGATGGCGTCTAATGACTTCCCCAGCTGTTGAACTATTGACTCTATCAGCGACAACAGATATGCGTGATAACTTCAAGTTGGCTCTGATGTGTGGATGAAAAATTATTATTTTAATACCAGGATAGATATTTACTATTTCTTTGCAAACATCACATATGTAAACAATTTCCAGACCTCAAATAATGAGGGAATGAAGACATTATTTTGATGTGCATTCATAAAGGGAGGCACTAAAGCAAAGCCTGCACTTTGAGACAAGCAGTATTTCAACAGGTGGTGCTGCACCATAAATACAAACACCGATTACACCTTAAACTCACTGCTCGTTCTTTCATCAGACAGGCAAACTTCTGTATATTTCAGTATACTGATTAACAAACTGGGTTAAAATATATGAAATAAAGTGCTGTATTAGCTCAGCGTATTTCACCATAACCTATTTTTTTAATATAAATAATTTCAAAATAAGTTGTGACAGAGCTGACGTTAATTAAATACTTTTTAAAGCTGCCACTAGGAACTTTAATTTTGTTTTTGATCCCTGTGGGCCAAAGTGGTCCCTTCTTTTCTGGTTCTGGTTCTGGTTCTCTCTTCCCTTCAGCAGGACCAGCAAGATAGTCTGGGCCTCCAGCAGCATGATGTAACTTTAAGGTAACTTTAAGCTACAAAACTTCAATACTTCTATTGTAAGCGAGACATATGTTCTTTATGGTAAGTAGATCTGAGAAGGCAAATGCATGGCACAGTGGTTTAAGTATATTTATTTATTTTATTTATATCACTGCTTTTTTGCACTTCTGGTTGGATGCAATCTGCATTTTGTTACCTTGTACTTGTGACATGTAATGACAATAAAGTTGAATCTAATTTAAAAAAAAAGTTGTTTCCTTCAAGAACTAGGTAACAGAGGGTGAGTAATGGACATAAATGATCTTTTGGGGGTGAAGTGGAATGACCAGCATGAGAATAAAGGACAGTCAAGCACAGACATGACAGTGGATGGCACGGAGAAAAACAAGCTCTATTCAGACAGTCAGTTGTTCCCCATGTGGATACAACCATAGATACGTGGCTCGAGTCCACTCGAGGTAAGTGAGAATTTGTCTTTTTAATTTGGGTGAACCGAACCTTTAAAAGACTACAGACAAACTGCTTGTAACCTCAGGAGGGAGGCAGAGGCTTCCAGGTTTCACAGCCTCTTTACGCTCAGCAGAGGTGTCAAAATTTCCCCCCGGCTCTTTCCACTGCCGACACGCTGAGCCAAGAACCACCACACACACACACACACACACACACACACAGGCCTGTTAAGAGCTGCAGGAGAGCAATATCACAGACAGTGACAAATCAACAACAGTTGTTTGTGAAGGCAGTGCGGGGAGTGAGAGCGGAGGTTGGAGCAGCCAACGTGTCTGCCTCTGTGCCAAAAAGTGTGTGTGTTTGCTGGGTGGTGGCACTCAGTGTGAATCTTTGGAAAGGTATGGAGACCAGTGTTTACGTCATGGGAATATACTTAACAGTCCTGCTTTGTTTGCTGCTGCTGCTGCTGTGAGATGATAAAGTCAGTCACTCTTTTGTGAGACTGTTATTTATATTAACTGTCATTTTTGTGTGACTGGAGAAAGCAGTCAAGGTTTGCGTCCAGAGGCCCGTTCCCATAAAAAATGGTTGAGTGAATTTGAGTCAGGGTTGAGGAATGGTCCCGTGGGTCAGTTTGTCTGGGAACTGGCTCAAACAAACCCTGGGTGCTTCCCATTCTGCTATACATGTTCCTGGAGGATATTCTGATCACTTAAATAGGAGAAGTAAAAAGGCTCCCAGAGGAAAAAGACAATGAAAAAAAAGAAATTAAAAGTCAATATGTTATCACTTTGAGCATCTTAGCACGCTTGTGTTACCATAGCTGTAGACTCCATGGCTAATCCATAAGGCCACACTTCCATTTTGTTAAATATTAATAAATCATAGTCTGTAGTGAGCTTGTCTACTTTAGATTCCTTTCTATGGAGCTGACATGAAAAGTGTTCTGTTTCAGTGTCTTCTGGTGGACGGTTAGCTAGCCAAAGTCCATTCAACTCTGTGGCTCAGTTGGCGTGGACAGGATGTCAAAATGCTTATTCACCGGTCACATCTCACTTCCAATGGGGATTCCCATTTGGTTTCGTTGGAAATGTTTGCACCTAGTCCTCACCGATAATTATCACTGCAATATTTATAGCTGCTCATAAAACGGAGATCCCTCTTTTATTTATCTCTTGCTATGATGAATCATACACTGCCTTCGATGAAGATGGCACTAATTTGGCACTTTTTGTTGTCATCAAACACACACGTAACCCAGTGTTGCTTGACCAACCTCTGATTAGCTGCTTTGAAACACAAAGTTGTGATGATCCTCAGGTCAGAATTTGGCAAACCCAGTTTCTGGAACAGGCCGCTGCTCTCTGGTCTCAATTTCCCAAAAAGAAAATGCCAAGAAAAACACAAACATTGATTTATTAGCATCAGATCAGAGCATGTTTAGATTCTTACTAGTGACACACTGAGGGACACACGCTCTCTCTGACACACAAACACACTTACAAAGAACTCTAGGCAGCGTCAACACACCATATCGTGACTGGACTCCTAGATCTGATCTAGACTCTCAGTGTAGTTCTGGTCTGCTGATTTTATGGCAAGCAGGGATGTGTGTGTGTGTGTGTGTGTGTGTGTGTGTGTGTGTGTGTGAGAGAGAGAGTTTGAATTAGTGACATTATGGGGACATAAATCTGTTTACATGGTCACACTGTGGATCCCTAACATTAGCTGTTACATGTTAGAATGAGGACTTGGTAAAGTTTTGAGTTTAGGGTAAGGTTAGATTTGGTTAGGGTTAGGCTTAGGATTACTAAACAATATGTGATGTGTGTGTGTGTGTGTGTGCGTGTGTGTGTGTGTGGACTGGTATTACTTGTTGTTATGGGGACATAAATTTGTTCACACAGTCACATTGTGGGGACTCACTGTCCTTCTGGGGACAAAATGCAGGTCCCCATGTCAACTGTTACATTTTAGCCTTAAGACTTGGAGAACATTTAATGTTTTTCAAGGGACGTGTCTAGGAAATGAATGTAAGTCAATGTAATGTCCCCACAAAACACAAATACACACATGTGTGTGTGTGTGTGTGTGTGTGTGTGTGTGTGTGTGTGTGTGTTCCATCTGGGTGGTCAGTGCATTAACTAGCACTTATGTAAACAACAAATAGCTAATGAGGCACAGTGGCCGTGAAGCTTGTGTTTATTTGTACAGTGATACAGCAAATTATCAGCTGCAGAACCACATTATATGAATGTGGATTTATGATCATGGTTTTTCTTTAAGCACCTTTGACTACCCTTTAAATGTGGTTTTTGAGCTTTGACCCAAACGTTATAGGTTTGAATTGTTGAGAAAGAAACCCAAGTGATGGAGAAACAACAGCTCCCCTCCAATAACTGACCTGAACTGAGAGAAAAAATCCAAATACAGCAAAATAATATAAAGAAGAAGATTCACATAGGGGTCAAGGTCTCCATAGACACAGACATCACAACATACGTCTAGGAAGTAATGACTGAGATTCTTTGTATTGTCTATACATAGTTTTTTTTTTTTTTTAGAAAAATCCTAACAGATTTTTTTTTCTCACTTGCCTCTGAGGGCTGGTGTGCTGAATGTTGTTAATAACTTAATTTGGTAAAATAACTCCAAGCCTCTGAATGATTGTACATGTATACAGCAAGTCATAGTAGAGGAATACAGTGCTATTGTACATCATGTGAATATTTAATATAAATTAAAAGACATCTTGAAAATTTAATGCATCACATGAACTACTTTCTACCAAAAGAAATGCAATAAAAACTATTGGGTTGTGTGAATTCTTATTTCTGCAAACTCTTCCTTACTTCTGAAGCATTTAATCTACTCCTAATATTTTCCACATTTTCTCTTCAAAGTTTACATCTCCATTGTAAATATTAAATTTCTGCTGCTAAATCACATTTCCGCTGTAAATATTAAATTTCCACTGTAAATATTAAATTTTTGCTGCAAATATTACATTTCTGCTGTATTACATCTCCTCTGTAAATACTGGTGTTTTATATTTTTATATTTATATCTTTATTTTTTATTTTTATTTATGTGGGCCTCTAAGCCGAGAGAAAATTTTGTTATGTGTGCATAATGTCAATAAAGATTCTTGGATCTTGAATCTTTGAATCATTGAGTGGCATGACACTGAGTGATCTCCATTAGATAGCTCTAAATGTAAAGAACTCCTGTCCTTGTATGCTATCATCTCTCTCTCTCTTTAAATTACATGTAATGAAATTTGCGTTGACCAGCGGAATGCAGATAAACATGAAGAATGATGAAGAATGGCATGTACTTGCCACGCCCAGTTTCATTGTGACGTGGAGAGGATGAGAGAGGAGGAAAGTAAAAATAGAGAGTAAAACATACATAGCTTGAGGGTTTTAAGAGGAAAACCTTGCTCTCTTTCACCATCTCTCACTGTCTGTGTAAATCGCTGGATTAAGAGATTAGAGACAGAGAGCTGAGATTACTGTTTAAATGCTGAAGATTAAGGTGTTCAAACATGACTAGTGGCCAAATACACAAGCCCCCCCAGCCCTTCTGCAACACTGTAAAAAGAAAGTCTCATTAAGTCTCACATTAATCAGAGTATTGCGAGATATTTCACTCGTGCCATCCATTCACAATGTGAAGTGGTAAAATCTTGCTTCATAACGCTGGATTAGATAACGCTAACATGCATATCCAAATTACATAATATATACATACAGTACATACCTGATTCATAAAATGAACTTTTGATAAAGGCTGTTGTGTAGAGTGATGCAGGGGTCTTCCAACCTGGAATTGAGTTCCCACATCTCAAAGTCAATGGGTTTTTTGAATTGGCTTTACTTAAAATAAGGTGTTGTTAGCACAAGCGATATTTGATACATGCATGCATACAATTTAAACTGCAACTCATCTGCTTTTACAGGCTTGTTTGGTTTCACGCAACCGTTGCATAGTTGTAGCCTAACGTTAGCTTTTTATATGATGATTGCATTTAGCCTTCAAAAATCATAAATGGTGCTCATTTGTGGAGATTATTTTACAGCACAAGTGTGCAAGTATCATGAATGTTGTCAAGTTTATTGCCTGCAATAATGCAACATCGAATGGAAAAATCCCATTGGCTTTTTGTCAATGTGATTCTAACTTCCGGGGTTGGCCTATAAAAAGTGTGTCATCCCTGTAGCACTCTGTAGACTGTCGTGAATGGGGACAATCCATGACAACCTCAAATAGTTGAGTTATAACAGACATCTGCTCATTCACGTTCTGTTTGCCAAAATACTGCCATATTTGTTTCTAGGCATGTTGTCTAGTGAGAAAGTCACATTACTGGCCAATTACTTTGCTAATTTTGTCATATTGATGAAAACTGGGTCTCCTAAAATACGTTGCAGGAGTTTGTGTCAACATGTTTTCACCTAGTGGTGAAATAATTAACTTCATATCCAGTCGGTCTAGCGTTTTAAATTTGAGACTGACTCTTGAGTTAATGACTATAATTTAAGTAGGGCGGCAACAAACGATTATTTTCATTGTTGATTAATCCACTTAAATAATTTAATTTTATTACATGCAAATTAGTCTTGTGCTTTCATTCCACACGTAAGAATATGAAAAGCATATGTTAAAAACAATAGGTTGATATAATTTGCCTTTTTACAGTGTAAATAAACAATGCCATATATACAAATGCTATACACAAGAAAATGTTTAGTATATAAACTCCAGAAGGTGTGAATATTAATAATGCCATAAAATAAACTTGATTTTTAACCAATTTCCAAACATAAATAGCATTACATTTTCTGAGCAGTCACCTATCATACCCATTGCACTATTGTAGGCGGAGCAAATGACAATATTTTCTCATAATGATAAACTTACATAACGTGAAATGTCAGTATGTTCTTTGCAGCTGAGTCATCCAGTGACAACGATAATGACGAGGACTGCAGATGTAGTTAATTTATTTACTGCACACGGTTTCTATATGGAAGAGCGACGAAGCTGAAAATGATAGAGCAGCTGTCCTGACGGCTCGTCAGCAGGCAGGCTCTGTCTTGTTCCTTCTTGTCTCCCCACCCTTTGCTTTGATTCACTGTAAAAGATGACTGCTTTCACAGTCTTTCTCACAGACTCTTGGGCACATTACATGTACGATATTACAGGAAAACTGCTGAACTTTTATCATCAACACGTGAAAGTGTCAAATGGCTTCGCCATCACCATGTTTTGAAGTCCTGACACCATTACATGTTGATCACTCTGTAACCACAAAACAAAAGAGGGATCGTGACATAAAGGTCATGCTTACTCACTGTGCTGCCCATTTACGACTGGATTACTTAAAATGAGGAAACTTATCTTAAACTTGACCTTAATACTGAGTGAGCCAGTGAAATGTACGCTGACAACATTTTAAACTCTTTTCTGGTTATGTTTGGCATACTGAGAAATAGTTCACATAATTTACAGTTTTGGGGTGACAAGAAACAAAATCTGTCTCTAACCTCCACTTTAGTCAAGTCCAGTCCATCTCTATAACTACTGGTTAGATGGCCATGATATTTTGTACAGACATTTATGAGGGAGTATCTTGTTAATTGTGGTGATCCCTTGACTGATCCCCAGTGCAGCGCAGCTTCACAGAGCGACTCTTGTAATCATGATTTTACTGGAGAAATGAATAATTACTACATAAATCTAATTTCTGTAAGACAGGCTCACTTTAGGTGTGTTTATATGAGGTCAATTGCTGTGACAGCAGAAGCGTGACAGGCATTAAGAGTGACAGAGAGATGAGTGAAACCATAATTACAATCATGTTGTTCCAAGTGATTGTCTAGCTAAAGAAAAACAATGGTGACAAGAGGTGTGTTTCGGTGTGTGCACGCCATTTTTGACCTGCCTGGCATGGGGAGACTCACACACCCCACACACTTCAGCACTCTGTAATTCAACCAAGGTGCTCCCTCACAGCCTGACCCAAGTTTCCACACCACAAACACGTGTCTTCACTTCAAAACGTTTCAAAAAGGAAGGTTTCATAATGATGTTGGTGTCCTGCCAACAAACTGCTCCTTAATAAAAATTAATCGATCAGTATGAATATACTCTATCATCAAATATAGTGAGTTACAGGTAGTTATTATACAAGCTGACTTTATAAAGCTAACATCTGCTAAGGTTGAAAAATACATATAAGCAATATGGTCTTTCCCTGAGACATTTTCGTTGTATTACCACCTTCCCTTGGTTCCGTGATTACATTTTCTGCAATGGACTGATACGGTTGATCTTAGCTTTAATGTTAGTATTTTTATATTCTTAGGAGTAACTGTTGTAATGTTTTTCTTGAGCATATAAGTTCATATTTGAACTGTATGACACTGCAAAATGTCAAAACTTCAGATCAAGGTTATAATGGTTTTGGATTTTTCATTATAGTTTCATTTTATTTTGTTTTTACTGTTTTCTCTAATTCAGTTACTTTTAATCACTTTTTAGAGAGGGTTTGCCCCTTTTTTGTTAGTTGTTATTATTTCTAAATAATTAGTTTTATGAATTTTATGTTTTTCAAACTGTGGGTTATTTGTTATTTGTTATTTGTTTGCAGGATTCAAAAAATAAAATAAAAGAAGAATAAAACCCAGCAAAAGAAAAGTGTGTAATACTAAATACAGGGAGTATCAGCCTGCTACAAAACAAAATAGTCAAAACCGACCCTGAACGAGAAGTGACAAGAAGTGTGAGGTGTCGTACGGTGGCGTCAACTAAAATTGCTTGAGCGCAATAAATCATTTTCATATCAATCCAAAATTGACAAAGGAAAGGAAAGGAAAACAAAGGGATTTTTACCTATAATTTCAATGTTTTAGTTTTGTAGACACACAATACAGTTTCAGTTAGTTATCATTTTTCTATTTTAATTATAGTTTTTAATTATTTCAGTTAACGAAAATTCTTGTTCAATTCTAGTTTTGTCATTTTGTTCATTTTTGTTAAACGCTTCTGCTTCAGATCCACTTTCTAATATTTTTTTGAAGAGCTTTGAACTGCATTTCAGTCTGTGGGTGGAGTTAAAAGAAAATTTGAAGTTGGACTTTTGAGTTGAAAGCCCTGAAAATGACCTGGCAAGTGGAAAAAGTACAAAAGAAATTTGTACAATGTGGAGAATATTGTGTCTCAGGCAGTCACTCAGTCACTTTCCTAACAGTGTGGGAGTCAGTCTGATGTGTATCTGTTCTGTAAGCCTTGGAGTTCAACTCTAGACAGGCTGATAAATGACGGCAATTAGAGCTTTCTCATTAATGTTGTTTTTAATGCGGCCCATCCACACAGGGTATTCATCATCTCTCTCTGGTACCGCGCATGAATGTGCAGGTGTTTGTTTGTGTGTGTGAGCAAATGTGTGTTTTGATAGTGAAACAAGAGACAGAGGGTGACGGGAAGACGGAGAGGAAAAAAGGAAATCAACGTCGAGCGTCCAGCTCCTCAGTCTGTTTCTCTTGGCTACATCTCGCTGCTGTTACTTGAGTGGAGTCCGAGACAGGAAGTGAAGAGAGGGAACTGCTCAGCTTGAACAGATGCACATGTAAAGTCCATGACAAGCAGTCAGTCATTAGCAGTCACCTCAGGCATTATGACAAAGTTTTTTTTTTCAAGAATTGGTAGGATTCTTAGTTTACTATAACAATTATTGTCATAATGTAATAATGACATAATAACATAATAATCAAGGTTACGGTGACTACAATGATGTTGCACTATTTTACACAACGTCAAAGGTTTTTTTCGGCAGCGGGTCACCAATCGCGGTCTCCCGCAGTCTGCGAGTGATGTTGGGGCTTCTGGGAGATGTAGTCGGAGCATAAAAAGATGGTATACACCAAGAAGATCAAAGCAGGAAGTGGAGACGATCGAGATTAGAGAGCAAAACAGACAGATTCTTGACAAAAAGTGGTGTTTTTGCTCTACCTCTGATAAAACAAGAATGGAACAAGGTGAAAACAAACATTTTTTCCATGATGAAATAGAGAGTCTCTTCTTTCATTTGAGCTATTCAGTGTTTTCAGAGCCATGGTACAAAATATTCTGTGGGTCTTGAAATATGACTCAAAATCATACATTAAGAAGCTACACCTACAAAAAATAATGCTCTGTAGTCCTTATATAAGCCAAGTAATCAATTCCTATACAGTATAATCCATGTAAGCAAATCGGGAGCCACAGAGGATGACAAGCGATAAAGTCAGCGTAGGGAGGAGGTAAGGGTGTATGGGCGTGTCTAAAAGACAGGTACTTGTGTCCTGTGTGCAATACAAAAGTCATTGTTGACCTGTTTGCCATGCAACTTACGTACTTAAGTAACGTCACTACCAAAACTTTTCCGCAGCAATAATTCTTTTTAAACATTTTGTCAGTTTTCATAGGCCGACACTAGGGAGGTCACACTACCAGAAACATAACAATCAATACAAATACCAGCGAAAGAGCAGTGTATAACAGGCTACAAGAATAATTAAATACAACCAGATTTACAGTAAATTTGGATAAAAATTGTGCTACAGTTTGGCATACTTTCCTGTTCCATCCCGACGTCAATCATTGAATTAAAGTGTGGCCACACAGGCACATAACCAGCTATGTTAAAGTCAATAATATTAGTTTTACTATACACAATTTTAATATATACACAATTTTTAATATACACAAAAAAAATGTCCTCAAACAAGGACTAGTTAAATGGGTTTGATATAAACATACACATTAACAGTACCTTGATGACCGTCTTGCTCGACCTAAAAAAAAGTTCTTTCGAGGACGAGCTGCTCAGAGGTAACTAAAGAGTAAAGAGCCAGCAGCTCCTCTCTACCTCCCTAAGTGAGTCACTATGGTTAAAGGTATCGTGCCACCAGCCTGTGGTTTTGCTTGGGCTTCACCCAGAACATTTTGAGTGTTGTCCTCATTTTTAAATGTAAGTCAGTGTTATGTGAATGTGATATTTGTCAATATAAATGCAGATCTCTAACTAACTAATCTGTGGGTTAGTGGCTCACAAACCTGCCATACCTCATCCATTTCAAAGCAAACAACAGCTATGAATAGAAATAGGCTGTTAAACAAAAGTTCAGCTCAAAATTCCAAATTTTGACACCTCCAGAGGTCACAATGACCTTTGACCTTTGAACACCAAAATCTAATGATAAGGGATGAGGGCTTGGTGGTCACAGCAGTGGACATTCATCTAAATAACTGAAAGTCCTACTATCACCACATTTACTGCTGCAAAGTACTTACTGGCACGTTGGATGAATGAAAGGCAGAGGAGGATAATAAAACAAAGAGTGTCTGTCTCCTCTGTAAATCATCTGCTGAGTGTTTGACAATTGTTTATTTGTGCTTTAGAAAATAACCGCTGTGAAACAATCCAATTTTTCCTGTCTCATTAACAGTGCTACCACGTCCTCTCAGCTCGCTCATGTGATGCCTCTCTCAGGAAGCTGACAGCAGATCCTACCTTTACATTTAATGCTACCTAAATGATCTTGAATCAATATGAGAGTACTTCATTGTTTACGAACGAATGGTACAGAGCGGTGACGGTCATCCGTAAAACCCCAAAGTTATGCTACTTTCATGAAGGACCCCCCAACCAGAGGTCATTTTTGCTCCCCAGAAAATTTCCCCTGAACTTAATTTAAACACTGGTCTCTACAATCAAAACACAATGCGTTCCTCAAAAGGTTCTTAGTCCAGGGGAAAGTTCCTATGATCAAAATCAGAGCAGCAGTTTTGCTTGAATTAAGCAAAAAAAATTGCCAATGGACCAAGAGAAAACTCTCTCAATAAGATTTCCTGAAATAAGACATGATTTCTAAGAAACAAAGCCTTCCATCTTAGTGTAAATTTTGTTCTAAGTGATATTGTCAGCACGGACATAATTTGACCAGAAATAAGACAAATATTCTTGGTAAGATTTCAATTTTTGCAGTGTATTTGTATTTATAATTGTTTTTTTAATTTGTGAAGTTCCTATGAGCACCTGTACATCTGTGCATACACACAGTGTGAGAGTTCTGAGAAGGGTGTATGTTTTTATGTGTGTATGTACAACACTTTCGGGTTTTCCATGTACTGCAGATTTAGTGGTGGATTTAAACACTTTTTGATAAATGAGACCCCAAGTCAGACCAAATCCAGTGAGTGGACTGGTAGCTGGAGAGGTGCCAGTTTCTTTACATGGGCAGTGCCGAGGTTCCCTTGCACAAGGCATCGGACCCCCAACTGCTCAGTGTGCCTGGATACAGAGCAGCCCCCTCACTCTGGCACCCCTCCACTAATGCATGTGTATGTGTTTCATAACCTGTGTATGATGTGCAACAGAAAATATATATATATATATATATATATGTATATATATTAAAAAATTGTTATTTCTACTCACTGAGGGATTAATAAAGGAATTCTTCTTTCTTCTTTGATAAATAGCATAGTGTTTTTTTATTGAAGCTGCAACACAGGTAAGCAATATTTCATCTGATAAATATATTCACTTTCACTGACTAGACTGGGAGATGATGCACAGTGCACTCACTTACCACCACCGATTATTATGTTGGGCCCGTTCACATAACTCAAATGTCAGCCCATAGATTTACGCCTGCCGCCATCACCTTCTGCTGCACTTCATAGTGTTGTTGCAGTCATTATAGTACGCACAGGCGTTTAGACGTACGCTTTAAAATTAAACTCCATAACTGCACCTATTGTGTCTGGGCTTTGGAATGTCTTCTTCTTTTTATCTTTCCCTCAGACCAATTTGCTAAATCTGCTCCTTACAGTGGGCGCGCCCACCGCACCCCTCAGGCAGCCAGCACATAGTTCAAAGCTAACACACCTATAACCATCGGCTTGTGCACACACACCTTGAAATACAGGGAATGAAAATGAAGACATATCAAAGACATCAGTGCATGTGGGTCTACTGTACAAGATGAAGACATGGTCATCATGACATCATTGGGTTGCGCAGACTTTGGATTTGAAACCATGAGTTTGGCATTTTGCTCATGACTATCACAGGTTTTGCCCACCTCTGTCTTGTATTTTTATGTAAACCAGAAGTGACACGAGACGATGGAGCCAAGTACAACTGAACTTTCAACTGATATAGGATTACAATTAACTTTGATAAACTGAAACACACACTTTGAAAGAGCTAAAGTCATAACTCAAGACAACACTGTGGTGTCGACCTGTCAATCATGCGGGTAGACACACCCTAAAGCTTACCCTGCTTTATTGTCTATTTGACTTAAATGGGGCATCATGGTGTATTGGCAATTGCTTGCATCGTAAACTAAACTACCTGTCAAATGTCACCACTGAAGATGCTCATTCAAATCCAAACCTGACTTTGTGCTTCCTCCTTCCCTCTGAATCTGCTGATCATTCGTTTCCTTGTTTTCCAACCCCATTGCGCATCTAAAACACTGCAGCACCCATTTAGACATATCCCATATCAAAATCTCGCCAACAAGCCATCCTAGCCAATCACTACCTGAGCTCGTACACAGCTTGTTACCATGACCCATCATAACAACACTGGAGCTGTGCGATAAATCAATTTAACCCATTAATTCAGCTTTGTGGTTTTGGGTGATGGTTAACTCTTTGAGTGCCATTGACGTGAACGTCATTCAAAATCCAGCACTTGAGCGCCATTGACGTAATTCAACGTCAAAGTGTTTTTTTCTGCAGCAGGTTGCTGATCGCGGTCTCCCACAGCCTGTGAGTAATTTTGGGGCTTCTGTGATTTGAAGTCGGGACATAAAGAGTTAATATGCGCCACAGCAATCAAAGCAGGAAGTGGAGATGATCGCGATTAGAGAGTAAAACTGACGGATTCTGGACAAAAAGTGGTGATTTTGGTGAAAGTAGCCTCTACTCTACCTCTGATAAAACAAGAATGGAACAAGGTAAAAACTATTTTTTTCATGATGAAAAAGCGAGTCTCTTCTTTCATTTGAGCTAGTCAGTGTTTTCAGAGACATAGCACAAAATATTCTGTGGGTCTAGAAATATGACTCAAAATGGGCAAAAACGCTGGCACAAGGGACTTTCTGTTTTCTGTATTTCCCCTTTTACTTGGGTTAATCACAGTACAGAACATTGCCTGCTTCCATGAGCTCCTGTAGTTCATAGTAAGTAGATAGAACTGACAAGTTGATTCCCAAAAAAAGGCAGCGTTGTCTGTCTGGAAGTGGTGAAAAAATTATCCTTCAGGATGAATAAAGTTTTATCGTATCTTTTCTCAATTGTGAAACTTCTGACTGGTCCAACCTCAAGCAGCTGCGAAATTCAAAATAGTGATGTGTGGCTCACAAGGCTACAGCCTAACAATTACTTTGAAGATTCATTCGTAACACAGATCTAATCATTCGTGTGTCAGCCACACAGTCAGCTGGCTCTATGAAGACCGGCTTTACTTCAACGCAAACAGAACTTCCTGAATTTGACGACAAGGTTCAGAAGCACTTGTATTCATCCACATGCTGAATACAAGTGACCCAAATAAGAGCATCCAAGCGGTAAGTATTTTGAAGTTGCCCCATCAGCTTGCATGTCATTAACCCTAATAGGAAAGTTAATCTTTGTCTTTGTTGAGCTGATTGCAGTGAAAACAAAATTTAATGATTGCTTTGTCATTTGTAGTTGTTACCAAACAATTAAGATCTTAAATGTGGTGTTGAAAAAAAAAATCTGAGATTTTATTTTTAGTCCATATTGCCCAGTTCTAAAATATATTCATGATCAAATCTTTTGACAGTGATGGAAAGTCACGATGAATGGAAATGGAGCTGCAGATGACTGGAATACAGTGAAGTGAAGTTCATGTACTTCATACACTTCATATACTTTTGACAGCAGCTATAATCAGGAAAAGCACTCAGAGAACGCAGACCTCTGCCAAGGCGATGACTTTTTATTTAAAGTTACCCCCCACCACCAAGGAGGTTGTGTTTTCACCGGGGCTTATTTGTTTGTTTATTTGTCAGTTTGCAAAGTAACTCAAAAAAATGATTAATTTTTGATGGTACCGTTGAATCTGATCCGATCACTGTCCATTACGTGTCTGCCCTGCTTTAGAGTCTACACCATAAACAGAGAAAGTGTGGATAAAGGTTGCATAAGTTGTAAAAATTAACTGTTGCACAGTAACGTAAAACACTCAAGCGAGACACTATTGTTCCTTTGAACAAATTGCAAGTTTTTTGAACTTTCTGTCAAATAAGTGACAGTGCTTTTGTGCTCACACCATCTGATTTCTAGGACAGATACTGGAACTATATACTATATATATATAGATCAAACACTGCTAAAGTTGCCCCGAGCAAAGCAATAAATAAGCTTCTGGGCCTCTGTGGGAGCACCAAAAACAAGTCCGCCAGAGTGTGATACTGATAATTATTAGCTATTTCAATGTTTGGAGTGGTTCAAAAGAGTTTAACAGAGAAGATTTACAGGCTACCTTTCAAAGTAATCCTTAGTATTACTCAAGGATTACCAGATTCCTTTTGCACACATGCAACAGATGAATGATTATATGCGCCGCATGTGCACACCTATATTCATGTGCACAATCAAAGCATTATGGTGTAAGTTCATACTGTGCTTAAGTAGAGGCCCTCAGACTACTCACTCACTTTTCTTTAAACAAACAGTTGTCAAGCTTTTAAGATAACAGGTTTGCAAACCTGAATAGCAAAGAGGAAACTTTTACTCGAACATAGTAAATAAAAATAATCTGTCTGCGGTCTTAAGTGTTTTACTGTGTCGTGCCGCCGCCGTGGCTGCATTATCAGGTTGACGTGAGTTTCACTGAGCAGTGACGAACAGCAAGATCATGATTATTCTTTACGACTATCATTTACTGACAATAAATCAAATGAGAAGTAGGGTGATATTCTTATAGACTTATGTACAATCTGATTTATTTTTTTCAACCAGAAGACGACAGGATTGAATCTGACCTGGGCCCTTTGACTGTTCATCCCATATTAGGTTAGGTTAAATGGGAGCCTAATTGGCTTAATGTGATTGTGAATAGCTGTCTGTCTCTGTGTCTGCCCTTTGATGGTCTGGTGATCTGTTCAGGGTGAACGCTGCCTTTGCCAAATGTCAACTGGGATCAGACCCAAACACCGACGCCCTTCAATACAGCAGTTTTCCAGAGGATAAATGAATTAATGTAAATAGTTGCCCCCTGCTGGCTATCAGAAATAATACCTCAGACAAATTAATCAACTGTCACTTCAGGATGTATATAAACAGCAAAATGAATGCAACATTTGCATGGATATGAAAAATAAAAAATTAGGCCCTTTAGAGCAGAGAAAATTGTAGCGCTCACCACAGATAGCAGATTGTTCATGTGGGTGTTTCTTTGCCAAGCTGGGAAGCTTACATCTACTGGTCCTTGGATCTCTTCACTCAAAATCATTTACACCCGCATTTACAAAAAGACTTGTCTCTTTTCTGCTTTTCATGCTTCTCTTATGTTGTACAATATCATACCAGATCTTAACAACACATTAAAATCAGCTCTGACCAAATGCAAATGCTTGACAAATTGAAAATTATGTTAGTGCAGTTCAATTTCTCAGCTGATATTTAAAATATTTTCTTCTGTCAAAACATGGACAAGGGTTATTTTTGCCTTTTAGTAGCATGATGAATAACATAGAAATACCAGATACATTTCTCTTTTTCATGTTAATATAAACAAACCACTTTAAAATGCTAAACAGTGCTTTACATGTAGCTCACACAACAAAACTAGCAAGCTATTTTTGAGAGGCTAACGTCAGCTAACACACAGCATGACTTGCAATCAGGAAATAGAAGCTAACGTTAGCTAACACAGAACAGTACTAGCAAACAGAAAATAGAAGCTAACGTTGGCTAACACAGAGCAGTATTAGCAAACAGAAAATAGAAGCTAACGTTAGCTAACACGGCGCAGTATTAGTGAACAGAAAATAGAAGCTAACACAAAGCAGTACTAGCAAACAGAAAATAGAAGCTAACTTTAGCTAACACAGAGCAGTACTAGCAAACAGAAAATAGAAGCTAACGTTAGCTAACACAGAGCAGTACTAGCAAACAGAAAATAGAAGCTAACGTTAGCTAACACAGAGCAATACTAGCAAACAAAAATAGAAGCTAACGTTGGCTAACACAGAGCAGTACTAGCAAACAAAAAATAGAACCCAACGTTAGCTGACACAGAGCAGTACTAGCAAACAGAAAAAAGAAGCTAACATTAAATAACCAAGTGAAGTGCAACTTACTGGGATTTTGTTGCTTCTGTAGATCTGTTTCACGTAATCTGATGACTGCTCGAGTTAAGTTAAGCTAAATTATTGTAGCTCAATGTTGTAAATAGACTCTCTCCCAACATTGCACATTCCCACATGCTCTTGTCATTAATGAAAGTTTGCATGCAAAATGTTGCAATACAATCAATTGACAATACTGGTCTTCAACTTTACAATTTGGTGAGCACAGTAGGCTAAAATAATAATAATTATAATAATCCCTTACTCCATTTCAAAGTCTGTCAACTGGCAACTTCTTGCTGCATCTATAATGATGATCATTGCCAAAAAAAAAGACATCCTTACAAATGAGAAGTTATTTTTTCTCTCCATATTACCACCTAACTTGTTAAAGTATCAGGGGGAGATCAATGAGATGCATTACAGTGAAAATAAGGCTTGTGTATTTAGCTTTCCCTCAAAGTTAAGTTTGCTGTAGCTGATAACAGCATATCTAGTTCAGCTGGTTTTGGAGATTTGTACAAAACAGGATGTGTGAAAAAATAAGTTTTAAGGTTTCTGGGTTGGATACATCAGTGTGCAGTCAGTTGTACGGAACCTTGACATATTTCCTGGCAAAAACACATACAGAAGTGCTTATGAGCTACAGTTATCTATAGGTTGAGTGCAAGGTCATATAGCTATTTGGCTCTGCAAAACTATTATCGATTATTTCTGTGCCCAGCCAGGAGACTAGTTTGTGGAAATAACTGCCCAGTCGGAGTCTGAAAAAGACTGTTTGCTGATGTTGGCAGCTGTCTGTCGTGATGAACAGCCAGTGTTTCACTACAGTGTCCCTGCATCTGGTCCCTCTGTCAGCTGTGCAAGAGGACAATTAAGGCAGGCTAAACTTTCCCAGAGACATGATTTCAGTGTTAGTAGGCTAGTTTAAATGAGATGATAAATACTTTGGGGTCAACTGGAGGATAAGGGCAAGATCTGAGCCCACAGCTGCTGAAACTGCTATCATCTGTTCTTTCATCTCATTTCTTTCTCTCTGCGTAGACTGTAAAGTTCACACAGTGGTCACACAATAAGTTAAAGTCTGTATAGAAAATATGTTCTCATTGTTTCCTGACAATGCATTTACTAAACCTATTTCCCAGTTAGCATGCCAAGAATTTAAATATTTTTTCCATATATAACTGTTTCTCAGAATGCACGCCAAACAATTGTAGTGTGAAGAAAAATATTTGACAAGATGGAATTAATTTCTCACAATGCAAATTAAATCCTTTGAATGTCATTATTTGTTTGCTACCTACTGTTTCAAATCAGTCAGTGTCAAGAGATGGAAGAATAATTAAGATCCTCTCCTTAAATAAGAGTGTCAATAAAACACTGAGAGTAAAAATACATGTATCAAAAGGAAAAAAATATTGGTTTTAGTACTGTTAAAACACATTAAGGAGGTGAAGCTACACTGTGCATTAAATACATTTAGGAAGCTTATTACTACTGTTTCCATCTTAGGGGTTGTTCTACCTCCAAAGGGTCATGGGAGCGCTCCCCGATACCCACCTGCTGTCATATAGTAGTTATAAAAAAAAAAGCCGTCCCGACCAGCTGAGGTGTTTTGGCTTCACTTTTGGGGAGCTGCTATGTCGTCTATCTTTATATACAGTCCATGAGTGGCACCAACCCTGCAGATCTCTCACTAGTCAAAGCCTTTCTGTCAGTGCTGTCGGCGTCACTCGCACCGTTAGCTGTGAGCTACAGCACAACACAGTCGTGAGAGCATATTTTTACCTATTTTTCACATTACTGAATTCCCACCAGTCACCTTTGCCTTCCATTGAAATACACAGGATTCACATACATCACAAACAACTTGTACAAACCATGTCTGAACTGGTTTATGTGGCCTGCATAATGATTGTTGCTGTGTTGTATGTGGTCCTGTTGATGGTTTGTGTTGTGGCACGTGTGCTGCACACACATCAGCCCGCCGGCAGGAAATCTTTCTATCTCCAAATCAACCTGGCTGGTAGGGTTTGTATAGTCATTAAATTTAATTTACTAAAACCTCATTTAAAGAGGATGATTGGGTCCTTTCAGGATGACCTGGCTTTGTTGAGCCATACATGCAGCAGCACGGTGGCAGATAAATATAAATGTACTTCAAACTTATCGTCAAACTCTCTCACATACATCGAGAACGTGCAAACAAACCCGTCACATTCAAGCCTTCCTCTTTGTCTCACACACACCCTCTCTCACACACACACACCCAAGGAGACACACGTGGGAGGGTTGACGCCGCGCTGTCTGCAGTGCATTGACGAGTATTGTTATTAACTGCGGTGAGAATAGAGGCAGCAGTACATCCCCTGCTCCCCGGTTGCTGCAGGGCTGCAGGGCTCGCCTTTGTTCTGCGCTCCATAATGGCACGCCATAATTACAGCCTTAGCCGAGGAGGCTCACAGGCAACGTCTCCCTTATTCCTCGCCTCACCTCGCCGGGTAACAGGTACACACTTCTTTTATGTGTGTACTCAAGTGTGACTGTTAATATGTCTGTGACGTTTGTCACTGTCACTGGGACTCGCTGTTCTTAGCTAAATGAAGGCGCTGGTGTGCTTCTCTGCCTCTAGGTAAACCCTCTGCCTTAAGGTTTATCAGTATGAACAAAAATGACCCATTTAATCATGCTTGACACAGATTTACCTGTTTTGTTATTAGAGTCTGTGCTGTGTCAATGAAGAATCTTAAAGATAATCCAGATCAAAGTGTGCTTCAAATAAACTCATTTGGTGTCTCATTGTATTGTGCTCATATAAAAGTGATTGAAGTGCTTATATGTGATCATATAACCTGGTGATCTACGACGCTCTTCTTTTGAAGTACACCAGCACTGTCTCCTATGAATTACATTCGACTACAAATAAACTGCACTCTCTTACATTTGGAGGGGGTATTTTTGTCCAAAGTGAAGTAGTACAATGAACGATCATTAAGAACTGAATAAAAAGTTATTTGCAGTTATGTGATATAATAACAAAAATAAAAAGTGAGAGCTCCAGGAGAAGCTCTGCAAGTCAGCCGTCACTTAAGTTGTCATTTTGAGCCAAACCATATTTTTTTGGTTAAGCTAATGAAGTAGTTTTGCTGCCTAAACCTAATGAAGTAGTGTTGTTTTAAAAGCTTTTGGCCTGTAATTTCTGTGCTGTGTTATCTGGGCTGACTGCAGGAGCCTAAGCAGGAGGCTGATTAGTCAGTGACGTTTGTGACATATTTTATTATGTTGTTTCTGTACAAATTTTGCTTAGGTTACATACATATATATACCTTTGCCATTTTTGACTGCAGAAAAGGCTAAAATGCTTACACGCTGAAAGTGATGGTATTAATACACCCCCCACTGGATCACCTTGGGATCTCTCTGGAGAGAGGGAAACCTGGGCTTCCCTGCTTAAGCTGCTGCCCCCACAACCTGACCCCGGATAAGCTGAAGATGATGGATGGATGTACAAAAAATATAAGATGAATATATGAGAATATACGAAAACAGTGCAGTGGTTAGCACTGTCGCCTCACAGCAAGAAGGTACTGGGTTCGATTCCCGGCCTGGGGCACCTTTCTGTGTGGAGTTTGCATGTTCTCCTCATGTCTGCGTGGGTTCTCTCTGGGTACTCCAGCTTCTTCCCACCATCCAAAAACATGCATGGGGATTAGGTTAATTGGCTAATTTAAATTGACCGTAGGTGTGAATGTGAGTGTGAGTGGTTGTCTGTCTGTGTCTTGTGATGAACTGGCGACTTGTCCAGGGTGTACCCTGCCTTTCACCCTAAGACAGCTGGGATAGGCTCCAGCCCCCCCCCCCGTGACCCTATGAGGATAAGCGATAGAAAATGGATGGATCGATGGATATGAGAACATTGCAGCGAGAGGCCCATTTTGAAATTTAATCAAATCATGTAGGATGTGTGGCAATGAATGACGACCAGACCATTTCATATAAAATGCGATTGAGATTTGGATTGAGTCAAAATATTCTGTGTGTGTGTTCATGGCATTAAAGGAACATGTGACCCAGTGCAACAGTCCGGTTCTAAGTGTGTTTTTAATTGATTCTGGACAACAATGGAGCACAGGCACAGAGGATATCAGGCTTTGGAAATACATAGTGTGCGCTCAGAGGCTGTTAGCTACAGAACAAATCAACTTTGATAATAAATTCTAAAATTTTGAACTCATTAAAATGGTCTCACAGTATTCGCCTCCACGTCTCCTCCTCCATCCCTGCCTCCATCTTGTCTTTCTCTCTCCCTGAAGCTGTAAACTGACCCGCACATGTTCCCACAAGCTCCTGTGCCAGAGCGCCATCTCTCCCTGTCGGACAGTAACTCATCTCCCCTTGACACTGGATGACAAATTGCCTTCGCCGCAGGCCAACACATCAGTTTGGTTGTTTGAACCAAGTCATTAGTCATGTTAAATCAGAGGTGTTAGTATGTTTAGTTATAAATTTGTACAGCCAGAATGATGTCAAAGTGCACAACCAGTGACCACATTGTGTTAAATGTGACACAAATCCAATGAAGTCTGGCATTTGCTTTTATTTAGGGCTGATTATAGAAGAAGACGCCTTCATGTTTAGGCTGAATGAACCCCTTGGTCTAAATGCTTAAGAGAAACCTTGATTTTCCCTCAATTGAGTTGCGAGTGATAATTTGCTCCCATGTTGCACCGTTCTCCAGCCCTGCCAACTGACAGCTTGGCCTGTTTCAGTCTGTGTGAAAAACAAAACAAAATAAAACACAACAAAAAAAATGAAGGAAAATCTGACGACTTAACATGATTGTGCCACTAAATAACAGGATTGACACAGCGAGGAGGGTGTGCCTGGCACTCATAGAGGTGAAATCAGGGAGGGGAGGGAAGTTGGCTGCAGATGAAAGCAGCAGTGCTGGGATGTGTAATAACTCTCCTCACATCAGCTAGTAGGTATAATAAGATGGATCCTAGAGGCAGGAGAAGAGAAACCGGGAAGAAACATGCCAAAACATCTCTCTCCGTCTCTGTCTGTCTCTCTTTGTCAACACTGTGTTCAAATTATTAACTTTTCCAGTTGTCATGACAGAAATTATGCAGTCAAAGCAACACAAATTAATGCTGATACACTAGTTCGTTCAGACGTCTCTTCCAATTCAGCTTTGCTGGCACAACGGCATTTTATGAAATAAAAAATGTTTCTATCTATCTGTGTGTGTGTGTGTGTGTGTGTGTGTTTGTGTTCCATAAATCAAAGTGTAAAACTGATAAAAAATAAATAAATAAAGGTCGTTTAAAAGGCAAATAATGTGACTTAAATGTGACAATTACAATTATACAATGCAAAATTATGAACTGTTGCAGTTCAGAGTGACAGAAGAGTCTTCAGAGAGTCCTGTCAAAACAAGGATTAGTGACTAAAAAAGGGACCCACAGGCCTCGGAGTCCATATAGCTGAACGTTTCCCTACAGCTGGTGAGTGGAAATCCTTGATGCAATTATTTAGATTATTTACTGAGTACATTAAAAATACCCCTGCACTCAAAACCATACTTAAGTAGAAAAGTATCATCAGTAAATGTAGATGTAAAGCATACACAATAAAAGTGTTGACAACATGCAGAAGAATGGCTGCTGTGACTGTCATTTTATTTCATATGGAATTATTTGATTGTTAAGGATGAATTTAATCAACCTATGGGTCGGGCTCTCTCTAGAGGTCACAAGACTAATCAGTGGGGTTGTGAGATGATTAAAGAATAAAAAACTAGCTGCATTTTTTGTCTCTAAAATTTGCTTTTATTGTGAAACATTTTACCACTTTTGGTGGAACTGGAATATTTCCCTCTGTAATGTTGAGAAGTATAAAGTAGAATAATATGAAATGCTCCTTAACATTGCACTAAAATATAAAGTATTTCTCTGGTAACAAGAGTGTGACTGCATGATGGGACCTTTTACAGACTCAGCGTTTAGAGGCCAGATTGCATCTTGTTGTTATAAATGTAATGATGCGTTCAAATGCCGCTGATTTCCTCACTTTCATGTCAGTAAACGTGACTGAAATTAAAGGGAATTTGGTTCAATAAAAGGCCACACCAAACCTTTAAAGTTGAAGTTATTCTCCGTCACGTCCACTAATGTTCACGGTGGACTACTGTAATAAATCTTATTAATAGTACATAGTACGTCACATGTAAATATATATCTTTATCCGGATCTAATAGCTGCATTGAGATGACTTCACCCCACATTGTTTTATATCTGTGTGGTGATGCTGAGTTTGATCTGAACGCGACCCACAGTCCGGGATTTCCACCGCAGATAATGACCGAGCTGAGAGAAATTACAGAGTCCAAGGCTGAGCTCTGCCAAAATCACATCTCCTGGGTTTCTAGAAGGACGATGTTTGTTGTAATTGTCCCTGGTGTGGGACCACAAGAGGGGCCCTCAGCCTGTGCGTAAAAATCACGTTGATCTCGATTCGGTTTTCAGACCGTCCAGCTTCATTTTGACCCTCCAAAAAAATAAAAAGAAAAGAGTGATCAATAAAACAATAAACCCATTATTTTCTTTTTTTTTTTAAATAAAAACTTTGAGTCAGCTTAAGTGTGTTTTCCATAAAAAATAATTTGGATAATAAGGTCTGCGGCCTTTCAACAGAAGATTATGAATCTGCCTTGTTTAGCCTTTGGCGAGCAGGACTCGCTGCGTTTCATGAGCCAACCTGTTGTTAAAAAAAAAAAAAAAAACACGCACGATGCGCGTCATTAATGAATTTCTAAATATGTAGGTTATCATTGCAGTCTGTTTATCACACTTAACAACGTGAGTATTTTTGTGTCATTTTAGGCGAGAAACGATTATACCCTAAAGCTGAAGTGCGTCTATTTATTTTTTTCTAATAATAATAATAATAATAATAATAATAATAATAATTAGGTGAACCAAAGGACACACGCAGTTTTACTTCATATTTAAAATAATTATGGGCCCTTATTATCATAACAAATATGCCTATCGCCATCTGTCTTTATTTTATTGCTTATTCATTCATTTATGAGTCGTTTTATCTGTTTAGTCAGTGAGTTAATATTAATTTGAGTAAATCGATGACATTAAAGGCCACTGATCATGACAGAAAATCTGCTTATTAATAATTTACATGTGAATGGTTGAACTGGTTCTCCGCTCATAGGCCTTTGTGTTAAAAGTGGACCAGGAGACCTGAAGACCTGCAGACCTGAAGACCTGCTCCCCGCCAAAAAACCCCGAGAAGAACCGGTCCGCCGCTGGTGCTGCACGTGACACGGCAGCGCGCCTCAGCCAATGAGCGCGCAGTGTGAGCCGGGAGGAGGCAGAAGCTCACAGAGTCTGGAGAGGAGGAAGCTGCTCCGCTCCTCTCTGCTGCCAAACGCCTCCTCACAACACGGGAGGAAACAAGCACCGGGCTGGCTCTTTTGTTTTGTTTTTCTGGAGGGAGAGAACACGGAAAATAAACCGATTCGAAGGATATTAAATCAGTTTTACGATACATTTTTTTGTCGGAAGTTTCTGTTTGTTTTGGTTTTCGTCTTGGCTGCGCGTCGTGCGTCCTGCGCGTCTCCATGCTATGAAACACTGTTTATGGAGCCATCAGCTGGGATGTAGCGGAGGGTAAATCCATCCAAAAAAGAAAAACTTTATTAACATAGCAGGGCGTTATTGTAGCCTAACTGACATTTGAAAAGGCTGTAGTTTTCTGAAAAACTGAAAAAACTTATTTAAAAAAATTGTTGATGGTGGGTTGCTTTATGATGACCCCCGTCTGGAGGTCATAGCTGACCCTTCTGATTTCATCACTCAACCCCTCACCCCAATGATGACTATGAGCTCCATATCGGACACTTTAGTCCCGCCTGATCCGTCCAAATCGGCGTTTTTGGAGTTCGGCGGCCATGGCTACCCCGGACACCAGCAGCCCTCCACCGGCCTGTCCCACAACCATTACCCGGTTCACGGTCTGCACGCCGTCGGGTCCTCGCAGCACGATGGACCCTTCTCCTCCGGCGCATCCTCGTATGGACGCCCGCTGGGATACCCTCCTTATCACGGCTCCGTGAGCGCGCACCACCACGGAGCTTACCTGCCCTATCAGCACGGGGGTCACGGCGGCGCGCTAGGACACACCAGACTGGAGGATGCGGGTAGGTTTGCACATTTAACCTACAAGTTGGCACATCGCATCTAGTGTGACCTAACTATTTACCATGCTGCAGCTTAACACGTGGGCTCAAAGAGAAACATGAAACAAACAGAGAAAAGAAATAAATACACATTTAATTGGATCATGGCTTATTTGAGTTTGTATTTCCTTATTTGTGTCTTGAATTAAAAAAAATGCTGCTTGAATCATAACAACGGATATTAAATGCAACACAAATATTTTAAGGAAAACCTCAGAGGGAAAAAAAATATTCTTCACAGATGTTTTATTTATTTAAAAAAATGAACCGCACGGAGCACAATAATTGGATCCACACTCAGCTCGGTCACAGCGTCGTGTTTAATGTACTTTGGGGTTGGACGGCAGATGAGTTTAAGGCCTGCTGAGACTGTGGGAATCTCCACAAGAAGCAGCCGACACCGGGTCTGTGGTGTCCCGCAGCCGCCCGGGAGCTGCTGCCTCTCCAAACCCAAACCCTCAACCAACCAAATACCCCCAAATATCATCCACAGGCCTGCATTAATAATAATAATTATGCCATAATAATTAGTCCACTACCACTTGGATAAATAAAATACCACACGAATAGAATACCTCAAAACTACATGACATTACATTGAACCCTTATTTTTTTTGCCATATTAAAACCTTTAAACCTTAATCTACAAGTTTGTGAGGAGTAATGGTGACAGACCACTTTTAAATATGCACTATAGACGGCAGTTATTATATCTGAGCTTATGTCTTTTAAAAAAGTTATATTGCTTGGATGCAAAAATGCAAAAACATATTGTTTCTCCTTCACCTGTCTGTTTTTCAAAAAATAATTAAGTCTGTTTTTGTCCATTTAAATTAATATAAAGCTGCCAAAATATAAGGAATGAGAAAAAATGTCAATAAAAATGTGATAATCACTCATAATACTATCATAGAACAGTTCAAGGTTATAACAAATATGTTGTTTCACCACTTATACATATAAACAGAGCAGGACTATTGAAGAAATTACGAGTGAAGTGATTTCATCCAAAAAAATCTTATGGTCTTGAGACATAAATGAGAGTGAACGAAAGCCTCTCATTTATTTTTTATTTCATCTGTATCTGATATTTAAATAAAGGGATATTACTTTAAATAAAAGCCTCAAGAAAATTAAATTATCCAGTCATCTGTGAAAAATGGTTTAGTAAAAAGGATTTTCATATTCTCTGTGACTGACATTGACAGCACAGCAAAAACAAGTCTGATTTAATTTAATTTTTGGAGTTTTACAACAGTTCAGAGGTCAGATGGGGAGTCAGAGGTCCAACTGACCCAGAACATAAGTATATTATTTAATGGTTTTCTGAGAAAGAAAATCAATATATATTTATTCACACGTATGTATAACACACAGACATGAATTATTTCCCTATTTGAGTGTAAAAAATGCCAATGAGGGGTCGCCACTTGTAAAAGTTTCTACATATTGGGTCTTAATAAGGTTAGATGAATATAAAAACATATTTAAAGGATAAAAGATACAGTAGTGAGGTCAGTGGGAAAGCAAATTCACACGCACCCACACCCACACCCACACAGATAAGTTTTCTTTTGAAAAGCGTCCCTTGTTTTCAATCTCCTCCGGTGCTGCACGCCTCGAGCAGCGGCTCAGTTACAGACTGGAGCGTCTTGTGGGGCCTCGGCTCGTCCACAGCTGTTCTCTGCTGCCACTGCAGGCTGTAAGCTCATGTCATAACAAAGATCAGCGTGGGCGAACATACACAGTTGTTTGGCTTTCTCAGAAAAAAAAAAAAAGTAAAGCTAAAATGAAGGAACACTGCATGTGTGAACCAAATTGCTCTGCAGCATCTTTTTACCTGCATCCAGTGTCCTATCATCCGTGCATTCATCATGCATCAATTTCACTTTCTGTTTTTTTATTCCTTGAGTTCACAGCAGTCTGGACTCAGTCAGTCTGGTCTTATGGTAAATCCTGCTCTCACAGAATTATTCTGTCACAATATTATAAATTGAAAAGCATTATATTTTGAAATATCATTAAATAATGATAGAAGAACAGCTTTCCTGTAATAAAAGAGCTGAGCCCATGCATGATATGTCCCTGTGTTTTGACATTTTGTTCTTTAAACACAAATTTCCTGTGACAAAAGGCTGAATGATTTGAAAAAAAAATAACTTATATCTTTACTTTTATATCTACAGTGCTTGCTTTTTACTTTGCTTAGCTTTTTTTTTACAGTGGAATAAAAAGAAAATCACAATGAAACACCAAGAGCTTCATATACTCTACATTTATATACAAGCTTTATATAACATATATTAAAAAGCAGGACTTTCCTGAACACAGTGGCGTTCAGTGTTGACCAACAATGAGACGCTGTGACTGATCTTTTGCAGGACGTTACGCTCAGGGTTCATGTTGATATTTATCTTCTCCTTCCTCTTCTCCAGAACACGAGAAGCCCACGACGGTGATCGAGAACGGAGAGGTGAGGCTGAACGGGAAGGGGAAGAAGATCAGGAAGCCTCGGACCATTTACTCCAGCCTGCAGCTGCAGGCCCTCAACCAGCGCTTCCAGCAGACCCAGTACCTCGCCCTGCCCGAGAGGGCCGACCTGGCCGCCAAACTGGGCCTGACGCAGACCCAGGTACACTCTCCAACATTCACTTATTTTAGCCTTTTTTATTTCAAAATGATTCATGGAAATAAAACAAATCCTATTAAACACAAAGTAATCTTTTATATTCATGAGATGATTTTTTATCTTTTTTGAATATATCAGTTAAGGTAAAAAGCAGCATGACAACCCAGAAACATTTCTAATATGACCAAAGCGTTGGCTAATTTCTTTAATTGAGGGTGTGTGTTCATCGTCTCATCCTGACATTCAAAACATGACATGACACATGGAAAGGGAGTCACTGGAATGCATGACCACAAAACGGGTTGATATTGATATGCATGTAGTTTATTAAATGGAAATACATCAGAAAATAGCTCAGACTTATCCTGCAGTACACTGTGTCTTTGATTGTTTTTGCTAGTTCGTTTTAGAGCGTTCCTTGGTACACAGTGAAAGGACATCAATGCCGGTCAAAAAGCCCAAACAGGCACTGTTACATTCTTGTAACCGGTGTTACTGCACGTTCCTCTAATTAGTTATGTCATTGATTGTTTGTCAGAACATGAAACCAACAACAACAACAAAAACAGATGAATAAAAGTCTAATGGCAGCCATTTTGTCGGCTTCTTCAAAGCCGTGAATCCAATGATGGATGCTGTTGTGTTGAACAAGTGATGCAAAAGTTCATTTCATAATTTTTCCTAAAAAAAAATGGCATCTTCCAAACTCCACTGATATTATCCAGTTCTGACATTTGCTCTCCAGTCTGGGAAGAATCCCCAGATGGACAAAATATTTGTTTTGTATTTATTTTTTTTAGATAATTTAATTTAAAATAGTTTTGAACCTGTGTTAAGCAATTCAGTTATTTTTGGTTCTGCATGGAGACAGTCAGGGTTGGTTCCTCTGACTGTTTCCTCATTTTCCCAAGCATCTTTGATTTATGGATGAATACTTCCGTTTCATCCACCACTTTCTTTAAAACTTGCTCCATTATTAACTACAAACAGAAAAACACATGGATAATCTTATTATGAACAACAGTCTTCCAAAACTGTCTTTTGGGCAGCCAAAACTGTCATAATCCTGCTGACAGCCTCCCATTTATTTGATTATTACAGACGTCATGTGCTGTGCTTTTCTACAGAGCAGCAGCCTTAACACAGAAGCCCCAAAGTTGAGAGGAAAAGATTTTGAGTTGTGCCAGGAAATATAATGCTTATAAAAATACAGATGCCTCAGGAAATTTAACAAGGAAGATCAGTAGGATATCTTCCAACAAAATCTGTTCAGTTTTATTTTATTTGATTTGCATCAAAATGCAATAAAATAGCTATTAAAAGTGAACATTTGAATATATCCCACAAAATCAATTCATATATAATCCACGTAAAGTAAGCAAAAAAAAATAAAATACAGGAGAAAATACGCACATCAGCTGTTTTTGTCCCAGAAGTCAATTATTTTATTTCATTTTTTAGCATTTTTAGCTCTGTGTAGTGTGTTTTAAATATTTTATACTTTATAGAGCAGTGTAGTATTTATAAATCACTACCACATTAATTCTATGACCTGAATCACTATCTAAGTCTTTAACCAAAAAATAAGATAAAAAAAAAAAAACTTGGTTAAATTTGGAAACATTTGTTCATCAGTGACACATAGCCTGCATATTCTGAATGTATACTATTTTTAACTTGGCTTACAGTGCAGTGAGGCCAACCCTTTTCATAAGAAAGGAGCTCCCACTCTCTCCAAAAGTCCCGAAAAGTTGCCAGATGACGTCACATGCTTGTTTGGGTATCGGTGACATCATCCTACATCATTTCCATGAAGCTTAGTTGTTGTGTCAGAGAGGACAGAGGAGCCATGAACTGTGACTTCTCTGAATGAAAGCAGAATGAAAGGAAAGGATTGCATTTCATGGATTTCTTATCAAATCGATACAGCGATATTCTTATCGATACAGCAGTTTGAAAAGTTGAAAAATCCAGCAATAAATTTGGAACCACAGCCAGAATGCACAGTTACAATCATTTAAAGCTGAAATGTCATTATAATAGACACAGTGTAAACACAGGTACAGGTTTGAGTTTTGAACAGGTGTCCCATTGCGGAAGCAGCAGGATTGTTTGAAATATGATACAAACACGTGACGTTATCAGATGATCTGTCCTGATCCCACATGAATCAACCACCGCTGTTATTTTTACACTGACAGGAAGAGATGATCCCTTCATTTGCCTTCACCTTTTGTAGTGGCGCAGTGGTTTTGAATGTGGTCGGCTGCTCATTCTCACATGCACGCTCGTCAAAGGAACATAAAGTTTGTCTGTATTCTTTGAGGTGTTTCAGATCAGGGAAAGTGGGCTGTGACTGAGTGTATTATAGTTTTTTATGCTACGTCCCAGTTTGACTGATACTAAAGCGCAGTCAAAGGATCTGGCTGTTGTTTGAGGAATGCAGACATTTTTGTTGGCTTGGGATAAAGAATGTGGGGTTTTTTGAGACCTTTTTTTGAGAATTAGCAATCCAACAAAGAGGTTTCCATTTTGACCGCATTAGCGTCACTTCTGTGAGATGACGAATCATGAAGCTTTATACTGTTAGTGTAGCTCAGATTGAAGTGATGGGTGTGTTCAAAGATGGTCTCTAGTTTTCGGATTTCCTGATTTGAATCAGAAGATGAACCACCAAATCAAGCGGCACTAATGTCTGAAGAAAAAATAGAATCCCTGCTCCAAGATGGTGGACTAATCTGTCCACCGATCGGTTTCACGTAACACTATATTTTCACGGACTGGATATGATGGGCATAAAAAACAAATATAGCCTAAAATGCATTAATAAATACATCTTTTCATGATGCCAAATCAGTAGGAGCCCTATGTCAAGACGCACAGACGCACAGACGGATGTAATTGGGAGAGCATCCAGTCATTTTTCAAAATAAAACATCTTTCAGACTGATCATCAATATTTCTTATTTTTTTCTACCCGGTACCCAATGACCCTGTGGTTTGGAAGCGGTGCTATAAAAGTTTACACAAAACATTTACACAAAAAAGTTTCTCAAGCATCCACGTTATTGGGCAGCTTTCCAATCCAATGAATGGATCATCGATGGACTTTGGGAGGGTTTACAACACTTAAACCGAGCGCAGCCACTACACCAGAGTTATCTCACAGCATGTTGTTCCTGGAAACTTTCAGAGGGTGATTTTTAACTTGTCTTGAAATCTTACGCTAACAATCCAACAGTTGCCGTGCCCAGATATTGTAAAAATAACTTTGTTGTTTTGTTAACTGTTCTGTCTGGTGTTGGAAGGACAAGTAAGTCTACGTTTTTTTTTAATCCTCTTTTCACACACAATTAATAATTCTGATGAACAATTATAATTTTTAAATTTGACAAACACCATTTCAGTGAATTAGACCTTAAAGAGTTACCTTAAAACCTTAAAAACCTACTGTAGTGTTTCCAATGAAAGTCAATGAGACAATGAAACTCACAGCATTAGCTCCAAAAGTTCATATACTTCGCAAAATTGTCTCCAAGTCAGCAACAAGAAGAGAATTTCAACAAACATAACACAACATTTTTTGAAGATCACCAAACCTGGCTTTAAATTATTAAACATTAACTTTGGCAACATTATTAGCAATATCACGTAATGTTTTCGCAGTTTGTTTCTCTCCTTTGGTAAATACATGGAGACACTGAACAGTATTGAAACAGTCAGCTGTAATTAGCCTAGTGTGCATATATGTAGCTACATGTAGCCTACTGTGCACATACAAACACATGCACACACACACACCAACTCAGACATGTGTTGTGTGCATTTTCATACACATGGAAACACAAACACACACACACACACACTTGAAGATAGTGATCATGCACCACATCTCCGTCCTGCCGCTGTGCCATTAGGCCGGCAGCCAACCGCTGACCACTTTCCATCTGAGTCTCTAGTGTTCCCAGACACAGCTGAGGAATGGCACGTAGCGCGGCGCTAGCATTTTTCCTTCAAACCCTCTCTATCTCGATCCATCTCTCTCTCTCTCAAACAAACTGCCCATGCAGCTCAAACCAGCCGCCAAATGGACGCCTTTTATTTAGAAAAAAAAAAAGATTTTTCAACCAGTATTCAAGGATACGCAGTTTAGTATATCATGTTCACACACACACACACACACACACACACACACTCGGCACCTGGCCTGCCTCTCAGCCACCCTCCTCCGCTAATGTCGGTGCCATTGGCCGCCACTCTCAGGGAAGCTGTCAGCTCCATGTTGCTGCTGGAATATGAAACCAATAATTACAGCAGAAATCCTCTCACTGAGGCTGCATTAACTTAACGTGCTGTTGATTGACTCCTGGGCTCATAACGCTCCACATGCTCACTTTTGGGTTTCATCCGGATAATTATTACCCTGCAGGCACTGCGGTTTGGTGGCTGTCGCTCGTCTATAGATTATTGTAAATAAGGGCTCTTAAGCTGTAACAACATTTTTTGATATCAGTGCAATTTACTCAATATAGAAATTGGAGAACTTGGGAGAAAGTTTAGTGCAAGTTAATTTCCTAATAAAAATATTATGTGGTGTAATTACAATGGCGTTGCTTATTTATGGCACGGCAGTTTGATTTTATGCGCTCGCTATGATTCGTAGTAACTTCTAACAGGCCGTGATTGACGTCAGCAGATACTCTGGAACAATAGAAATCAAATTAAAAGAGAAGTTTCGCTCTGCATGACTTCTTGGGTTTTTTTCAGCTGAACGCCGGGTGCGAAAGCTGGTCGGCATTTTGATGAAGGGGTAAAGTTTTTTCCACATATTTAAAGCAGTCTGAAATTAGATTTTTTTTTATAGAATAAAATATCTCCCATAAAATCCCAGTGTAATAATTCCCAGGACGATCAGTGTGGAGGAGAAAACAACTCCAGTGCCAGCCGTGTTTTCTCTTCTTTCCTTATTTTTTTCATATTTTGAGTGTTCAGTATTTTTCCTACGTAAGGCACAGTTAAAACCTGTTTAAGACAAAAGTATCCTTCCTTGACTGCATGTAATTATTTATGATTTATCTGTTCCCGCTAGGCTGACAGGTTGCCCAGGGGGCAATAATGTAACTTGACGCTCAATTTGCAAGCATGCTGGAAAAGGGAGAATATGCCAATTACATCAACAACACAACTGACTCGTCTCAAACCACTGAAAAATGATTCAAGTGATGCACAGCTCAATATTTTTATATGTTCTAATAGAATAATATCTGTCTTATTCACACATACACACAATAATCTTATTATTGGGCTGCTGCCTCCTGTGTTCAAAGGACAAAATACACTTTTTAGAATTTGACTGATTTCCTAAAGCAGAGCATAAACTCAAATCCTTGTTATTTCAGTGGTGCATCTCTTTAAACCTATGAGGAGCCAGAGTTCAATGACCTTATCACATGATGGTTTGTTAGTTTTGTGACTGTTTGCCAATTACTTTTTACAGTCATTGGCTAATTTGTATGCCTCATTAGAATCTAATTGAAGGTTGATTTATTGCAGTGTCACAACAACAACATCAAAATGATCCTGCTTATCAATGCAACAGAGAAACAATTTTTTCTATATCACTGCTTAAAAACACACACACACATATGGCAAAACTGTGAAATATATAGAAAGATGAAATCAGTTAATACATACAATGGGGATTAATAAAAGGGCTTGCTATTTAACATGTGCTGTAGAAGCTGTTGAATGAGCCTGTGTGTAGCATGTAGGGAAATCTAAAGGCAGAAATGGAATATAATATTAATTATAAGATAAGTTCTCTTTGGTGTATAAACACCTGGAAATATTATTTTTTTGTTTTTATTACCTTAGAATAAGCTATTTATATGTATGTAAGGAGCTGGTCCTCTTCATGGAGTCACTTATGTGTATGTCCGCCATGTTTCTACAGGAGCCCTGATTGGACAAACAAAACACTCCAGAGATAACTGCATTTTTACGTTGTAAATTATACAATAATACATGAGTAGAAAACACATCACAAACATCACCACCATAGCTAAAAAAATAACAAATAACACTTTGGGACAGAGACACTCACCTCCTGGTTAACTGGTCCTGTGTTTGTTTGACCTTCCTGTCCACCATTAGCGGTCACTAGCTTAGCATATTTACTCTTATTTATAGCATTTGCACTGCAGTCTGTACAGTCTGCATGGCCTACATATGACACGCCAAAAGCAACAAAGGCTTTGTTATTACATGCTTGCATACTTACTGATAAATGACTTTGTAATTTATACGGCATCTGGCTTGGCACGCAGGAGTTTCTTACCCTTTAAAACAATCCAATGATTCAGCAAATCTGATAGGCAGGGATATCAAGAATAAAAACAAGGAGCAAACCGTGCAGTGCTTTAAATGTAATTATCAGGATGTTAAGTTTATTCAGAATTTTACAGGAAGCCAAAGAAAGGATGCAAGAATGCAACTGATGCTGTAGTTAATGACATTTTTAACCAACTGTACGTGATTTAGAGAAGTTTGAAGAAGGCACCTGTCGAGGAAATTGCAGTAATCTAGACAGACAATTAAAAATCTATAAAAGCCAAGATGCGTCTGATTTTTACAATATTTCTTAGCTGAAGAGAATTTTAGTAAGCTGACAAGATTCTTAGCAGATGAAATTATGTTTGAGTGAAACAAACCAAATAAGCAGCAAAGTTATTTGCTCAAATTTAAGAGAATTTGTCTTTTTTGGGGGGGTTAAGTGGAAAAAATGAAGCGACGTGACTAAGTAGTGATAGTGACTAAGCAGACATGGAGGGACGCTAGTTCGTCAGGTTTTTGGTTTTAAGAGAGATATAAATGTGTGTATCGTCAGCATAAGAGTGATATGGCATGTCTTCACAGCAAGATGTTTTACATTAAATCAATTTCTGAGAGATAGAAAAGAGATATAATTTGGGCTACAGAGAAGCAGATAAAATCTTGTGTTTTAGAAGTGGAAAAAAAAGGTTGTCAACACATGAACAAAAGACAAATCAAAGGTCAGTAAAAGGTATTTGACCAATGAGTATTAACTCTGTCTTTCCTTGTCCTTTAGGTCAAAATATGGTTCCAGAACAAACGATCCAAATACAAGAAGATCATGAAGAACGGGCCCTGTGGACCTGAAGACCACCTCGCCCCCCCACCGCCGTCCTCCTCTTCTCCCTGCTCTCTGTGGGACATCAGCATGGCCGCCAAAGGCGCGCAGGTGCACTCTGGAGGGTACATGAACAATTTTGCTCACTGGTACCCAGGACACCAGCAGGACTCCATGCCGAGAACTCAGATGATGTGACAGTCGTGAGGATGCAGCAACACTTCCAGGACACATTATGGATTTACACCAGCGAGCTGACTGGAGCTGTTAGGGACATTGTGAAGAGTCTGAGCCGCTGTGGAGGCAAAAATAATGTAACTGGCAGAGGTGATGTGAAGTGAAAAGATACTGGAAAGGCAAGATCAGCTAAGAAATGAAAATTATAGCCATGACTATGTAAACACAACATCTTGGTCAGTAGTCCTACGCATCAAATTATGACACTCTATGCATGTAGCATTATTAGAAGGGGAAAGGAGGAAGTCAGGTGACATAGTATAAAGAGCAATAAGGTCTGCAGAGACAGGAGGTTGGGTTGGATGGTTGGGTCAAACAAACAGGATTTCAAGGTTTTTTATTTCTCAAATGCACAAACAATCACTGATGCAGCAACGAGACTCTTGGATCAACAATGTTCACAGGAGTGTGAAATCTGAAAATTAAAATCCAAAGAATGACTCTAGTCAGGGAGGATCTAAATCCTTAGACATGAATTAATGCAATTTATAGCACGGAATAAATCAATTATATAACAAAAACAATATATGATAAAGTAAGTAACATACAATAAATACACCCTAGAAATTCACCCAAATAATCTGTGTTTGTGTCCCATGTGAAACTAACTTATTTTACGTACATAGCATACTCACATGACTATTATATTATCTCAAACCATGATCTTTTCCCAAACCTAACCACGTAGTCTTGTGGTATAAACCTAAATAATAACATAATGTTAACCACATGTTGAAGGTTATCGGACAACTCAGCGTGTTGAAAAATAATGCTAAAGGTCCTGGCCAAGCGTCTGTGCAGCAGCAGTAGTGTTACCAAATGCCAGGTGTCTGTAATTACTTATGAATTTGACGTCTCGCTGTTTATAAAGCCAGTCAGGTTATTTCTGCCTCCAGATGAACTCGGCCTTCCGAGACATTTGCAATTAAGCTACAACTCAAAACTAATGCCAGCCCCACATCTCGGATTCTGGACATTTGAGTGTTTTTTTTCTGTCGATTCAGCGGCTTTCGGCGGGGCGGGTACACGTGTAAAACGAAGGGTTCTTCAGGGTTTCTTCATAGTCAGTCTTTGTGGATCCGATCCAAAGGAGCCTTTGGTTTGCTAACATTTAGAAACGGATGAGATTAAAGAGCTAAAGAAAAGACGTTCTCTTGACTCTGACCACTGTGTGTATTTTTGTAATTCTGACAGGGTGTAACAATATAAAAGGTCTATGTAGCATATCGACCTTTAACGAGTCATTATGGGATGGTTAATCACGGCAGCACCAAGGGCTCTGATAAGGTATATGAACAAGCAGCCGTTTTATGGTACTCATAATCCCCTTTTTATGTCTATAAGGGAAATAGGCACTGAACGCACACGGTTACTTCAGTGTAGAATTTTCTATAAATATATATGTATATTTTTTTTCAGTATAATAAATGCTAAAAATAGTTAAAAAAAATCCAGCCCAAAGGACAGAAATGTGTGAAACAATCACAGGAGGCCAATCAAGCCCATAAAGCAGATAAGTAAATTCTGGGCTGTTTGATGCCACACTACATAACAGGGGTTAATTAATTGCGGTTCTACACTTCTGATTGTGAACATTTCACCTTTTCTTTTTACTGTCTGATGGATTTCAGTTATGGTTGCTTTCAGTTTAAATGTTTCACTCCCAACACTTGTTGTTTTTTTCTGCCTTCACCTCCTGAAGAGGGAAACTCTTGGATTTTCCAGTTTGCCGATAGTATATTGGCTATGGGTCAGGACATTCTATGAAATCTGAAATAAATCAAACCCAGTGATCATTGCCACCCTATTTAATTTTGTTTATTTGACTTTCATCCAACATTTGTTTTTGCACCTTTAACAGATGATATCAAATGGAGGCTTCGGTGATGTGTCGCTAAAATAACATACTCCATACTCAGTGTATAGTCTGCGCCCCAGTGGCTCACAGCCATTTTCTCTGAAGTCGTAAATCAGAAGAAGCGGGTCACGTCTTTCGCCCCGCAAACATCTGGAAAAGCAGAAAGAGTCGTCAAACATCGTCAATGATTTTATAAAATGACCACGTCTATTATAGGCAATTTAGGACACAGCTTGTTAAATAAAGCTTTCACTCCAATGCTGTAATTATCTGTAATTGTCAGTCAAGGGAATATCCTTCTGCCTCGGTCCCTGAAGGAAAAGGCTATAGGAGGTAGAGGGTTACATCCAACTGGATAACTGAAGGCTAATCCTTTCACAACAAATTGATCCATTGAGTTTTTTTTTAAATGCATTCATACTTTACAACATTTTACTGCTTGTTGATCGGGCATCTGAGGTTTTATTTTAAGACCGTTTTTGGGTAAATTATGTAACATAAATAACAGAAATATTATATTTATACTTACTTTTATTTGCTGGTGTTTTTTCTTCTGAAGACAAAAGAATTCTTGAATTTATTACTATTTTAGAACAATGCAGTTGCAAAAAAGATTTGGCTAAATTACCCTCAGTTGCAGTTTGAGCTCACAATATGATGTGTGTGTTTGTTCCAGTGTGCCTCTAAAGGGGATTGTATCTCCTACAGTACATGAGCACTCTCCGCTGAAAAATAAACACACGTCTCGCTGCAGTTTTGGCTATCGGTGCGTTTTACAACTTTTAAGACAGAAGGTGTTCACAGTGGGATGTTGAAAAACTTCAAAAAACGAGTTGTAGATGTTTCTTTCCCAACATGAGTCCATGAGGAAAAGTCTTTTATTGGCTGATGGCGTCACCTGACAGACCCGGAAGTTCCACAGTTTGGCCATTATGTCAAATTAGCTTCAAACCTGGGGCTCTAATACACTAATATTCCACAATCAATCCACTTGGCTCTTTGTACTAACACCCAGCCCCGGCCCAGAGCTCCGGTCATTTTTCCCCCCACCTCCACAGTACTCCTCCGGAGGACTTCCCGGCAGGAACTGGGGCACTCCTGGGCAGCCACTCACCGTGGATCCCCAGCCCAGAGCTCCGGTCATTTTATGGCCCTTTTACACTTTTTTGGCGATGAGGATTCGGCATGGCATAAGTATGGTCTTGTATTATGACCAAAAGTGCAGTGCAGGTTAGTTAAGTGCTGGGTAAGTAAAACCAGCGTCTCCATCTTGCTTCTCTGTGAAAAGTGAATCGCAAAACGCGGAAATGCATTTTGTCCTGTAGGTACTAGCAGGTAGTGCTTTCTGTCCCTCTCGGCAGTTTTTTGTAGACCGCAAAGACATGGAAGCCTCCGTATGAACGACCCGCTCTATGTAAAGACAGATAACTGATTCTTCGCCCAGGAGGATAAGTCAGATTGCTGACATATGAGGCTCTATTTATGAATGAAGATGTTCATTTGAGGTAATAAAATACAAAAATTACATAGTGTCCCTTTAAATAATTTCCCAGGTTGGGATCAAAAATGTAATTCTATTCTTATTTCTATATGACATATACCAATATTATTTGGATTTTTCGAAACATTCTTTGTATATACAGCACATACCAGGAAGCACTCAGAGACCGCAGACCTCCGCCAAGGCAGCGGCGGCAGAAATTTTTTTTTATTCAAAGTTACCCCCCGCCAGTTGTGGACAGCCCTGAAAATTTCATCAAAATTCATCTACAACCTTTTGAGTTATTTGCAAACCAACAAACAAATAAACAAACCCTGGTGAAACCATAACCTCCTTGGTGGAGGTAATAAGAAGAAGCATGAGGTGAGATAGTGTAGAGACAGTACAGTCCAATATGGCTGATTTCAGGATGAACGTGAAGAAAAACTAGCCGACAGTTGGCAGAGCTGCATTTCCAAAAGAAAAGATCACATTTCTGGTGAGAAGACATGAACTTTTAAACATTATGATAGATTTTTGTACATGTGCTTTATGTCACCTTTAACTACATGAAATGGCTTCATGTCGATCAGAGATTCGGGCCTTATGCTGAAACACTTCATACGCTGTTGGCCTCACATGGAAAAACCCTTCTTCCTCTTCCTCTTAAAGCTGGTGGAGACGGTTGACTGTAGTCGTTTTAAAGGGAAACACATGTTGGGGAACCTGAACATTTTGCCACGATATCAGTGGCCACAGTGATCTAAATAGCTCCAGGGTGTAATTATTTCCATAATCAACATGCTGTTCTGTGAAACGAGGTTGGACAAATTCATATTTCTCTTCACCTGTTCCTCTTAGCTCCCTAAATTAGATTTCACTTCTCTCGTTTTCTTTTCTTCCAAGGATCAAAAAGCCAAGATCTCCAGTTCTTTTGCCACTTGGAGCTGCATCCTGTTGCCTCCGGTGAAGTTCACGCCGTAGAGTTTTATGGAAAACTTTGCCTCACAGACTTCAGACACATTGTGTTGTTCTAATGAACTGATGGAGGGGGGGTGGGGAGGGACAACACTCTCTGCTGAAAAGAGGAAGATGGCAAAAAAAAAAAACAAAGACAGCAGAGACCCTCCCACACATAAACATCTAAGGAGGAGTGGCTTTCAAAACAGCATAGATAGATAGCAGACTTATTTATGTAGTAAATAATTAAAAAAAAATAAAATAAATTCTTCAATCTGTCTCTCCTGCCTCGTCAACATGTTCTGATCTGTCAGACTCCCCGGTGTCATGTCAGTCGCAGTAAACGTGAATTAAACAACAAATCTCCTGCTTAGGTCCATTTAACAAAACCACTTTGTTAGGTTGAGGAAAAAAAACCAACATGATTGGGCTTGTAATCACTTTTTTACAATTAAAATGTGAAAATTTGTTTAATTTCAACAGGGGAATGGGTTTGTTTTGTTCATCTGGGTGGGCATCAAAGAGAAAGACGCAACAACAAATTGGTCTACTGCCTCAGCACCACGGAGAGTTTTTAATATAGAGCACAGTGAGCCTACTGATACTTCAGAGGTGTGGTTGAGTCTCTATCTGCTACATAACAGGGCTTAATGTGGTTAATGAGGTTCCATACGTGGAGAAAACCCGGAGAAGATTCGGCACCCACAGAACAACCACAAGCTTACAGTATTTAAACACTGATTTATAACTCTTTGAATGCCATTGACATTTCAACATCATTTAAAATCCAATGCTTGAGTGCCATAGATGTAAAAATACGCCATTGTGGTTTTTCAGCAGCGGCTCGCCGATCGCAGTCTCCCGCAGCCTGTGAGTAACTTTGGTGCTTCTGGCATTTGCAGTCGGAGCTTAAAGAGACGGTATACCCCACAGAGATCAAAGAAGGAAGTGGAGATAGACAGATTCTGTACAAAAACAAGAATAAATCAAGGCTGGAATAAGGTAAAAACAAACATTTTTTTTCATGATGAAATAGAGTTTATTCAGTGTTTTCAGAGACATAGTACAAAATATTTTGTGGGTCTTGAAATATGACTCAAAATGGGCAAAAACACTGGAACAAGGCACTTTCTGTTTTATGAAACAGCTGGCACTCAAAGAGTTAATAAAGGCAACACAGACTGACTGCTTTTTAAAATACAAATGGATACAGATCAATCCAGCTGTCTATCATAGATGCAACAGCTGTGGTGAGAAAAGCTTTTTTGTTGTTTGTCCTTAACCACCACATCCTTAAGTGCGACTTGTTCAAAACGTGATAAAGCACAATCCTGTGTTGTTGGTTCAATTTAGATTTAAGGTCCTTTTATCAATATATAGAAGTCAATAACACAAAAAGAGAAACCAATATGGATAGATTAATGTTTAAACCAATTTAAAACGATTAACTCTTTGAGGTTTTTGTTTAAGTCTAAATTGTGCCCACCGAAACTCATCATAAAAAAGCTTAAACAGCCTCTTGCAACACAATCCAGTCCCAACAACCCCACTTTTAGTTTATAGGTATATAACATAACATAACAAATGAAGGCCCTTTTTAGTAAACACAATTAACTGTTTTTTATGACATTTCATGACCTTCAATTACTCTGTAACAGCAAAGTTTAATGTGACCTCATTGGCTTTTACTGGTATCAAAGATCTGAGCTGGTCATAAATAGTGTTTGTTTAAAGCTGTGCTCCATAATATATAAAGTAATATAATATATTTATTATGTCTAATATGGATACTTCCATATGCTACTGTTCATGTGAAAAAACACAGAGCATGTGAATAGGAAATCAAGGAGCTTGCGTGAGGACAAAAATGTGAAAGCTATAAAACCAAAGACTTCACAACTTGCTACTGGGCAGATGACATGACGTGACCTCCTGTAGAGCTGAGAGAGAGAGAGAGATTCATAGAAAGAGACATATTGAGAGAGAGAGAGAGAGAGAGAGAGAGAGAGACATGGGGAAAAACACATTGATTAAAACAAGTCATAAACAGTAGGAGGTCATGTTATATTTGCTTGTTAAACATGACCCATGTGGTGCAAAAACACATATAAGCTTAGTTTTCTAAGTGCAACTGAGATACTGCAGAGCCGGTGTGTGTGTGTGTGTGTGTGTGTGTGTGTGTGTGTGTGTGTGTGCGTGCGCTATTGAGTTTGACCGATACTTTTGGCTGATATTGGTCGTCATGTTGCCCACTATGTGAGAATATTCTGCTTGTTGCTTTTCTATTCTGTAAATTCTATGAAGAATTTCAATAATTATTCATTAATGAAATAAATGAAACTGATAACAGCCTGATCTGACAGACATTGGGATAAAGAAATTGGCATCTGTTGCGACAACAGCTAATTTATTGCCCTAATCTCCTACACTGTTTTTTAATATATCTACAAAAAGTAACAGCTCTTTAATTTATGGGCAGGTTGCATTTTTCTCCCAGGACACCTCTGTCCTAGTCCTTCCTACCTACCTACCTACCCACCTACCTACTTACATACCTACCCACCCACCTACCCACCTACCTACCTACCCACCTATCTACCTACCTACCTATCTACCCACCTACCTACTTACATACCTACCCACCTACCTACTTACATACCTACCCACCCACCTACCCACCTACCTACCTACCCACCTACCTACCCACCTACCTACCTATCTACCTACCTACCTATCTACCCACCTACCTACCTACCCACCTACCTACCTATCTACCTACCTACCTATCTACCTACCCACCTACCTACTTACCCACTCTGCTCTCAAATGCACTAACAAACACATTAATAATTCCTCAGCTAAGGCAGTGAAAAAGACACATGGATGCATGAAAAATATGAAAAAAAAGAAAAGGAAACATGTTTGTTCACCTTATTTCAGAGTTATGTAAGAAGACTGATACTTCTGTGTCTAGACACTAAATATAAAGCTATAGTAACCAGTTAGCTTAGCATAAAGACAGCTAGCCTGGCTGTGTCCAAAGGTAACAAAGCTCACAAATTAACATGTCATATCTCCTGGATTTAAACTTTTTTACACTTTTTACAGAGATGAAAACAATAGTTATAGTTAGTGAGTTTTAGATGTGCTGGCAGGCAGATTACCAGGGCCAGGCTAGCTGTTTCCTCTGTTTTCAGTCTTCATGCTAAGCTAAGCTAACTGATTCGCGGCAGGAATGAGTCCAAAAACGCAGAAACAACTTCACATTTTTGCCTTTCTTGTTCTCTTGTGCATTTATGGAATGATCTCACTGGCCTTGCTGAGTAGAAATACAAAAATGTGTCTTCCCTGCAGCACTTTTTATATTTACAGTGTAAAGATAACAATGGATGTACAGACAACAGTCACCTGCACTACCTTTGAAACAGAAGAACAATTATAGTTACCCCCACCCCCAACCAATATTATGGCATTCCTATGAAAACATCAAATAAAAATACAGGTCAGCTTCATTATCGGCACTCAGAAGCACACATCAGTCTGAGCGCAGTGTGCGGCGGTTCACGCCTGGAGGCAGGGAAAGCAAAGTAACGTCAGCTCCAAATCTTTCATGACAGTGTTATAAACTTTCCTTCCGCTGCTGAGTTCAGCTCGCAGCAGCTGATGTCATCACCTCGTCTCACCCTGAATGCCAAAGAGCAGAAGTGTTAAACTGTGTCACCTCAGCTCACCTTCCTGAACGCTCTGTCCTACGACTGCCGGCCATACCAAAGATTAGTCACTGGTTTGGGCGACATCAGTTTGAAAGATTCACAGAATCCACTCAAAAACTATGAAAGAATCCGCTCAGTTTGTCTTTGGAACCGTATTGGTGTTAGATGGATGCACGTAAGACACCAAAATCAGACGACCCAACACAATGGCTTTGGTGAAAACCAGTCACAGGTTGCTACAAGTCGCTGTTTGCCCTCTACGTCTGTCTCCCTGTGATGTTCAGATGCATTCCTCTCTGACACCTGGAGGCCGAGGGCTCAGCACAGGAAGGCAAGAGCCTAAACAAACATGGAAGATGTCCTGGTGGATCTGTGGTTTAGGGTCCACACCCTCCCTGCACGCTTGTAGCAACAGTTGAGCCTGGTGTGATAACGTGGATGTCCGTTTGCCCTTGCCTGCTAAAAGTCACATTTTGTTTTCTTCTGTACACTTTTAATGTATATTTTTGATGACTTCCATCACTCTACAGTCCCACACACCAGGACTCTGCTGCAGAAGAAGGATTTGGAGTTAGTGAGGTAACTTTGGGCTTAACTGTGGCACAACTACAACTACTACTCCTGAGCAGGTTGTTCGAGATGCTCGAGATAACAGGTCAACTCACATAAAAGCACCATCTACTGACCAGTCAAAGCTCAGTACTCAGATCATAAGACGTTTACATAACATTACACAAACACAAAGAAGTCTTAAGTCTATCATGATGCTATATTATATGTATTTGTTCTGTTAAATTCATGTTTTGGTCAGATGTATTCTTATGACGTGTATGACAATACTTGTGCTTTTCAGCTGCAACTCCGACTTGGGTGCAAATTTTAAAAATACAAGAACAAAATTCAAACCAGTAAGACTTACTGTCATATCTTAGTAACCAAATAATTCAAGTTGTAAACTAAACATATTTATTTGAGTGCAGCTTTTCCCAAAAAGCAAAACCATTCTTATTAACACCCAAAACCTCTCATGCATGGTTGCCCTAGTTACGTTTTGTTGTTTTGTTACATTGTTTTGTTACATTGTGTCTTTGCATTGTTACGTAACGTTGTTGTTATGTTGTTATGTCATGTTGTAACGTTATGTTATGTCACATTGTTGTTATACTGTTGTGTTACGTTGTTATGTTACACTGTTAAATTGTTATGTTACAGTGCTATATTGCATTGTTACGTTGTTATGTTGCTACGTTACATTGTTGTTACATTGCTGTTACATTGTTACATTATTATGAACACTGTTACATTGTTACATTGTCATGTTGCTACATTATGTGGTTATGTTACACTATTTAGTTTATGCTATTTTCAGACAAACCACAATATTTTTTCTACCCTTAACCCTTAAGTGATTTTCTTGCCTAAAAGTTAACTGTGTGGCATTGTGCGTTTCTGTAAATGTGATACGAGATTGACATGACACATATTTACGAAACATATTTTTACGATTCGGGAACAGCAGTCAACGTTCAACATAACCTGTGGGTTTGTGGAAATGTACCAGGTTGGTATTTGGTTCGATTACATTGTTTACAGATGTTTTTTTTTTCTTCCTCATCACGCCCTCTTTTTGTTGGCTAACCTGTGGGTTCGGTTGGATGAGAGCCTGGAGAGCAGCTTGTTTGTCCACACACACACACACATAAACACACATACAAGTACACACACATCTCTTCGACTGTGTGCCACATGAAAGCAGCGAACACCCGACTCTCTGTGTTATTAGTATCCAGAGACTCCAGAGTGTCTGCTTCACTGTCACCTCCCACAATCTGCTTTACACGCATGTGTGTGTGTGTGTGTGTGTGTGTGTATAATATATAGATGGGTGCAACCTGTATCTAGGCCTATTGTATGACTCACACCAGCCAAAGCACTGTCAGCACACTTTCAGCGCCTACATTCACACGGAAATACACAACGAAAAATAACACACTAGTCGTCGATTCAAATAGAGACAATTTATTTTTTTTTTACAAATCTTCTGAAAAAAAATTAAAACAATAAAATTTGAAAAAAAAAATCCTAAGGTACAAACTGTTGTGCCACTTTAGTTCTACAGTTGACACTATAAATAAAAAACCTGAGTACAGCAGATGTGTTTATAGAATATTTTTACAACTCTTTTTTTCAAATGTTTCAGCACCAACTCGCTATTGCTTTTGCTCATGATAGCTCTTTTTTTTAAGGCTTTGTAGTGTTTTTACCCATAAGACTTTGCTTCTACTCAGCCCATTAAAACAGTTGCAAATGTCTCCTGTGGCTCTGGAGGAGCTTCATCAAATCACCCTGACGATGTCATAGTGATGTCATCAGGGTTATCTTGGTTTAGTGCAGGAAGACTGTCTAATGAAAGTCACAACATCATGTTGCATTATGGGAGTTGGAGGATGTCCGATGCATGCTCGGGGCTAAAATTTAGGATATTTATTGGCTCAATCATGCCCCTTCCTTTCAAAAATGTGTCACTCATGGTGTGCCCCAACTTTTTGAAAGCGAGACACCAAACAGGAATTAATTCAACATGAATTAGTTCCTGCAAAATTGTCATTCATTTTCACTGACATGTTTTAGTTTTTTCTCTAGACAGGCTTTTTTTTAGAAATAAATATAAGAACATATGTACACAAATATTGTTCATTGTGAATACCAAATAAAATGAGCTACAGAAGTAATGGTGCTAGCCTCACAAATATATTCATAGTGGAATATTCTGTTTGTAAATTCACCTTTTACAAAAAAAAATCTCTCATGTATCATTTCAGTGTCTTTACAGTTTGTTCTTTTGTTTGGATGATATTGATGTTTTATTTTAAAAGGTTATCTGCCTTTCAGTGTCTTTCACCATTAAAATGGAGACTGAGCACAGCTACATAAACCAGTTTTCTGTCAATTTGAAGCTAAAAAAAGTTTGTCATGCTGGTGAGGTGGGCTTTAGTTCAATGCAAAGCCTCAAAAATGTCAGTAGTGTTCCCTTTTAGAGGGAAAATGCTGTGCTGGATGCAATTTCCTGAAAATAAAATTAGAGGAAGACTGGAAAGGAAGATAAATATGGACATAAAATATTAAATATACAAAATATAATCTGTTACCAGGGATTTTAAATGAAAAACTAGGGCTGAAAGTTGTTCACCTTAACCTCCATGTATTCATATGAGGTGTAAAACTTCAAAGCTGAGGACAAAAGGGAAGGTCAGCACTTTTTTTTAGTCCACATTTCCTGTAGAAAAGCCAGTTCGGCAACATGTGTAACAGTCATGACTCGTATGTGATGATCACTGCTGGGTGTTTCTGCTCCCAACAGTGCTTCAAAACCTTAAAAATTAATAAGAATTAAAAAAAAAAAAAAAAACAACCTCCCCAGTGATTCAGCGCAGGGCCAAGCTGTTGTGCAGCGTCCATGTTTCAGCATCAGTAGACGGCTCCCAGGCTCTGTGTGGCTGGCGGTGCTGTCAGCGGTGCGTGGTGCGTCGGGCCCGACTGTGGCAGACCTAAATGTGCGCCCTGATCCTCGTACCAGCTCTGGTGTGTGTACTCTCCCATGCAGGCGGACGAAGAATCCACAGGAGGCTGATAGGGACCCTGCTGTCTGCTGGTAGGATCCATCATTGTGTTGCTCTTCATGCTGCTGTCGCTGTTTGTGTTGCTGCTGCTACCGCTGTTGTTGTTGTTGTTCTCCCACACAGCTGGGGATTGAGGCGAGTTGCAGGCCATGGAATCGCTAGCGTCTGGACTGTGTTCAAGAGGAATTTCCCCAAGTGGAAACTCTCCATTCTTGTAGAGCTTCTTGAACTTGGAGCGACGATTCTGGAACCAAATTTTGACCTGAGGAAAAGAGAATCAGTTGAGGCACATTAATATATGTTTTCATAATATTTTGTGGTAAGGTATCAACATGCATAAACACTATATAGATTTAATAGTTTACATGCAAATATACTCGGCTGAGAGTGGCTTATACTGTGCAAGAAGTAGTGTTATGGGAGTTAAAGGTACTGCCATGAACGCCCGCGTGTATGAAAAATTGCATCAATTGCATGTACTCTGTTTTGTTTTAAGTATACGGTGGTGTGTTCTTCGTGTTACAACAGCAATATAATATAATATTAATCATATCATCAGATTTGTGTCATTACACAGCCTTGCTCTTGTTCTAGCTCTGGTTTGGTCTCCACCAACACATGAAAGGGAATATCTTGAAATATTTATCTACGAAAATCTGCAAAATATCAGCTGCCTGTCAAGGCTGGAAATGAGTGAACTAAAACAGTCAAGCCAAAAGCAAAACAATGACATGAAAGATGCTAAAATGCTCCATAAAGCTGATGTGCTCTGGGGGTTTTGTCAGTGAGCTAAGTGAGCTAAATTACTGGCTTAGCTTTAGCTTCTTTTAGACCTTTTGGTTTTTTTTCCTATATACTCCATTGTTTTTCCAGGAGCAGCATTGAATAACCACTGGTGAACAACAGCTGTTTAGTAGATCAATACTAAACAGCTTACTAAACTGTTTTTTGATGTCATCTCAAAATGTTTTTGTCATACTGAAAAAATACTGTTAATAAACCGCAACTTGTACTATTTAGCTTCAACACAACACACCACATTATCTAAGAACAATTATTGCCATATTGCCATTAGTATAAACAATAGAAACTCCATGAGAGTGTCAAATGTCATGATATCCTATATTTCAAGCTGAGTGATATTGCTCATGCCTTTGTTTTCATAAGACTTACATATGCAACCAAAACATAATAATGAACAATGATTTACAGAAGCTGTGATAAAACAACCAACACCGCAAGTTATGAAGATAATTCGTGTGGCAGTAAATCATTAAGACAGGTGAATGACTCCATAAACCAGACAGTCACATCAGGAACGACTGTCAGGGCTGCAGAGGTTGAGCACACTGTCAAATGTATTTCCTCCTTTCTGTTTTAAATCTCTAATATTTAATTTAGGGCTGTGTTGCACAACGGTAACTTTGAAGGTTCTCAGTCATCCAGGTCAATCTGAATCAAAAAAAGAAAAACAGAGTCAGCTGGACTTGCTTGAGGTTTGGTGAAGATGTTTTATTTCTCATCCAAGAGGGTTTTTCTTTTTTGCTCTTTTCTTTTCAACCTCTTCACTCATTCATAAATTCAACCTGAAATTACCAATTCAAGCACTACAGCTGTCCACAGACTGCTTGACTTTCTGCTTTCATCTTGACACAACTGTTTTCATTTTTCATCCTGCTGTTCATCCTGACATTTAACTGACACTTCAACTATTTTCAGTGCACTTAAGCCTTAAGTTTTAATTGCTTTCATCATTGAACTCAGATTTTAACCGCTTTAATCCCTTACTATTTAGAGTTCCGGTATTTACTTATGACCTGACAGCTACCTACAGGGCTTTATTTTGGGATTAAAACACTGGCTTCTTGCGGTTCAGACACATAAAAGACATTTAAAACTTTTCAGTGCATCCACTTCAACTGACACCTCGACCACTTTGAGGGTCTTAAACTGCAACTCCCATTCATCATTGCACATACAAAAAGTCAAATTTGAAGACATGTTCAGTTGTTTACAGTGTTTTACTGAACCGGTGAACTGGTGATGTTCCCTGCAGCCTCACCTGAGTCTGCGTGAGGCCCAGCTGAGCGGCCAGCTCGGCCCGCTCCGGCAGGGCCAGGTACTGGGCCGACTGGAATCTCCTCTGCAGGACTGCCAGCTGGTAGCTGGAGTAGATGGTCCGGGGCTTGCGCACCTTCTTGGGCTTTCCGTTGACCATCCGAACCTCCACGTCTGGTTCTTCTTTTACTGTTTTGGGAAACAATAATAAGCCATGTAATATTGCTTCTGCGTGTCTGTGATAGCTTCCTCTTATCTGGTCTTAAAAAAATCTAAGACTTTCTTTTTGGACAATGACATGAAATGGCGTTAAGTTCTCGACATGGCAGTGCAGAGAAGTTGTAGCACAAAAATAGCCACAGCCGCTACAACCCCGACATTTCAAAGAAATTCCGGCAGCACTGTGAACTTGTAATTTTGGTCTGAGTGTCTCCCACAGCCGGGGAGGGAGACAGAGATTTATAGGTGCTTTTCATGTAGCCTGGAGGCCCGCTTGTGCACATCTCTCCTTGTTTCTGTTGTTATTCTTGTATCCAAATGCTTTTTTAGATGTCTTTTAGACATGCAGCCAACCTTACTCAAATACACTCAAATGCACCTTTAAAGAATTCATGTTAGACCAGTTTGTACAGGAAATCCAATGCAGTTCTACCTATTTACATTGTTTGTTGTAATTTACATTATTTACTGACCAATATTAGGATATTTTAGAAGTTTTGATAATTAAGAAAAAAAGATAATAAGTAAACATTGGGGAAATATTATTAATTTATATTTTTTTTATTTACTTTCAAAGGAGATTGAATTCATATCCAGAACTTTCATTTGGGGGTTAGCTTTGAAGCAGCACTGAGATCTTCACTTTCATTAAATTTCAAATAAGTTTCACTACTTACCTGTCTCCAAAAAAAATTGTTCCCAAACAATGAAACTGCATTGTGACTTACATTTCAATGGAAATTTTGTTACAGATAGTGTTTTTATCGCACGTGTATCACAATGAGTGCATCACAATCATCTTTTTCAGAAGTTTTTGGATGTTGTTGGCTCAATGTTTTTTTACTAAACCTGACCGAGTAGTTTTGCTTCAACTTACAATGTTAACCAAGTTTTGAAAACTGTTTGAAAAATTTAGAAATTGAGAAATTCAGACATTGTGGTTTAGCTGTATAGTAACATCATTTTGTCGGAGACATGCTTACTTAACTGGAACGATGATTTATGTTTTGAGGGAGCTTCATGACCTCAATATTTGTGGCTACACACCTGTGCTAATTGTTGTCTCTGTAGTCAGCTTTCTCCATCTACTTTTTATTCATTTACTCACATTAATTAACCAAATATAGAGTTTGGAACATGTTTTTGCAATTATTATATTTATTTGTATTATTAATGAAGCATTTATATTAATCTATGAGTTGAATTTGTCACCTATTTGTGTATTTGTTTGTTATGTATTTGTTTGGGTGGAGCCACAGACTCATGATAAGGAACCATGCTCGTCAGATGATTCAAAGGCCAAGGCTGACTGACATGTCGTGACACCTGATGTGTGAGGCTGTGGGCCAAAGTCCCCCGAGGCCGTTTCCAGAAGTCAACTCCCAACTGGAATGCCAAAAACAGTACACCAGTCTGTCAAGTTTGTTTTTCTTCCCTGTAGTTTGCACAGAGACATCGTCCAGGCTGAGAAAAAGAGCCAAAAGAAAAGAACTTTGAATGTAGTCAGGCTGTAGGGGAACTTAAGATTAAGCTAAAGAGCCAACGTGATGTTTGGTGCTCCAGATGTTGTTTTGTGCTACAACTGTAAGGATCTGTTTACTGAGTTACACTACCTTTGATTTGTGTTTCCTTAACTATTTAGGTTACTGATTGAGTGCACATTACACAACTGTGTGATGTGGCAATTAATTACTTCTGCATTCCTTATAGTGGGTGAAGGTGAAAAATTATAGAACTAGGCCATGGCTTCCATTCAGAGACATTTGGGCTGATCTGCATTTCCAATCAAAAAAAATCTGAAAAAGTACAAAAAAAAAACTTATTGCCAGTTGTGATTAAATTTGCAGTGAATAATAATGGGACACAAAACAACAACAGAGTGAAGCTCCCTCTGTCAAACTCCAAGGTCTTCTTCCTCCAAACAAACAATTCCCCTGCAGGCTGAACCTTTATCTTGCCAGAAATGATCTCCTGTTTCCTTTTCGCCCACGGACACCTCCTCCTCTCTCTCTTGTAAGTTACCTTGCCCTAAAACTTCCAGTCACAGTTATTTCTTTGAGGGAAAACAGTTCGTGAACATCCCTGGCAAGTAAAACCAGAAGCTGCTCCACTTATGATAAATGACTGACCTGCAATGAGTCATGTTAGCCAATTAAATTAAAGATTCTACTTATGACCACTTAGCAGACTAAGAACTGAATAAATACAGTATATTTGTAACTGTCACCTTGAATGTTGGTATTCCTGACCATATACTGCACATATATTTGAAATGAATAGCTCTAATAAATGCATCAGTACTTCAGTCTTATAATAAATGGAATAATGGAAACACTATGACAGTGAATATGTATGAGGAATATAAGTGTCTCCTACTTGTGTTCTTGCATTCACTTTATACCATAAGATCAGTGTAATTCTGACTCTACAGTCAGGTTCAGGATTAAGGAAGAATCAATTTAATGGTCCTAAATGTGTATAAAGTGCGACTATTTAGGACGCAGTGGAAACGTTTTCTCCGTGCGTAAAACCCATGCGTAATTACTGGGTTTATATGGCTAGACAGGAGCACTTGCCACACATCAGCCCCAGGGGACCAAAGTGACCTTTCTCGTTTGTGTACACAGACGGAGATGATGGTTTACAGAGGAAAAACTATTATTAACATTATTATCCAAACAATGATCAGTCATTTCTACATATGCGCGCAAAGTCTAGTGGGTTTAACTCACCGTCCTGCAGCGTTGCCTGCACCTCCCTGCTGAAAGCACCGGGTTCTCTGTACGCTGAATGGGGGTATGGGTATTCTGTCTTGCCAACCGGGTATGCGCCGCCGGTACCCACCCCGTGTAAGTTGTAGTGGTGGTACGCGTACGGGTTCATGTGTTGGGCCGAGTACGTCTGCTGCGCTGGGTAGAAATCCTGCGAGCCGTGGATCACACTCTGGCCGCTGTAGAAGCCCATGTCTGTGGATGAGGACTCCGGCAGGGTCGGGGAATCCTTGCTGGTGGAGATGGAGCTGCCAACCATGGTGGAGAGGGATGGCTTCTTTTCGAAGACTGGTGAGGATTGCCCGTTCATGTTTTTTGGGGGCTGTTCGCTGTAAAAGTCTCAACCAGGAGTGTTCAGATATCCTCGCAGTCTGGAGCTCCCAAACTCCCTTGACGCAGCAGCCCGGGCTGTCCACCGTGGCGGCGCCCAACCCAACTAGAGCTCCTAATTACAGGGCGCGCCGAGCTGAGCCAAGCCGGGCAGGACAGAGAAGGAGAGGATGGCTCCTTCTCATTGGCTCGTCTGCTCGCTCCCTGCCTCTGCCCCGAGGCCAAGGCAGCGCTGACTGTCGCCTGTCTGGCTCCCTTCTTCTCCCCACAGAAACCTCCAGTAAGCCTCTTCTCGGGCCCGCACCAGAGCGCATAAACACTTGGCAAGCCCGTAAAGTCCTCTAACTAACATTTACCTCAGCGGACTGTCAGCAGCAGGGTAGATTTAGCAGATAGCAGATTTACCAGCCCAAACCAATGCATAATGGTGATGTGATTAGGAATGTTTACGCACAAGCTTTATGGTGTTGCATCCTATTCAAATGCAGATTCAGGACAAAACGCTGCTATTGACCCAAGTTGGGAGTTATTTACAGTTAATTAAGGATTTTTAAGGGCTTTTCCTTCTTTACATCTGTTGACTGGGGCCTCAGGCTTGTGTTATACCCCAGGGCAGACACAGCCACCATAAACTGAGCCTACAATAAACTTTAGGTGCACATAAAGACACTGTAGTCACGATGGTAATAGCGCAAGAAGTGCTTCCACTCTGCCAAAAGACTCAATATTCTGTATGGAAGGGAATTTTGCCTCCTTGTTAAAGGTGTAATTGATGAGATTCAGCAACTAGATGTCACTTTCTCAATGCATTCCCTTCACAACAAACGGCTGTCAGTTCGTTGTACAGCCATGAATATATATTCTATATTATAATTAGTTTTGCATTCATGTGTTTATCTCATAAGCTGCTGGGTAGCCTAATCTTTAGCAGTATAACATATTTTTACTTATTTCTTTATGCTGTATGCTGTAACAATACTGCTCTACAAACAGATAAATGGAGTGGTACTTGAGTAAATACTTGCAGCTCTGTATGCGAGGAGTAAGGTTGAAAGGATAAATCTTTTCTTTGCTTGAGGGGACTAGAAGACAAAACGTGGAGTATCTTTACTTTACATGTAATTTGAAAGTAAATCATTTGGGGGCGCTGTTGTCGTATTTGTATAAAACATGGATTCAATGTTGGCAGAGATGCTTGTGTTGGTGCATTCTCTTAAAAATTCATACGACACATTCATCATCATCATCATCGTCATCAGTTATTTCCCTTAGTTTTGTAAGTGAACATATATTTTTTGTCTGTTAGAAGAGACCAGTTACTTCTGTTCCGAAGAAGTGATTTTTTTTGTGCTGCATGTGTGGTATTTCTGTTGACATTATGCCTTAACTTGTGTTGATAAGGACCTTGTTTTCCTCATTATTACTCGATCTTGGGCCAGAAATGAGTGCAACAAAGGGCAGGCAAAAGATGAGCAAAATAGATAAAATCGATCTTGCACTATGAGAAGTCATGATGACCCAGTATTTTTGGGATAGCAACATGATATGATCATGGTCATCAATAACTTGGTCATTTGGTCTGAACTGTGCATTTTTTGCACAATATCCTACTGGTCAAGATCAGGCTGGTTGTGCAAAAACCGTTTTCTTAAAATTAAGCCCATGGCAAAAAGCCCAAAAACAGCATTCAATGTTATTTGTCATATATGCAGAAATTCATATATATACAGTCATGGAAAAAATTATTAGACCACCCTTGTTTTCTTCAATTTCTTGTTCATTCTAATATCTGGTACCACTAAACGTATAATACAATGAACACAACAAAAAATGCAGCTGGTCACATAATACTTTATGTCCTATTTGACATTCTTAAGCTTAATTGATTGGTATATAAGAGGCCATTTCATGTCACAAGCAGCACTGCACATGCAAAGGCCTAGAGTGGTTTCCTGCTTACATTCAAGCCGTAGCACAACTCAGAAGTTGTCAGCTCTCACATAATGCCTAAAACAAAAGAATTATGTGAAGCAACAAAGGCAGCCATCTTGGCACTGCTGGAAATTGGCATGAGTGAGAGACAGGTAGCGAAAAAAACTGAAGATCTCCAAGACAGCCGTTCATTCCAACAAAAAAAAACAAGCTGAACATGGCACTACCAAATTGCTACCTGCCCGTGGCAGGAAACGTCTTTCTACCCCACGAGATGACCGTGCACTCATCCGTTCCTGTGTCAGGAATCGTCGCCAGACCTCCAGGGACCTTAAAAATGAGTGGGCACTGTCGAGAAATGTGACTTGCTCGGCAAGGACAGTTCGAAACCGACTTGTTGAAGCTGGTTTGAAGTCACACAGAGCACGCAAGAAGCCCTTGATCAATGAAAGGCAGAGGAAGGCCCGGTTACTCTTTGCTCGAGACCACAAGGATTGGACTGTTGATGATTGGGCTAAGGTTCTCTTCAGTGATGAATCCAATTTTGAATTGATGCCCACTCCAGCCAACTTACTGGTTAGGAGGAAGCCTGGAGAAGCTTACAACCCAGACTGTCTTGCCCCTACAGTAAAACATGGGGGTGGATCAGTCATGATCTGGGGTTGTTTCAGTCTGAGTGGAACAGGGCAAATGCAATTGTGTGAAGGCCGAATGAACCAGGTCAAGTACAGGACTACCCTTGAAAACAGTCTTCTTCCATCAGCTGGAAAACTCTTTCCTGGCTCGAATGACTGGATTTTCCAACAAGACAATGCCCCTTGCCACACGGCAAGGTCAGTTAAAGCCTGGATGGAGAACCACAACATTCGCACCATGCCTTGGCCTGCTCAATCACCAGATCTTAATCCAATTGAAAACCTGTGGAAAATCATCAAACTCAAAATGGAGAACCACAAGCCCAAAAACAAAGAAAATTTGTTTGAATTTGTCCAACAGGAATGGGCTGCTGTGACAGCAGAACAATGTCAGAAGCTGGTGGAGAGCATGCCAAGACGCATGGCTGCAGTCATCAAAAACAATGGTTATGCAATCAAGTATTAACTCTTGTGTGTATCATGTGTTTAAAGCAAACAGAAAAGAAAACATGGAATGCTTAAAAGTAGTGTTTTTGGCGGTACAATGCCATAGCTATTGATGTAAGAATTTAAGTAATTTTGGTTATTATCAAGAAAACCATAGAAAATGAATAATCCTTAGTTCTTAAATTAAACTCTCATGAGCTATTTTTGTTGTTATCATTATAAATGTCCAAACAAATGTACCTTTAGTTGAGCCAGGCATTAAAACTAACAAGAAATTGAAGAAAACAAGGGTGGTCTAATAATTTTTTCCATGACTGTATATATATCTTAGACATCCAGATTAAATTCAATATGTAAAAGAAACGATGAGAGAGTGTGTAATCATGAGTGAACAAGTGTCCAGTCTATCTATCTATCTATCTATCTATCTATCTATATATCTATCTATCTATCGATCTGCTGGAAGTTAAACCGCTGGATGTATGAAGAGAACTACATAACCCATCATGCAATGCAAAGCGACGCACATCCACTTCCGCGTCAAGGTGTTAAAAGCTAAAATGTTTCGTTTTGGCGGAAGTTTTCCGCAGCTTCAGCCAGCCAAGTCTTGTTTTTATATGTGTAATTTTACAGCTAGTCGCTGACAGATGGACACTTTACACAGACACCGCTCACTTTATAAAGGAACAACTCCACCATGGAAAGAAACTTACCGCAAGGTGACAAATATGACGTTAATATTAGCTTGTCGGTTAGCTAAGCTAGCTAGCTAGCATGTAGGTTCGCCGCTACTTCTGGGCATTTTAACTGTGTGTTTTTGTGTTTTGTAGCGTTGTGTAGACAGACTGAAAAACAGCCGGTCCAGGCTGCTGGACAGATATCGTCAGATGGGAGACAGACAGCAGACCAGCGCCTCCGGGGCCTCCATGATTGTCCAGGAGGTGATGGAGGAGGAATGGAGCGCCCTGCAGGCTGAGGACCGGAGGCTACCGTCACTGTGGGGGCCAGAGGGGATGGCAGAGGTCGGTCTCTCTATCGCTATCTGCTCGTCTTTCTATTTCAGTGTCCCTCTTCTCCTCTAACTAGATGAACGTCCACACGTCCTGTGCTTCTAGCTTTAGGCCTGTGTCCTGTCTGTCTGTTTACCTCTGGGTTTCTTTCTGTGTGTCTCTCAGATGCTTCCTCTTCCTTGTTAAGTTAGTTTGCATTTTTTGTTAATAAAAATAAGCATTTTAAAATTAGTCATTCGTCACATGCACTCAGTAAATTAAAAGAAATGCAGCTATCAATGAATGACTGAATGGGACATTGAAGACTTGACATCAACACGAGTGGTGTTTTTTTAAGTTTATTTTTTTGTTTTTATACACAGATGTTCAGCCTCATGAAGGAGTATGATGAACTGGCAGTACTGGAAGAAATTCAACAGGAACTCATGTCTCATGGTAATATGTTTCTGAAATTAATTCAAACTACCGACTGTAGATATTAAACCAAATGTCAGGTTAAAATAAGTGGAAACATCTGTTATTCTGTACTTTGACATCATACTTGCAGCAGGTTTGAGAGATTTCTGCAGATACACTGGAAACAAGGACTCTGTTGAGTTTGAGCCCCTAATAAAGGTATTTGTTCTTTTATTTGTGCCCCAGAAATGTCTTTTCTTGAAGAGTTTGAGAAGAACCTGCAGTTCGAGCAGCAGTACATATCCTCTGTTGTGGAGGGGATGGAGGAGATGCATATTATTTGCCCCATATGTCACACGTGAGTCCTTGAAATGACTGCTATAGCACAAGGTATTGACAAAGGCTGATAGTTAATTTTTGGTTTAAGTATTACTAAAGTCATACTGACACAATTTTCAAACAGTGGCAGTTAATGTGTCTTAAATTTTTCAACTTATTCCATAGGTTGCAAACGTATAGGTGTATGTCACTGCTGGCATGAATCAAGAGTTGGTTGTTAACAAACATGTTTTCATGCTTCTTTTGTGTCACAGGAACAACATAAACATCAACAGCTATTTCATCTCCTGTCCCTGTGGACTGTACATTAACACTAAGGTTTGTTTGTTTGTTTGTTTGTTAAATTATATCCTATTAAAAATATGTGACAAATGAGGACACTTGTCGCTTATAACAGAATCTGAACATACAATGTACACCATATGTGTGTATACAATATAGACAGACAGACAGAATTATAGCAAGTAAAGTGTCTGTATTCATGGCTGTACCATCACAATGTTTGGATACTCTGGCTTACCATAATTGACACCAGCGAACCTAATAATATACTGCTTAGAAATGAGAAAAAAAGATGCTCCTTATGACGCCACATCTTGCATGAGAATCAGCACATTTCTCAAATCTCATTGTTATATAAGTAAGCCAGTGATGGTGGTCTGTAAGTTCATGAATGCAGTGCAAATGAGAAATGCTAATCACTAAATTGGCATACTATAATGATGCTTCTTAGTTATAAGACATAATATAAAGGGCAGGCCAAGAAAACATACTTCCTGTTTACATCTGCAGTTCTAAAACTTAGAGCATGAACATTCATACACAGAAGTTTTCATTCCAGAGTAACCCAGCTTATTCTGAAAATAATGCATGTCATCCTTGGCTAGACATGCAGTGACTGTGCTAAAAAGTCAGAGCAAAAGAAACCCATCATTCAGTTTAGTAGTTAAATAATTGGTTGTTCCGTCTTGTCTCTAGAAACAGAACATCACGCCTGATATCCTGCAGCATCTTCTGGAGTCAAGGGTGTCCGAGCACATGGAGGAGTGTCTCCACAATCCTGTTTTCTCTGTCGCTCCCAATACAGACAGCTGTCCCAACTTGATGATCAGCTGCAAGGTACTTTGACTGCCAAGTCATTTGTTAAGATGTTTCAGGAAGTTCACACCAAAAACATTTGCTTCTCCTGGAAGCTTAAAAAATGGAACTCCCTGTTGCAGAGGGTTTTCCTTCACAGGCATTTAGGTCCTTTTTGTTTCAATGAAGTGCTTCATTTCCCTTATGATTATGTCTGCACAGGCACCTTGCCACATATGCTCTGTGCTACTTTGGGAGAATAATCTGTGCCACAGCATAACAGTAACATCACTTGTTTCTCTGCTTTCAGGTTTGTGACTACTTGTCCATTGTCCTGTGAAAGCAGACGTGGTTGTTGACTGACTCATGAGATTTTTTTTGTTTTTGTTTCATAATGTCTGTATGTTTTATTGAATAAAGGCTATTTATTTAAATTTCATCTGTTGACATTGTCTTTTGTGCTGTATGTTACCCCCTCTCTAACCGCTATTTCATACCATTGGGATGAATTTGTGTAGGTATCATTTTACTGTCACAGTTATTGAGATAACCCTTATATCTTTCCCTTGTGCATGCCTTGCTGAAAAACTAAATATTATTTACCATATTTGTACCTTATTTATATTTTATACAATTTACTGTTTGTAACTTTGTTTCAAAGTACCACGTGGAGCAGCATTTGTTGTATGCACTGTTATACAATGACAAAGGCTTTTAATTTTTTCTGATAAGGAGGTATCTGAACATCAATTCACATATCATCACCCCATTAAAATAATGGCCTTTTTTGATGAAAATTAGATTTTGGCTTAAATCATCTCTTGATAATGGCCACCAGTTTTTGTGTTTTCCCAAAAACTGGAAAAGAAATGATTTAGGACATTATTTTAATAGGGTGACAATATTGTAATCTAAATGTAATCTATGAAATAACTGTCTGTTTTAAAACTGCAATAATGAGGGACATAAAGATAAATAAAACTTTATTAATCCTGAAAGAAATTATTTAATTTAACAAAGTAAATCAAAAACTGCAATAATTGAAAGCTGATAAACATGCAATGACTGGAATAGCAATGTGCAACACCTGTGGATGTGCCCTACTGGAAAAAAAAACAAATATGATGGATTATATTTTATTTATTTACACATCAATAATTGATTCACACTGTTTAAAATTGAGTCAGCAAGCAATTTATTTTTTTTTGTTTTTGGTCTCAATAAAAAAATGTTCCATTTAATAAAATAAAGGTGTTTAACAGGTCTTTAGGAACGTGGTTGTAAAAGCTCCGTATCACCGGTAGGGGGAAGCATTGCTCAGGCCTTGTGAACGACATGACCGGAAAACAACTAGGCGGTGCGACTTCGGAGCGGAGGCAGGCAGAGGAAAGATGGCAGCCGCGGCAGTGGCTGAGTTTCAGAGAGCACAGTCTCTTCTTGGAACAGACCGGAATGCCTCTATCGATATCTTACACTCCATAGGTAAATGAAACCGAGTCAATAGTGGCACCAGACGGGAAGTAGTTGTGCGCTCAGATGCCGAAGCTATACACCTCTTCATCAAACGTGGAGCAGTTGAGTTAGCCAGGTTTGGTGTTAGCCTGTTAGCCGCTAAGCTAAGCTGCGTTAGCAAGACAGGCGCTGGTCGTCTCTTTTTCTCTCGTTGCTTGCACAGTGAGTCAGCAGCAGCAACAGTGGGCTAGCCGGCTAGCAGGCTAGCAACACACCGGCTAGCTCACCAGACTATGCTAACTTTAGCTACCAAGGCTCATTCATTTGAACCAGTGTGACAGCAGGCTACTTAGCGTTAGCATGCAGCTACCGTTGTTAGCAGTCTTGTCAGATGTCAGGCCGACAAATTAATGTTGAGTTGACTCTGCTAACACCAACTACTTTGTCACATCCTCTAGTTTATACGTATGAACCATATGGCGTTTTATGATGATTATTAAAGCACAATTGCGTAGCTGTCATTATCGTTCATTGTTTAATTTGACAGCTCCGGTATTTCACAGCTTCGCTAGCCACTTGGCTGCCTGCCGATGAACTCAACCTATCCGTGGTATTAATTGACTTAACACTGGTCTCAAGAGGCGGAAGAATGGAGAGAAATATCAGCATTGTCGATGATTAATATATCACGGTGACTCCTGTCAATGCTGATCTGATTACATCTTCATTAAATGTGTGTTCGTAGTGAAGCGGGACATCCAGGAGAGCGATGAGGAGGCGGTGCGTGTTAAAGAGCAGAGCATCCTGGAGCTGGGTGGGCTGCTGGCCAAGACAGGACAGGCTGCAGGTACCAGCATCACACTGTTTTCCAACCACATGAGTCAAAAAAGAGCTTTTAATATTAAATATAAGTAGAAGACATGACCATCCTTAGGTTTTTAGGAGCAGAGGGCTTCAAAACAAAGCACCTGAGGTCAACTTGGGGTTTCAGTGTCTTATTCAAAGACAAAACAACATGTAGGCAGTCGGCTGAGGGACCACTCTACCCACTGAGCGTAATTAAGGCTTATTGGATTGTTTTCCATCTAACACATGGTAGCATGTTATGTGATTTTGCTGACAAGAAGGATATTCAAAATAGTTTTTTTTCTCCCCTGAAAATCTCAGAAGTTGTGAAATGTTTTGGTTGCTTGACCTGATAATGCTGTCAAAGTGAGAATGCCTAGCAGCAGGACGCTTGCAGGTGCAGTCAGAGATTGCTCTACAGTACACTGTTTGTTGAATTCAGCGACTATCTCCACAAGGTCCGCTAACTGTCCATTCTATGTGCGTGCAAAAGAAAAAAATCTGGTGCTCACACTCAGCTCTGTCTCTATAAATGGACAATAAACAACAGTGATTTGGACTGTTTGTGCACAGGACAAGGAGAAGGCCATAGATGTATAAAGAGAGGCACTGAAAGTGAAGGGAACAGTAAATCTATTATTAGTAATTTTCTGGGTGTTGAACTCATATCAACAATCTTTCTCTTGAATCGCTGACTCTACCTTTAAGAGAAGTGTGTCTGTCAAATTTAAATGTTCCCTGAACACCTCATCTGCCCTCAAACTTGAATGGACTTGATGCCTTTTTTTTAAGCATGTCAGCAGATTTCCATGACACTCCCTGTTGCCAAGATGTGTGAATGGACAACAAAATCATGCTCCTCCTTACTAGGCTTTTTTTTTTTTTTTTTTTTTTTTTTTTTAAGAAAGGAGCCCTGATGTCATTGCCTACTTTTGTGCAGACTGCAACTGTGACCCAATAACTTTTTACAACATCAGATTTTTCCTTTGAAACTACCTTTTACTATAACTGAAATATGAGGACTAAGATAATACTTTGATTTACTACTAGATGAGGAATATTTTTCAAATTATATCTCTGAGGAATCTGTACTCTGATCCAGATTTAGGTGTAATCTCTGTCAGCAAACTGTCCAGCATTTTTGCATTGACTATTTGCTTAAACACACTGTTCTAACTTCCTTCATGTTATTAACTTCTGTCTTTTCCTCCCACCCTCTCCTCAGAGCTAGGGGGTCTACTGAAATATGTGCGCCCCTTCCTCAACTCCATCTCCAAGGCCAAGGCAGCCCGGCTGGTCCGCTCCCTGCTGGACCTGTTCCTGGATATGGAAGCTGCCACCGGTCAGGAGGTGGAGCTCTGTCTGGAGTGCATAGAGTGGGCCAAAGCAGAGAAGAGGACCTTCCTCAGGCAGGCTCTCGAGGTGAGACTGGCTTGTTTGTCCAGCCTCTTCTTTTCTTGTAGGTTCAGGTGCGTGAGAACAGGCCCAGTGGCACCAGATAACCACACCAAGATGTCTGAGATGTGTGTTCTTGTGAACTTTCCAAACAAAAACTCTGATGTGTTATATTACAAACTAGCAGACCACTTCAAGGTAATGATCAAACAGTTGGTGGCAGTCTGGTTTAGCCAGTTACATGTATGAGCTCAAAAGTAACTGACTAACTGAAAGGGCCCTCCTTATTTAACACCATCTAGAGGATTGTGTTAAGACAAGTCAGAGCTGTCAACTAATATTCAAAATTGTAATACGTAGGTGAATAATAAAGAAAACTGATATTTGAATATGGAAATAAGTGTTATGTTATGAACCCGCGACCCTATGAGGATAAGCGGTAGATAATGGATGGATGGATGTTATGAAGAGACAAGCATTACTGTGGCTACCTGCCTGGTGTTGAATGCATACACCTCACTCAGTCTTGTAGCGTTATTTGCAATATGTAATTTTTATATATTTAAACTTTGTTAACTATTGATTAATGATACTTGAATCTGTTGCTCAAACACCACGTACTGTACTATGTACTTGGATTTTTTTTAGTGATTTTTAGGCCAGAGCATTAGTTTCAAATTTAAAATAAAAAAATAATAAAAAAGTCTTATTCAAACAATTAACCTTCTAGTGATTGTTAATGTTCAACGAATGAATAAAGTAAGGAAATACCTTTAAAAGTAAGTTCTCCTCCTTATTTTGCAACATTTGTTTTCAGATTAAGAAAAGCCCACATTAGAAACTTTAGAGTGAGAAACACACATAGCCTTGTGCTGTGTTTTATTTCTGTAATTTACATTAGATATTCATGAGCAGACCCATACAGAGACAAGTGGTCCGCCTGGGTCCTGAATTTGTGTTTTTCTTCCCTCTCTCCTCAGGCTCGTCTCATCTCACTGTATTTCGACACAAAGTGCTACCAGGAGGCGCTACAACTCGGTAAGTGTTGAATCTCCTGGCGTTGTTGTTTCGACTGTCTTCGAGAATCGCAGAAACATTAACTTGAGATGTTGTTTGAATCTCGTCACCTTCTCCAGGCTCCCAGTTACTGCAGGAGCTGAAAAAGATGGACGACAAGGCCCTGTTGGTAGAGGTTCAGCTGCTGGAGAGCAAGACATACCACGCACTCAGCAATCTGCCCAAGGCCCGCGCCGCTCTCACCTCCGCCAGGACGACCGCCAATGCCATCTACTGCCCGCCGAAACTACAAGCCGCTTTAGACATGCAGTCAGGTACAAAGCAGGACGAACGCTGTTATATATGGTCTCTGTTGCTCAGCGGCATGTAGCTCTAGACGTTGCACTTAACCTGTATGTGTGTTTGGCTGCTTCCAGGGATCATTCATGCAGCAGAGGAGAAAGACTGGAAGACGGCCTACTCCTACTTCTATGAGGCCTTCGAGGGCTACGACTCCATTGACAGCCCCCGAGCCATCACAGCCCTCAAATACATGCTGCTCTGCAAAATCATGCTCAATTTGTAAGTAAAGAATGTGTTTGTTTAAGTTGTGAAAATGAACTCTCTTCTCTTCTCTCTCCCCCCCCCGAGAGGGGGAAAAACCAGGTTTTTCTCCTGCAGTGTCTGATGCTTATTGTTTCTGTTATAGGCCAGAAGATGTTCAGGCCCTCATCAGTGGCAAGCTAGCTCTGCGGTACGCCGGCAGACAGGTATCCTGTTTCAATTCTGATTTAACTCCTAAATTTCCATTTGCTAAACCCCACCCCTTGGACAACAATTAGCCAATCTTAGCTTAGTCGCCATAATTCGGCAACGACATGTCTTGTCAAGCTCTGATGCTTTGTGTATTTTCAAGTTGAGTTACATTTCAGTATGAATGGTGGTGTTTTTTAAAGCCTTTCCAGAACTGAAAATACACGTGCAAATGTGAAGAAAGAGCAGGTCCGACATTTAAGTTAGATTTCATTTTATCCATTTATCTGGATTCTGTCATGTTATTCTCTGTATTATTTATTGACATATTTATGTTGTATGAGCCCGTAACTTTTCGGTTATATTCATTTTCTACAGACAGACTCCCTGAAATGTGTGGCACAAGCCAGCAAGAACCGGTCGCTGGCAGACTTTGAAAAGGTTTGCATCTAGAAATTGATGCTGTATGTGTTGAGCCATTAAACGATCCTTATTAAATATCAGGACTGAAAGGGCTGATTACACTGCATGTTTTGATTTTTGGATAATACTTTAGCCTTGTCTTTTTGTGATTAACCTGTCCTGTTCCCTCCTTCCACCCAAGGCATTAACAGAGTACAAAGCAGAGCTGAGGGATGACCCCATCATCAGCACCCATCTGACCAAACTGTATGACAACCTGCTGGAGCAGAACCTCATCAGGGTCATTGAACCTTTCTCCAGGGTCCAGGTAAACCTTATGGGGGTCATATGGAGGCTTTGGTCAGTGGGCGACAATTTAGTCAGATTGTAGAGGAACAGAAATATGTCTGCTTAGTTGGAAACTGAAACTTTGTGTCCACATGATTCATGGAGACTAAATAAGCTGAGATAATCCTTTATTCATCCCACAAACAGGGAAATGTACTAAAGTGGACAGTGCAAAATTATAAGAATGTCTTATATGAAAAGAATGTGAACAAGCAGAATAATTTGCAAAATATATAAATGAGCAAACAAAGGTTGTAGAGTTAACAAACGAACAACTAATATAGATAAGTAAAGGGTGAATAAATGTGAACATAAATGAACAAAGTGGACCAAGTGGTTTAGTTAAGAAAGAAGAAATCGTGAGAAGTATTACACATGTTGAGTGATATTGCTTATTAATCAATAAATATATTGCACATGTAGATTATGAGCGAGATGCAGCTCTCTCTCAACAGGAATGTAATTGCACGTTGTGTAATATATGACCAAGAATACTTTAAATACTTACTGATATACTTGTGGTATACTCTGTTCAAGTGTTTTAAATCTTTATGCTTGTCCTTTTGTCCCTCACAGATAGCACACATTTCCTCCCTCATCAAACTATCGAAGGTATGATTTCGTGCTCCCTCGTCAATCTTTCCTTTGAGACTTTCAATTTCGTCACGCATCATTTGCTTGTTTCAAGTCATCCTTGAGGTTTTTCCACTGAAACAGTCAGGTCTGATGTGTGCTTTTCAGGGAGACGTGGAGAGGAAATTATCACAGATGATCCTGGACAAGAAGTTTCACGGTATGTGCGTAGGTCTTCCAGTGAACACAACATGCCAGACAGCTGAATGCTAGTTCTTTTTTTTTTTTTTTTTTGTTTGTTTTTTTTTCATGCGTTCATATGTCCACTCACTAAATGATGCAGTTTTGCTACCAGAGTTCATAACGCGCAGATAAACTCGATTAGTCTGACCACCTGTAATCAACAGCTCCCAGCAGCTATTTATTGTTTTTCTTTTCCCCTCTGGTTTCCTCCACTTATCACTTCCTGACAGGTATTTTGGACCAAGGAGAGGGTGTGCTGATTGTCTTCGACGAGCCGGTGGTGGACAAGACATACGAGGCGGCCCTGGAGACCATCCAGAACATGAGCAAAGTGGTCGACTCGCTCTACAACAAAGCCAAGAAGCTAACATAAGGTCAGCCTCAATACAACTGATGCAGTTAGCGTCTGCGATGATTTAGTAAACCTAGAAGTTGAGGTACATTTTGGAAAACTTCATATCTAAAAAAAACTGCTATTATAGTAATTCAGAACACTTTACACAGTGGTATAAGAAGTATTAATACCTAGTACTTAAGTCAGCATGCAGTACCACACTACAGATGTATTTTGGTCCAAGTGAAATCCCTGTTCAAAGACTTGTTTGAAAAGGGATTTCACTTTGAAAAGATATTTCCCAAAATATCCAAGTTAATAAGACGGCCTTGCTTCATTATGTGTGTGTGTAGTAGTACCCACCGGTAACGTTTTTCACTACTATAATTGCTTTGTAAAAACAAGAATATAATTTCCAGACTTCAAGATGTTAAATGTTTTATTTATTGAGAAAATTTATAGCAATCATACCTGTTAAATCATATTTTTATTATTATTATTATTATTATTATTATTATTATGTTAGGTTACAGTCAAGAGATGGTTAGTTTGATTTTTTTTATATTTTTTTTATTTTAGTTTATTTATTTTTTTAAGTAAAAGTGAAGCTGCTGCCTCTAGCTTCATATTTATCATCCAAACCAGAGAGAGCTGTCAGTCTTGTATCTGTCAGTGTATCTCTCAAAACTATTCCTTAAAAATGCTGACATGAAGGTAAATATGTCACCAGCCCAATCCTTTTAAGTGTTTTTTACAGTTTGGTAAAATTAACTTCCTCGTCATCCGTTATCTTTGTCTCTACCTCAGGGTGAAACCACCGATCCTCCTGTCAGGAGTGACATGAGCCAGTCAGACCTCCACTGTTTGCTCACTTCAAACCCGGGAGTTAGGAGGGGGAAGGAGGACGAGGAGAGTACAAACACTCAACCACCCAGCAACAGCAAGCAAAGTAAACCAGCTGACCGACAAACAGAAGAACAATGTGTGGAGTGGACTCGCCACTCCTCCTGGTCCTCCCTTGCTCCTCTGCTCTCCCTTACCTCCTCCTTCTGATCTGACTGGGGTTGATCTGACACAATGTGCTCCTCCCTGTGGACAAATCCAGGCACTGTGCCCCTCTCCTCTCCTCCCACCACTGGTTTCTACTGTATGTCAAATTGGGACGAACCTTCGTTTCCTCTTCTTTTTTTTTCTTCTCCTTTTTCTCTCTGCGCTGGCCATCAGGGAATCTTGTAAAATAACAATAAAGAATACATATACAATACTTATACATACATGTATTATATTTAAAAAAAAAAAAAGAAAAAAAAAAACGACAACATGCTCAGAGTGTAAATGTTGGTTGGTTGGTGTCTCACTGGATTCTACCTGTTCTGTTGGATTTGCCAAGCAGTCCTGAAACTAAATGTTTGAATTTCTTTGACAGTTTTGAAAACAGTGGCCATCAGAATAACGCCCCAACCCCACATCCTAACCATGACTTTTGCCCTCCCCCGGCTCACCTGTTTCACTCTTGAGTGGCCCCACTCACTCACAAGGCATTTTGGGAATCGTGGGTCATACAGGGCTTTCGCTCTTCTGTCCACTCGGGACCACGCCACAAGGAGAGGAGAACATTTGTCGAACCCCTTCGCCCCCCCCCCCCTGCACCCCCACTTCCTGTTTGTATATAACATTGCCAAGCACCTCTGTGCATCTAAGGCCTGATGTATTCAACACTGTCCCCCCTTTTTTTTTATAACGCCTAAGGACAGAATAAACCTCACCGCTGGGCGCTTGGGTCAGTCACACAAAGTGCTTTTGACGCTTGAGACGTGACTGGAGAGGAAACTGTTGGGGTGGAAAAAAGAGCTGGAATCGCTGAAGAAAATCATGCTGTACATTTTTGGGAACTTAATTTTGCAAGGACTCGAGGGTTTACCATATATGACAGAGAAAGACAAATGCTAATAAAAAAAATTGAAACCTGCAAGTTGTGTGATTGTAGGATCCTGGAAGTGAGAATGTGTTACTAATGTAAGAAAAAAACTACAATGATTAAAATAAGAAGTTAGCACAGTGGGAATAAGAGTGTGTAAAAGATAGCAAGAAAACAAGCCTGAAGAGGTGGTTAAACATAAAGGCTAAATGGTGATTTAAAGGTTCAAGTTGTACAATCTGGCCTGATTTTTAGTGTGATTTGGAGAGCTGTCCAGGGTGAACCTGCACTCCAGCCTCCTGAATACACGTTGAATGGTGGCATTTATTGATGTTTGCATCCAACAGCCCCTAGTTACTGACACAAAGGTAAACACAAAGCTAACTGTAAGCTATAGGCCGACACCTACAGTTGAAGATTCAAAGATAACAGTGTTGTTTCTACGAGAGCAGTTTGGTTAAATTTTGCATATTCTTGCTTCAGACCCAGAGCCCCTCCATCTGTTAGGAGCATGTGACCACATCCAGACACACTTTGTTTGGTTGTAGATGAGGGAGGAAGGGGTACTATAGGTAGAGGGGTAGATGACCAAGTAGGAAGACAGTTTACTCTTCTGTAGAGGTCCAGACGTCATGTGACTCCGCTTGTTTATGCCTCCATATTGGCAGGAAAATCTACTTCAAAATGAGTGGAGCCAGAAGTGAATTTACACCGTGCACACTATGCACAAGTGACTAAATACACTACTCAAAATAAGGGATATTGGTATTTATAGGAGTGCTTTTCCTATTTGGTCTGAATTTTAATGAAATAAGTAATAGTTCCCTTTGATATTACTATTAATGAATGAAAAGAAACACCATTTTCATGAGTTTATTACTCCAACAATTTAGACAATAACAAAGATAGCTCCAAGTAACCAAAATCAACAAGGTCAGTAGCGAGTGTTCCCACCATTTGCCTCAATGACAGCGACGTCTCCCTCTCCTCACTAGCCTCATGATGTTGTTCTGAGTCGATGCTTCCACTCTCCCACAAGTGCTACTCACAGTTCTGCCAGGTCAGGTGGGGTATGAGCATCCAGTCGCTGCTTCAGCTGGTCCCAGACCTGCTCTATGGGGTTCAGGTCAGGGGACATTGCTGTCCACATCATGAGGCACTCTGACTTCCTGAAGTCCAGCTGTGACAGGTTGATAGACTGGAAATTGAAAACGTTGACATTCGGGAAATAGTCTTATTCAACTTTCACACATCATCTGTTGTCTCATCATGTGAATAATATACTGTAAAGGAAGCACCAGCAGCTTGTTAGCTGGTGTAGGCCTGTGTAAGATGAGTGTGAGGGTGGATGATCCAGGGTGTAAGCTCAGTTTAAACTGTAAAAATTAGAATGAAATTGCAACATGTAGCTTTAATGTATGGTACTTCCATGACCACTGGTCCTACTGACTGAGCCAGGCTTTCCTGGAGCTTTTGACATTATGAGGTTTCTGCAAAATATCCTACTTTTGGTGAATGGAGCATTTTGTTATAGAAACTGCCCCTCTCTTGTTATTGCTATTCCTACGCCATACAGCCTCTGAATGTCATCGGTCTAGTTTGTGGATGTAAAGTTTCATGAGGCATGAACACATTTTCATTCAGATACCTTGAGGTCAGAGGTCAAGGGACTCCTGTTGGGTGGTGCTCAGATCTTTTATTTAAAATAAAAGCTGAAATAGCACAGTGTAGAATTACTCTTTTATAAGTAAAGTTCATACATTCAGTTATTATACAAACATTCCAACATGAAATATACCGAAAGCAAGCAAAGTTAAAAGCACTCAAAATGGTCAATTTCAGAATATTATTATTATTATTATCATCAATGTACAATGCATTACAATGAATATACAACATACAGAGCTTAACAAATGTATTAGACCATGTGTCCTGTTTTTGGCAAGCAAATAATAATAATATGCTTTGCTATATTTTTCTGCATTTGGTGAAACAGTAAATTTGAAAATTCATGGTTAAGAACAATAATTATATTTTAGCATTATAGATGCCATTATGATTAAAGAGCTTGCACATACTACACATATTTTATCAGCAATACTGTTAATTTGGGGCAGCAGTGTGTGTGTGTGTGTGTGTGTGTGTGTGTGTGTGTGTATGTGTGTATGTGCATGCATTTTGCATTAACGTACATTATGCACTTGTTGATTTTTGAGAGCACTTAGTTACTTTATGGTTGCTCCGGTAACCAAATATGCAAATGAGTATAGAAGGTCCAGAATAGAACTGAATTGTTTATCAGAAGACATCCTGCTGCCGATGCATCAGTTATCTGCATGAAGTAAGTACATAAATACTAAGTGATAGATTATAGCTCAGTAAACCACTCATTAACAAGCTATTATTACTATTACCAAAGACATTTCACCAATGGCCTGTTATCTGTCAATACAACACTTTTCTACAAAAGTTCTCAAAATTTAAAGTACTTAACATGCAGAGACCTGGTTCACTTTAAAGGTACAATATGTAAGAAGATAAAATGGCCCTGATATGTCACCAGATATTAAGAAATCATGTTCATTTCAAATACTTATATCACTGACAACAGTAGTCCAGACAGGATATTCTCATTTAAAAAGCCAAGTTGCCGCCCTCAACTGATGTTGATGTTGTCATGTTGTGTTTTGGTCTGATGCACCAAGTCAGCAGTGTGTCAGCATCCGGGTTGCCAGCTCTGCTCTAGTTACCACAGCTCCCATCTTTGGGAAAAATGTGTTTGATGTGGACTTTTTAGTTTGCTTTGGTTGTTACTGAAAACTGCTGAAAAAGAGATGCTCTGCTACACTAAATACTCCTGCCACTCCAAATGGTAGTTATACCAACACTATTTACACTATTGGGGTTAATGCCAAACTATTTCTAGCTAATTTTGATGAGATATTTTCCTCAAAATATATTTAATCATTAATCATTTAAAGTTCATTTTTTGCCAAAAGTATTTTTATTGAAAGTCTCAACAGTGACATTTAGTGGTGAAATATTTCACTTTAATGATGTAAACTAACCTAAAATCTTTTTGCATTTTTGCACCTTTCTTTGCATGTACAAATTTACAAAAGGTTTTGTTGTCAGCATTAGTATGAGAAAGAAAAATTTTAAAGTAGATTTATACCCTATTTCAGCCATTTGATCTCCCTGAATGCTAAACACCTGACCAGACCTTAAAGATTTTTTAAATGCATGATTTTTACTTGCAGGCTGAATATTTTTACACTACAGCTACCTTTACTTTAACATATAATATGTAATAATCTACAACTATGAGGTCTCCTCAATCAAAACCCATGACAAAAGTTTGATGATATTTTGAAGGGAGTTTTGTCTTCATTGCATTCTGCTTCTTCCGGTCAGGAGTCATCATTCACAAGTTTTTACTTGAAGCCGAATTATCCGCAGAGGTCTATTCTTCTCCAAAACAAACAGACCCGGTCATTGTAACGGCCAAAACAGGAATAAAGCAGGTTAAACGTTAAAATCTATAATTTTGTAAGGCTCTTTGGCGGACACAGTACAATCAAATTATGTTTGACACCACTGACAGGCGTGCATACTTAACGGACCGTTTCCATTAAAAAAATGAGGGTTTGAACATTGTTGGAAACATTTAGGATAATGTATGTACGCCACATTGCTGATATTTTTTTTAGCATTTCTACACATATTAATGCAAAAACGTTACATAGCCTATAATCAATTATATTTTTGAATTAAATGTCTGAATAGGGTAGATCTTAGAATATTATATATAGAACATAACTTTATTGTCATTGTTGTCAAACAATGAAAGGCAGTTTGGCAGCTCTTTTTTGAATTTAGCAGCATGAGACAAACATGAAATAGACCGTATGTATAGCATATAACAGAATAGAAAAAAATAGAATTAAAAAATATTAGACAGGAATAGAATATGACAGTCATTTATTTATTTTAAAAAAATAATAAAGTTTGATAATTTATAGTGATTCAGACTATATCATTTAATATTAAAGTTTACTAGTTTCTCCAAAATTTAATGTGCCCAGATGACTATTTACCTGGCTGAGTTCACCTGTGTGCGTGGCAGTGACGTCACAGAGAGGGGCGGGGCCAGGCGCGTCTTGACTGCCTCGCTCAGACCTGCTGGATCGCGTCAGGTGAGCACATGCCTCCGTCCTGTGGAGCTCTATACATGAATTCAAACCCACAGGTAAGGTTCACTTCTGTGCCGCAGGTCCCGTTTGAGAGCTCGGTTTGTCGGTGAGGCCAGTGCAGCTGGACTCCTCCGCTCCTGACAGGTGTTGTTACCGGGCAGAGAAAGAAAAAAAAAAACAACATGTCCAATGGGAACGACGCAAATGCTGCAGAAAAGTGAGTACAGGCATCTGGACGTTCATTTCCTCGACGAAAGTTCGAGTTTCCCCCCCAAACGTTCATTATTTTGGTCGTTTTGTTTCTCGCTGGTTGAAATCCAGCCAGCACAGGAAATAAGAGCTAATGTTAAATTCAGGAAACGCTCGTTTTGTCCTCATTTCCTCGTCGTCTGTCAACGTTGTTCATTGTTAGTAAAAGCAGCATGTTCTTAGTAAATCAAACAGCTCATAGGCTACAGATAACCACTGCTGGGGTAGTTAGTGAAAAAATACTATCTGCTACTATTAAAAAAAAAAAAAAAAAGTAATACCTTACTTTACTAAATCACTCCCTGCTGAAAGTAACTAGCTATACTGCCAGTTACATTACTTGTTTTGGATTACTCTGTCACATCACCCGAGATGCACAATAACACAACTGCCAAGTTACTTATGTTAAGATGTGTGATTGAGTTAGTCAGCAGTACATAAAGTACTACAGAGATGATGACATGCATCCTTAATTATAATTCAATAATATATGAACTCCTGTTTCATGTCCTAAATAGTGAATTATGATAATATTATCATATAAATGTAGTGTTGAGGGTAACTCAATATTTAGAACATAACACAGGTGCTCATATATTTTTGTATTATAATTAAAGCTGCATGTCATAATCGCTTTAATATATGTATGTATGTATATTAAATTATCTATTAATAATCTGAATATATAAAATAACCAGAAAGCTGTGTAATAAATTTAGTTGCATAGTATAAACTAACATAAAATGTAACTCGAGTAAATGTATTTAGTTACTTTATATTTAGTGACATCACAATTTTGGAGTTTAAGTACTCTAGTTTTTTTTGGCAAAGGTTTGTCCATGTTAATATTTTAATATTTTTGTAGGCAGTCTTAGACCATCTGAATAACATGTACATGGTCTTGGATTTTGTGTGTTCCCCTTTAAATGTGTGTAGCTCATTGCTGGGAACGTCGTACCTGCACCACACATGGATCCTTTGTGTTTATTAGTGTGCCACTGACTTCCTCTCACTCCCAGTTCATAGCTTTTAGTTTGTTGTCATCCATGTTTTTTTTTCGGCAGCTCCTCACAGATGACTCTGAAAGAGTGCCTGGACGAGTGCATGGAGGCCCTGGATCTGTTCCTGAACAACCACTTCAGCGAGAGCCTGGAGAGGCTGCGGCCACGGTAACCGAATAATCCATGAGTCAAGTTTGTCTCCACGGAGGCTGTGCCGTGTGCTTTGTTGTAGCACATTCATGTTTTAGTGTGATGTCAGCAGTGTGTGGTTTGAGTCTGCAGTGTTAACTGTGAAGTAGCTTCCCGGCACCTGGTGGTTCTCCAGGATATGAGGTGTTTACTGAAGGTGACGCCCAATGTCTAATAGATTCAACAGCCGAGAGAATGACAGCCCTGCAGAATAAACAGTACGCACAAGACCAACTGTGACAGCCGAGGAGATAGGAAGGAAACATATGTACTCTTTTCTCAACAGGAAAATGCGTAGGTCTTTGAAGTAGCTGTTACCTTTGTTTGCCTACAGTATAGGATAGAATCATAGTGTAATAATTATAATCTTAATTGATTGAAAATCACTTTTTACAGCAGCATAAACAAGTTATATTCAGAAAACAATAAAACAACAATAATGAAATAGTATAAGTAATAAAAGTAATACTAATAAGAAGAAATGTTTACAGTATCTACTAAAACAAAAAGAAATTGACTTTTTAACTGACATCAAACAATAAAATCAATCAAATCAAAAGCCTTTATTGTCATTATATGACAGTGCATACAACGAAAATTAGGAGCGCTGCTCCACATGGTGCTCAGTGAAATGTTGTAAGAAATAAGACACTATTTACAGCAGTAAGGCACAGTTTTACAGTAGTAAGGAAAAAACAGTTTTTGCTACACTAAGTAAAAAAAAAAGTTATTTCACACAGAAAAAAATGATATATTGTTACTATTTGGACTATGGATATGGCTTGTAAATTACCAAGTATGAAAATAAAATAAAAACGGTGAAAATTTGCTGTGAAAAATAGTGCAGATTAGTTATTAATGTGTGGTGATGATAAATGATGATGTGGATAATCCAGCAGCTCTCTGTTTCCCCACGTAGAGTAAATGAGAGTATGTACCACGCTCTTATCTACGCCACAGTGCTGGAAATGCAGGCCATGATGACCTTCCAGCCTGATGACATCAGCAATGCGGGGAATACCATGAAGAGCGCCCAGGAGGTCTGCCAGAGGTCAGGAGGTCACGTGAATGACGATTGTTTACGTGGATTATCGAGTCATCAACTGGGATTATTTGTTAAAGTGTTGCTAACTCGTCTTCTTGAGTCTGTGAGCCTTGAGAGGCTGATTTACATGAAGTGTATTTACATGGATTTGCATGATTCAAGCCGTTTTAGTGGCTGCTAAGATAATGAAAAGAAACATGGTGTACTGTTTGTGGACGGCTGTTTTCTTGTTGTTGATGCTGAAGTGTTGTTTGCTGTTTTAGATTTCGACGGAAATCCCCCATTTTGGCGAACAAGCCAGTCGGGGAATCACTCACTGAAGGTAGAAGGCTTGAATGTCTCTCTTTATTTCTCTTTTAAGGTTAAAATCCAACCAAAAACAGTTAATGCATTGGATGAAATGTGAAATTTACCTTAATTCATTGAGTGCCAGTCGTTTTATAAAACCGAACGTGCATTGTGCCAGCATTTTTTTGGCCATTTTGAGTCATCTTTTAAGACCCACAGAATATGTTGTACTATGACTCTGAAAACACAGAATAGCTCAAATGAAAGAAGAGACTCTCTATTTTATCATGAATTGTTGTTTTATATGGAGAAGAGTAGAGTTTTTGTCCAGATTCTGTTTGTTTTGCTCTCTAATCTCGATCGTCTCCACTTCCTGCTTTGATCTCTGTGGTGTATACCGTCTCTTTATGCTCTGACTACATCTCCCAGAAGCCCCAACATTACTCACAGCCTGTGTGAGAACACCCTCTTGTGCCTGCTGCCAAAAAAACACTTTGACACATATGGTGTTGTCATTTCATTGACGTTCAGCATCCATAGTGAAAACAGCGCTTTGATGCTGTACTAAGGTAGTTTTTTGTGGGAAAACACAAAAAAAAACTGGTGGCCAGCATCATCAAGAGATGATTTAAGCCAAAAACTCATTTCCGTCAAAAAATGACTTTGGCCATTATTTTAATAGTGTGACAATTTGATGCTTTATAATGTGTGTGTTTGTGGATGTTTTTGCAGTGCAGCTTCACGCTGAAGTGTGTTACGCAGAGTGCCAACTCCAAAGAGCTGCTCTCACCTTCCTACAGGTGCAGTACAATAATGTGCTTTTTATAATGTATGTGTCCAGTGACCAGATTTATATACAGAGCTTAACAAATGAATTAGACCTGTTTGTCTCAAAGAGCCTCCAGCATCATTTCAGAGCTTTAATTCAGACTCTTTCTTTCTCACTGAGTTCACTACACTTCACCATTTTGAACAGGAGTGAGGAATTTAAACTGAATTCACCTTTTTAGACCCAAATTTGAGCCAGAACACCGGAATTCTCTGAGGAGTCAGAAATTAATCCAGAATAACATAAAACCACTGAAACACATTTTTTTCTGTTCAGGTATGACAGGAAATAACTGGAATTTAGCATCTCAATGTGCTTTGATATTTTTTCAGCTTTTTTTGTTCATGGATAACAGTAATCATTATATTTTAGCACTGAATATATCAATTTGATGAAAGAGCTGGCACATACTGGTGGATTAACTATTACAGAAACAAAATATTCTGATCATCAGCAATACTGTTAATTTACACTGGATGGTGGAATAATACATTTGTTAAGTTATTTATTTATGTGTTTGTGTGTGTGTATATATATATATTTTATATGTATAATATATATTTTATATATAATATATATATATATATATATATATATATATATATATATAGATATAGATATGTAGATATATATCAATTCAAATACATCATTCCATAATAATTTATTTATTTTGCAGGATGAAAACATGGTGAGTTTTATCAAAGGAGGGATCAAAGTACGAAACAGTTACCTAATTTACAAGTAAGTAATGGAAGAAAAGCAGGCTGTATGTTTTTAGTGAATGTCCATCACGTTCAGATCCCGACCGTCTCGTGCTGCTGCTTTGTCCAATGTTAAACTTTCAGAGTACCATTTTTAATCAGATTTTTCTTTTTGCCATAACATTGTGTTGTTAAACAACTGACAGATTTTTTTTTTTTTTTTCCCATCCAGAGAACTGCATTCGTTCATCAAATCTCACAGCTGTCTCAAAGAACTCAGCCACGTTCACTTAGAGGGAGGAATATCATTTGGAATAGGAGCATTTAATCTGGTACGTCACAGAAGTATCTCATATCAGTTCATGTCTGTTGTTTGTATCATACAGATTATTAAGTCTTCTCTATCCACAGACACTCTCTCTGTTTCCTCCACGGATACTCAAAGTTTTGGAGTTTGCAGGCTTCTCCGGGGACAAGGTGAGATATATTTTTTCTTTCCTTTATTATGCTTTCACTGACACACTCATGGATGTTTTCTACTCGTGTGTTTTGGTGTTTTAGGAATATGGTCTGTCACTGCTGCGTGACGGTGCAACAGGGATGAATCTGCGCTCCATGCTGTGCGCTCTGCTGCTGCTGTGCTACTACACCTTCCTCACATTCATACTAGGTAGTGTTGTACCCCGTCCACACACTACATGCATCACAATCAGTGTTGTGCTAGTTACTGAAAAATAGAAACTAGTTACTTCATTCAAAAAGTAAGTCATTTAAGTACCTTTTTGGTTACTCTTTAGGACCCTGGGGAGTGAGAGTTTGCCTTATGATGTGTTCACTGAAAGTCAGAACTTGTAGCTCACATCAACATAACCTCAAAGTTTAGTGCTCACAGCTCTTCCAGCCTTACAGACGTACAACAAAACATGTAGTCACTGTTTACGTCAGTAGCATATAGCATATAATTCTATGTCAGGTTGGTTAATCCAACTTTCTGAGTTGGAGATCCGACTTCACTGGGGTTCCATTTAAATTCTGACTTAAAGCTTGGAAATTCTGACATTCGGGTACAATTTGGACGCACCATGAGTCGAATCACACAAACACCAGGCTCCCAGTGCTTCTGCAATGACATTAATGTTTTGTTTTAGCGGTCATGTTTGTCTCCTTATGTTGGAATGTGAGGGGACGGATCAGTGTCTCAGCGAATCCGAAGAGGACATGTCCCCCTGTCCATAGAGACATCTGAGAGCATGAATGAAAGCAATCTAAATTCAGGAAATCATTTACCAAGTAATGGACAAACGCAAAGTAATGCATTAGAGTATTAATTACTGTCAAAAGTAACAGCGTTAGTAACAGCGTTACTAGTGATGCATTACGGTTTATGTTTCTGTGATAGTTAATCAACCTGTATGTGCAAGCTTGTTAATCAAATTATATATTTAAGGCTAAAATGAAATTATTGCTGCTATCCATGAATCTAATTCCAGTTATTTTCTGTCTTTCCTGAAATGTGTTTCAGTGGTTTTATGTTATTGTGGATTAATTTCTGACTTCTCAGAGAATTCCAGTGTTCTGGCTCAAATTTGGGTCTAAAAAGGTGAATTCAGTTTAAATTCCTCACTCCTGTTCAAAATGGTGAAGTGTAGTGACAGTGAGAAAGAAAGAGTCTGAATTAAAGCTCTGAAATGATGCTGGAGGCTCTTTGAGACAAACAGGGCAGGTGGTCTAATAAATGTGTTAAGCACTGTATATAATATCATGTCATGTCTCTGTTCTGCCCTCTCAGGTACAGGTGAGGGAGAGGTGCATGAAGCTGAACGGCTGCTGAAACCTTTCCGTCTCCGCTACCCTCGGGTGAGTGACAGTAGGATCGTGCGTTTGCATTAAATGAATGCGTTAACCCTTATATGTGGTATTTAGTTGAAAATGTGGAGAGTGCATACTCATTATCTCTAACAAAAAGAAAATTGTCATCACTTAAACCAACCATACGTTACAATTTTATGGTTGCATGCAGATTTCTTTTGCTGTAATGAGGAATGTTGAAGTGGGTTTTGTTTCTGTGTTGTCATCATGTTCCCACCTCGCAGCAGTGAGTTTGAGTGGTAAAAACAGTCGACTACGTGCTCATTTTTGACGGGGATGTTTTAATCTTTCTATTTTTACACCTTCATTGTGTCTCACCGTGTGTCGGCACTTTCTTAAATCCCTCCTTCCACTCACACAGTTTTTCTTTTCTTTCTAGTCTGGCGTTGAGAATCATCTCCACCCTTATTACCCTGAATCCTTATGCCATCTTTTTTATTTTTACATTCACACTATCACTGTTGCCGCCTCAGCACTCACGCCTCAGAACTCACATTCTTGTAAATTCTCAATCCCTGTTTCCACTCCACCTTTTACCTACATGCCTGCCCATCCCAGAGAACAAACTGAAAGCTCTGACACAATATGTACCAAACCAGAATGGAAATGTCTCAGTTGAACCCTAACGCTAAGAGTCATTACTATACAACAGATCTGCTTTGCAGATAGATGATAATTTAACATATGGAGGCTTGATGTGTAAAACTGAGTAACACCGGAGCCTGAATTCTTTTTTTTTTTCATTGTTTTCCTCTTCTGTCCAGGGAGCCATATTCCTCTTCTTTGCAGGCAGGACTGAAGAGATCAAGGGCAACATCGACGAGGTGTGTTTTATAAAAGGTTTTTATTGTGAACCATCATTTTCAAAGGCAACAAAACTTGGTATTACCAAGCTTCATTTCCATATCATGAGTCAGTATCACATAATTTCAAATAGAATAAAAAAACACCTCTGTGTATCATAAAATGTGTCAGTAATGGCTTGGAAGAATATTATGTGCTGTATGATGTGATGCCACTGTGCCACCAGGCGGTGGCGCTCTTTGAAGACGGCTGTAAGGCCCAGCAGGCATGGAAGCAGTTCCACCACATGTGCTACTGGGAGCTGATGTGGTGCTTCACCTACAAGCGAGCGTGGAAGATGGCGTACTTCTATGCAGACCTGCTGAGCCAGGAGAGCCGCTGGTCCAAGGTACAGGAGACGAGCCGGACTGGGATCAGTGTGGATTCAGTGAGACGAGACATGTTGAGCGATAAAATGATCCTGTCTTTGTGTCTCTGCCAGGCCATGTATGTTTACATGAAAGCTGCTTACCTCAGCATGCTGCGTGAAGACGAGGCCAGGCCTTTTGGGGAAGACGAGGTCGAGCTCTTCAGGTGATTCGACACATTGTCCAGTGATCAGTGGTGGGGTAGTTACTCCAAAAACAGTAATCTCCTACTTTAATACTAAATTATTCACTGCTGAAAGTAATCAGTTACATTATTTTTGGATTACTCTGCAAGTCAACGGCCAAATAGTTTATATTTAAACCTCATTTGCACAAATCTGTATTCTAATAAAAGGAGGACAGACACCTCATCTCTCTTTTCTGCTCTTTAACTCACTGATCGTGGTCTACTGCAGTCTGTGAGTAATTTTGGGGCTTCTGGGAGATGTAGACGGAGCATCAAGAGACAGTATACGCCACAGAGAACAAAGCAGGAAGTGGAGACGATTGAGATTGAGAGAGTAAAACAGATCGATTCTGGACAAAAAGTGGTGATTTTGGTAGGAGTGTCCTCTACTCTACCTCTGACAAAACAATAATAGAACAAGGTAAAAACAAACATTTTTTTCAAGATGAAATAGAGAGTCTGTGGGTCTTCAAATATGACTCAAAATTGGCAAAAATGTTGGCACATGGTACTTTCTGTTTTATAAAACAGCTGGCACTCAGTGAGTTAATATCACAAAGCTGACAGTGAAGTAGTGAACATCAGTCCAAACAGCAAGGCTACAGTACTGGTTCAAACTTCACCGTCACTTTGTGAATTGACAAAGTGAAAGAGAAAGTGAATTAGCTCAAGTGCAAAGTCACAGTCACATGACTTCGTGATAAATGAAAAGTGACGTTTGATTTGTTTTTCTGTCTTCCTCTGATGCAGGAAAAGTAGCACAGGTAACGACATGATTCTAAGTAACTGTAATGTGATGCCAATGATATGCTTTTCCAATGCGTATGTGTAGAAAGCTGTGAGACGTGTTCACATACTTGTCTGTGTACTTTTTGTGAGACCAGATCAGCGATGAATCATCTCTGGCCAATGCTGCAGTGTCTTCTGGGAGAGCTTTCAGTTCTGCACAGCGTAAACACAACAGCACTTCAGGACTTTATTAAATTGTTAATGATCCTCCAATTTGCAGCTCCAATTTGACACCTATATTAATTGTCTCATTTAAACACTCATGCTGGTTTCTTGTGATGTCGCAACATCCACCTCCTACGTGGCTGTATTAAACATTTTCACGTGACCTCCAAAATTAACTGTTCTGTGGCTCATTTGCGTCTCTTCTGGAGATTCAAGGTCTTGTCTCTATTTTCCATGTGCCCACAATTCTTAAACTTGTTCTTGTGATGAAATACAATGGCTATGATGAAAGACAAACTGTAGTGGCAACGCTGTCGTTGTGGACAGCGTATGTGTTGATATGTCACTTTTGAGTTTACAGCTAGTTAGACGGCCTCCCAGGTGGCCAAAGCAGGTTTAAAAGCACACACACCAGCAGCATTTAGGCACTTTTCCATGCCAAACCTCACTCCTTTTTTTCCAAATGTGTCTTTTATTATATTCCTGTCTTTAGACAAGTGCCTACCTTCAAGCAGAAGATAGCAGGGAAATCTCCACCGACTGAGAAGTTTGCCATCCGTAAAGCCAGACGCTACAAGTCTCGCTGCCCAATCAGACTCCCAGTGCCAGTGCTGGTAAGGCTTCTCACACACACACACACACACACACACACACACACAGTATGTTTGATGCATATATGCTTCCAACAGTGTTCACTGTTTCATTCTAGGAGATGATGTACATGTGGAACGGTTTCAGTATGATCAGCAAACGGCCAGAGCTGACTGAAGGCATGATGCAGACTTTGGTGGAGGCAGAGCAGATCCTGCTGGAGTCTCCTGGTAACGCAGTTTATCTCAAACCATGTGCCAGAACAAACCTCGCTCAGCTAAAGTGTAAATGTGGACAAAATGAGCTCACTTTAAACATGTAAGCTGTGCTGATGCATCCATCCGCCTCCTCCTCCACAGAAAATGAGTATTTGGTGGATGACCGCTGTGTGATCCACCTGCTGAAGGGTCTGTGTTTGAAGAACCAGGGTCTCCTCCAGGCTGCTGAGGAGAGTCTCGTCAAAGTGTTGTCCAGGTGAGCTGATGAACTTAAACACTGCACACCACTTGACAAATCACTTATCCTCTGTGAATATACACTGCATGTAGATACTGCAATTTCACTGTGCTGTTTACGCAAAAATTAAAGAATTAAAATCATTTTCAAATGGAAACGCCCACTCAGCTGCAGAAGCAGTGATGTAGGTTAATAAAAGTAAGTTAATCAATAAGTTTATGCATAATATGATCACTAGAAGAGTCAAAGTTAGCTGGACCAAGTTTTTGTACTGAGAAGTAAAATCACTGTTTTGTAATGGAGTGTGACCGATTCAGTTCTCTGTTTGAAAGGCTTTCTGATGACAAGGTGAAGCGGTAAAGTGTCAGATAGCCCTCTCTGACATGAAACTGAAGCTGTTTATACGGAGCCAGAAATTGTGCAGAAATTATGTCATGTGCCAAAAAAGTTTTATGTTTGCATTTTGACATTTAGACACACTTTAACCAAGCTTCCCATGTTTAAGAAATTGTCATACTTCTTGTGGAAATCACCCTGACACTGACTAATGACTACAGCAGCTTTCAACATGGAAAAACAAACATGTAGCACACAGTATTAGTACAGTACAGGTTTCCAGGATATTGCCTTAACCTATGAGTAAAATGTAAGCGTATGTGACAGTCGCAGTGACGTCACCGTCCTCCTTGTGTTTGCTCAGTGAAAAGAAGATCAGGTTTGACCACTACCTGCTGCCGAACTCTCTGGTGGAGCTCAGTCTGCTCTACATAGACCAAGGCAGGAGGGACGAAGCTATAAAACTACTGCATAAGGCCAAGTAAGTTACTCATGTTGTGTCAAAGCCACATGTATCCAGTGAGTATGACAAAGTAGGGTGTGTTGTTTTCATTAGACTGTGCATTTAATATAAAAAGACAGTGCTTTAATTAAGTTAAGTTGGATTTAGGGGCAGGAATTTGCTGAATAGATTAGTGTGAGGGTATAGATTTATTTTTGTAACATAAACAGTTCTTCATGTGCATGTTTCCTGACATTTTGGTGGTGTTACTCAGCTGCCTTCCTACATCACACAGCAGCACATTTTTGCTTCCTCGTGTCATTTGCCCATTTTACAACGACTACACCAAGAGTACTTCCACATCCACCGATCAGGCGTAACATTATGACCACGTGCCTAAAATTGTGTCGACTCCTGACCTCTGAAGGTGTGCTGTGGTATCCGTACAGTCCTCTAGCCACTGTTTGGTTCTTGTTGTCAAACTCACTCAAACCCTGATGCTTGAACATTTTTCCTGCTTCTAACATCAACTCTGAGGACAAAATGTTCATTTAATGTCTTAATATATCCCAGGAGCCATGATGAGGAGATAATCAGTGTTATCAGTGGTCATGATGTTATGCTTGATCGCTGTATTATGAAGCAATGCTAGTGAGTCTGTTAATAAGTATCAGTACTGTTGGACAGAAATGTCATGTTTGCTAAAATACCAAAGTGAATAATATGAAAAAGTATTCATTATTCAGTATTCATTCAAGCTGTAGATTTAGTGGCATCTAAAAGGTTACAGATTGCATCCAAAAATCACAAAAAGGCTCCTTAGCCAGTGTTGATACACTAATATAAATAACTATGAATATTATTTTCCATTTCTGCTAATATATCCACCTTTTTCTCACATAAATATGCAGAATTTGTGGTGCTAGTAGCATTTGTCATGTCATTCTTGAGGTTGTGTGTATGAAGTAGTTGAATGCCAACTTTCCAAATGTCTCTGAAACTGTACGCCACTGAGATTTTATTTTGGTAAAACGGATCTAAAGCGAGCTTTAATTGGGGTAAAGTTAGATTGGTTTTAATCATCCATCAGCGTCAAAAAGCACTGGAAGCTGCAATGTTTGCTCAGGACTAAATGTCAAATGTTGGAACAAGAAGAAGAAAGACTCATTTATGAGTTATGTACATTATTTTGTTCTTACACGTTTAAATGAAAAGATTATGTCGATTTTGTGCGTTTTGGACAAACCCAAACAAGCCGTTTACCCATTTTGTGCCGTCTTTAAGCTAAGCTAAACGGCACAGTAATGAGTCTCAGGAAAACAAACAAAAAAGAAAAAACAGATTTTCCAAATAACTATTGCTTTGACATGTTCTTTTTTCTCTTTTTACTGAAATTACATGTTGACTCATTTTATCCAAGTAGAAATCAGTCAGTATACTCATATCTTTGGCCTCATAGCAGAATTGCCTAAAGTCATATTTCAAGGTTTTCATAAAAATTTTAAGACACATAAACACACTTTTAATTAATACTGTAATAGTAAGTTCAGATCAGATGTGTGAACTGGTTTGCAAAAAAAGACATTTGCATAACAAAAGTTATTTAGGCAGATATCAAATTTTGCCAGAATATGACCTCATGGCATAGTTGCCTATCATCATCCTATTGAAATAATGGCCTAAGTCTTTTTTTTTTTTTTTTTTTTACAAAAATGAGTTTTTGGCTTAAATCATCTCTTGATGATGCTGGCCACCAGGTTTTTTTTGTATTTTCCCCAAAACTTGAAAAATGACATAGGCCATTACTTTAATAGGGTGACGAAATGTAACGTGTATATACAAATATAATTTATATTTATTCATTGCCATTGGAATTATTTCACAGCAGCGTCTTTTGTTAGAGGACTGTAGGGACAGGAGGTTGCTCAGTGTGCTCTGCACTGTAGAGTCACTGCAGAAACACTAGAGGGCGCTCTCTGCCTGTTACATATCTGACAGACTCTGGATTAATAATATGGCTTTTTAAAAATAATAATCCCGTTCTCAGTGGATGAAAAGCAACTTTTTGGCTCAATGTTACGTTTAATTGGAGAATTACCTCACAAAAACATGATGTAATGTCAAACAGAACTTTTTTTTTGTCCCTTTCACCTCCTCCACTGTTCTTGACATGTAGACACAACTACAAAGAATACTCCATGGAGTCTCGCACGCAGTTCAGGATTCACGCTGCTCTGGCCAAACTCAAGGCTGGCCCCGGAGAAGAGGAGGACACTCACATGTAGGAGGACATGTCTTCATGACTGGAAAGGCTCCTCACTCTCTGGACTCTCCATTTCCCCTCACGGTTACGGCTGTTTTAGCTCGACACCCAGGATTTTTCAACCTATAATCTATTTTCATCAAGTGAATGCTGGGTGTTTTATGACTGTTTTACAACAGGTATGTTTTACTGGAGCCTGTATTTCTCAGACAAGAACAGAAAAGTGTAGGAGTTTGACATTTTGAGCCGGGGAGGGTGTGTATACACAACACAGTAGAGGTTTTTATTTATGGTTTACATTCAAAATTAGCTGACACTCAATTTTAATTAATTGATTGAAAGCAACTATAAATAAAAATCAAATGTAACAAATGTTCTGACTTAATGAGATGTATATCAACCACCTGTTTTAATGCATTTAAAAAGCTGATTCTGATTAGATAATTGAGAAGTTCAGCACCCTGCGGTTGTGGAATTATGACATTTTGAGGTGTTACCATTTTAACTGCAAAACATTGTCTGTATATTTTCTAAATTCAGTTTTTACTGGATTAAAGACACACATGACCCACTGTCAGCAGCCAGTGGTCCATGCACCATCATTCATTAGCCTCATTCTGTATAGTTGCAAAGGAAATACAGTCACTCACACCTTCTTAGTGTGAACGAATGAATCAAAATCCAGTGTTTAGGCTTGTTTGTAACAGTGGGTGCAATTTCCAAAAACTTCAGAATGGACAGAAATTACGTTTGTGTAAATTCAACATGTGTATGTAATTTATTACCTTGTAGTAATAATAATAATATCTATATAAAGCAGTCTGTACAGAAATGTATTTATTTCAGCGATAGTTAAACACAGAGAGGTAATGGAAAATTAACATAAGTTTTTTTTTTTGTTTTTTTTTTGTCTTGTTTACAGAAGGGGGGAAAAAAAACATGGATGGGCTTTTCTTTAATCCAAGTCTTTACAGATGCCGTCAGGGACAAGGACCAAACTCATTTATGCAGCACACCTTCCATCTCATTAAATAGAATGAGACTGAAGCCCAGCAGTTCTTTGTGTCTGAAATGACTCTGTACAAGACTACGAGGAGGCAGCAGGAGGTGTGACGCTGGCTGTCGCCCGCTCCTCTTTCAGTTTGCGTTTTATCAGTTTCTTCTTTTTCTTCTCTTCCTTTTCTATTTCCGCAACCATTTCCAAGAACTTTGGCGTGCGGGGGTCCACGGCGTAGCCAAAACGCTCCCTGGCCTCAGCCAGCAACTTTGCACGGCGAGCTTTCTCCTCCTTCAGCTTGATCTTGCTTTCACGCTTTTCTCTGCGCCAGTCAGCTATCATCTGAGGCATCTTGGCCATGTTGGCTGCTATGAGTTTCTCTCTGCGATGGAAATGGAAAAGATCAGAATAACAGATGTTCGTGTGGTGCATGATGCATAGCTGTACGATGGGCGGTCGGGTCGTATTATGCCTCCACAAATAGGAGATGGATTGCCATGAAATTTGTTACCATTCATGGTCCACGCAGGATGAATTCTAATAACTGATGATCCCCAAACTCTTCCTCTTGATTATGAGTGTATTTAGATCTCTTAACTCAAGTCTTGCCTTAAACTCACAATAAAAGCATTGTCAGATATAAAACAGAGCACACATACATGATTCTTGACTGAACATGCAGTTATAATTATTCAGTTTGTGTAATTATTAACTATTTTAGGCATTTAATTGATTATTCGATCAAAAGTCAATATACTTTTAATTTTGAAGTTATTTGATGTATATTTTGCATATTTTCTCTCATATATTGTAGGTGCAGCCTGACTGAAAGTGACTGACAAAATGTTAATATAGCACTTGTAGTAAATAGTCCATGTAGCTGTATTAAGGGGCATGTAAGACAGAGCTTTCATAGAGCTTGATCCATACTGGAGACTGAAAGGATCCCTGATCTCTCTTTATGTGGAGGGCAGAACCCCTTTAATAGTTCCTATTCACCTGCTACCAGTGCAGATGTAGATGTGTGTAGAGATACTTTACTGTGTCATTGAGATTCTTCATGATTTTTGTCAATAAATTTGATCATAACATAAATTGTTAACATTAATAAATAACAAATATTTTTTTTGTTTTAAGTAGTGCAAGATCGATTAGATTATAGACATTAGATAATAATTTTCAACATGTATTGGGCTACATCAAAAACACTGAACACTAATTATGTTTTTCCTTCAGATGACCTTAATGACTTAACTGATGGTGTTTTCAGAAGAATTAAGTGATCATTTAAATAGGACTTTTGGTAGGATGAGAGTAAATAACACGTCCTCAAAGGTCCCTGGCTCTAAACTACATGTCTAATCATTTTCAAGCTGTAGGGATCTGGAATATCATGATTAATCGGTGTAAATTAAGCTGAATGACTTAACCTTGGTTGAAATTAGCTCTCATCCATCATCCTTCCGCATCAGGTGGTGTTAATGAGTTCAGTGTTTATTTTATTCGACCTTTATTTTCTGTTGGTTCAGCTTCTGTCTGCCATATATTTAACATTACACAAGGAGAGGTAATATCACCTGAACAGGTAGCATTTAGAGTAAAGGATCTACAGTTCATATGCCTGTCCGATAATGGGCGCAGTTAGCCGTAAGCTACAGTGACGTTAGCATTACTTACTTTGTCAGCCGTTTAATGGCCTCCTCCTTCTCCTTGGCCTCAATATTCTTCAGCATTACCTCTAACGGAGGGTGCCACTCATTTTCCTCTGTGATGATCTTGTCCAGCTGCTCTTGGTTGGGCCACAGCGAGGCAGGGTCGATGCCTGACGCTGACCCGTACCGACCGAATAGCTTCTTGTCATACCGGGCCGTCTTCTGCCACTCCGGCGTCTTCTCGCTGTCCTTGTCTGGAATAAACGGCTCACGGAGGTTCAGCTTCAAAGGTTTGGGGTTATAAGACGCTGCCTGCAGTAGCAGCCCACTCTGACAGTCCGCAGAAAGTACACCTTTTGAACACGAAAGTCCTTTTAAAGTCCGGCATAACATTGCCGTTCTCCTGCACAGCATGGACGCCGCCATCTTTGCTAGTTCACAGGAAGGACCCACAGTGGAGACAGAGGTGGCTACCGCAGTGCCTGTCTCAGCAGGTGAGCGAGTTCATCGTTGATTAGATTCAACTTTATAGTTATTACACAGGTCACAAGAGCAAGGTGACAAAATGTCCATAACATCCAACCGGAAGCGCAAAATCAGTCATAAATAAAGGGTAACATATTTGAAATAAGAATATATTATATATTTGCAGGAGTATTGCAGGTTATGGGATGATGTGTACATATTTACAGTATATACATACAAGATATAAACATTTAATATGTAACATATACAATATTTACAGTATATACAGAAAGTGCAAAATGGGTAGTTTGTATGTCCATATTAAATACTGCAATTTGAACGTACATTGTACTCTGGTATGATTAGTAATATAGTATGTATTGTCAAAGTAATCTACCGTTTGTTTTACATCAGGATATTTATGTCACAAGGAAAACTGGAAACATTTACATTTCTGGATAAAGATCACTTCTGTATGTGTTTTGAAGATAACAAGAAGGGAAATTACTTTTTTTACTGTTAATTTTATTATCTGGAAAGATACTAATTCACAGACTTTTTTTTTTTTTTTTTAACATTTTTTTTTTATCTAGAGCAGCATCATTATGATCCAACAGCAAGAAGTCTTGAAGATAAGAAGGCAATTAAAAATAATTATCTGTTTCATATAGACTGATGGTACTATATTATATATTTTTATTGCTATTTCTCATTTTTCCCTTTATTTAATACTCATAATGGTCGTATGTTTTCTAAAATAATTAAATAAATGAGCTGGATTGTAGACCAGTATTCATTTAAGTGCTTTTAATATGACATGAAAGCTGTATCATGAAAAATAAAAAGAAAAAATATTAACCAATTAGTCCAGCTGTTGTCATTCACAAAAAATATAAACTACTCACAAAATTCACAGTCTTTGAACTGCTCATAGAAATAAGAAATTTGAAGGCTTCAGTGTTTGGAGAGGTGTGACAGTTTTTTCTGACATTATCAGTCGTAAAGATAACTGACACACTGAACCAATAATAAACTACTGTTACTGTTAGTTGTAGCTCCAGATTAAAGGTATGAGATGAACACAGAGAAAGAAAGGAGACTGCATGCTTCAATCATTCACTTTCAGAAGCACTCTAGTGTTCAGGTCAGTGATGGAGGGACATGTTTTTCACCAAACATCCCCACTGATTTGGACATAGTTGTGAGCAGGTGGGCCGCAGCCAGAGCGCCAGAGCTGAAACTCTTTAAACACCTTCTTTGAACATTTAAGGACCACTGGGCAGGGAAATAAACCTCCTTTGAAAGAGAGAATCTTTTGTTTTAACCTCCTTAGCTCCACCTCCTCCTTCCTCTTTTCGCAGCCTCCACCCTCCCTCAACTTTTACATTTGATTTCTTTTCAAGAAGCAGAGACTGAACAAATGGGGTTGCTCTGGAGTGCAGCACTTACAGAGACAGATGTCATCGCTTTTGTGTCGTGGGAGCGCGCGGTGCTCTCCATCGTCATTAAAGATTTAGGGTTCCCATGGCAGGGGTGGCACTGGGATGGGGGGGGGGCATGACAGAGGCTTAATTTGGCTTAGGAGCGATCTGGTGCCAAGCCCGGGGCTTTAGGGATCACATCAACGTCAGTCACAGGCAAATAGGCTTGTTAGCAGTTAGACGATAAGGGCATGGTGGCAAGATGACAGGTCTATTTCTGAGTGAGGAGTGAGTAGGAGGGATGGGTGTATTAATACATGTTTAGGGAAACTTAGCGCGCTCACCTGAATTATGGCTCTCTTTAAATTGATAAATGTGTTCACTTTGTATCGAGGCGTTCATTGGATTGGAGGTAATGTTGCAGGGTTACAGTATCTACCGAGACGTTTTGGTATTTTCTATGTGGATCAAATGCAGCGCGGCACATTGGCCTTCACTGTTGGTCAGATGTGCGAGACCACATCTGGTCAGGTCTCTTAGAAGATGTTAGTTAGGTGAGGAGCACATGTTGGCAAAAGGCAACTCTAACGGTCCAGGTGCTTACCCTTGAAAGAGTCCTCTTACAAGTACAGCTTAATGTGGTAGAGATGTGTATCTCACAGACCACCTTAGTAGTGCTGGGGAAACTCACCAGACTAGAGCTAGTGTTGCCAGCTTGTGCTTTGCTGAGGTTTAATACCAATATTGGTGTTCCTTTATGGTCTGTGGTGCCGGGAATGAAGTTCACATTAGAATAAGTAACAACGAGGTGGTCACTGATGCAAAATTAACTCAGACAGGATAAGAATGACATCCTTGATTCATCCTGATGGGGTTTATTTCACAATAAAGGCCTGTTTGCTGGTCATTATCCTATAGCTATGTATCACTAATTTGACACAAAATCTTGATTTAAGAGTGATTTTATTGCCTCCACTGAAAATAATAGTCCCTTTGTTGTGTACCAAAGTCAGAACAACAGCAGAATTGAGTATTCATCAAAGCCAAGTAAGTCATGATCACTTTTTAATGAGCTTTGTTTATGTCTGAGTTGGAGCAATTTTATTGATGATAATAAATTTTTCATGTTGGTTTGTTAGCACTTTGCCACCTATAGTTCCCTGTCCCAAATATGTCATCCACATATGAAATGACTGTCGATTAATTGTTTGACAGAAAATTATTCTCAATAATTAATCAAATCATATTTTGAGCAAAAATTGTAAAAGCTGTTCAAGCTTTTTAAATGCAAGGATCTGCTGTTTTTCCTGTTTTATAGTGTATTATTGTGAAGTGAGATGTCTTGTTTTTTTGTCAAAATAAAACAACATTTAAAGGAACAGTGACACAAATTGGACTATAATAGGTATATGTATGTTTTCTTTTGTGTGTCATCTCTCTACAGTCACCCAGAATGAACAAACCAAACACTGACCTTTCACGTTTTCACATTTTTACACTTGACACACGGGGAAGTTTCAGTTGGTTGCAATCTGCAACCTCACAGCTAGATACCACTAAAAACCACACACTGAGCCTTTTAATGGTGAATTTAATGGTTAGCTGCAGCCTCAGCCTAGATATTTATGTTGTGCATAATACATTTGTCTAAATACACTAAACTAAAACTAAACTAATCTTTTAAATGCAAACATCTTCACTGGCAATCTCATCTTATAAAAATGTGCAAAAATCATGCTTAAATTACAGGAGCAGCAGTGTCATGTCAGTGGCCATTTAATGACTGAATTAAAGGTCAGGATTTTCAAGCGGTGCCTCAGAGCAGCTGTTAGCCTTAGAAAAAAAAGCCTTGGGAAAAAAAAGAAAAGCCTTGGACATATTTTAATAGACGTGTTAAATACCTGGATTATATTTGTAAAGTAGTTTGAGCAAATAATAATTAAGACAATATAGTAAAATATCTCTCTCAAACACACATGTAGCAAGGAGAGCCATTCTTTGGTTTGGTCTTTCCTATGAATCACTTTGCCAAGTCAATGTTACTTTTTGTTGACACAAAGAAGAAATCATAATAAATTGAGTCGAAATGAACCACTCTTTTGTTGGCCTCAAACAATGACAGGGGCTTTTTGCTCTGAGTTTAGCGCCACAAATTCCATTTGTCAGCATTTCCCCCCCGAACAAGGAATGAGGACAAGATCCAAATAAAAGAGAGCTAAGCCCCAAAAATATCTCCATTTCCTGGTAATGACAGAACTCTGTGGCTTCACTACACAACCTATAAGAGAAGGAAGGACAAACCAAAGCCTCTTTGGTAAGAGTCCCCACAGTGCTGGTGATAAATTACAGCTTTTACGCAGGAGCATCTTGCAGAAATTAATAATCCAACTGATGTTGTCCTTGGCAACATGTGGACATAGATTTCCCATCAAACACGTAAGCTCTGCACGTCTGCATTCCTAATTTCTCAATCTGTGGTTCCAGAAAAAGGCCATCATGGTCACAACAAAGCAATAAGCAGATTTTTGTTTTACAGGAGCATAAGTCATGGCTGTGATCAGTCTTGCAGCTCTCCACAGGCTGCTTTTTAAACACCCCAACCAGCCCCCCCCACACACACTAATGTTAAACTTGGACTTAGACCAATTCAGAACTGCCAGCGTAAGCAGTATGAAGGTGGTGGTTGGGTGGAGGGGCTGATGTGTGTGTGTGTGTGAGGACAGAGGAGGATGGTGAGCCTTCAGTGGAGAGCAGCAGAGTATTTTACGGTAATGGATGTACCACATGGAGATCCAGTTAGTGATGCGTTTGGAGCGCGACAGGGGGTTTGAGTACGTGGGTTGGATGGAGGGGAGGGGGGGTCTCAGTGCCCTGCTGCATCCTCAACTGACTTTGTGTAAAAATGCTGGGATGGCTGTGGCTTTCTGAAAGATTCATCCACCCGGGCGATGTGACAGAGACCGGGGCAGCGGAGCAGTGAAACCACCAGAGAGCTTTTATTTTTGCTCTCTTTGCAGCAAAGAGTGCAGTAAAATGGAAAGCTAGGAATCCCTGGACCCCCCCACTGCCACATGATGGCCGTAACTAAATTATATTGCATCACAAATCTTTATATCTCACGTTCATGTAAACACCTGAAGAGAAGCACATTCATATAAACACACACAGGGTTTACATAAGGATTTGGCATTTGTTCCAAGTCTGTAATGACACTGGATTCCCATGGTAGTAAACAACTGTGCCACTCTCTGCCTCTGATACATTAAGATATTTTTTTCCTATAAATGATCAAATGGCCTCGGGAATTGAACAGATTGTGTTTTATTAAAAAAAATGACAGATTTGTACACAACGACAGCATCTCCAGAATGTTTAGTTATGATGAAGCTCATAGTTTCTCCTTTCTCTTTGGGAGTCCTCAGGCCTGTGCAGCCCAGCCCGGGGTCCTAATGAGATGATGAATGGGAGCATACGGGTTGATGGAGGCTCTCAATCCACCAGTGACTGCTAATTTAAGGGGAGATTCATCAAATGCAGGCCTGTACTCAGATGCACCTTCATAAAGCAGTGCTGGGGTCCGGTGAAGATGAATGGAGGTAATTATCAACTCTACCTGTTCACAGCCATCTTCCCCTTCTCTGTGGCTTCCTGGGGTTGCAGGGCTGGTAATCTCTCTGCACAAAGAGCTGATACTTAAATGAGTAAAATAATAGTGAAAGCATTGGTGTGGCCAGTACTAGGCCGGGACATCACTGGACCACCCAGCAAGGTGTGATTTTTTTTTTTTTTTTTCAAAAGAAATATGCAAGGAAAAAATAAACATAAACTTGATTTGTTGTTGACTTCTTTTATTTAATGCAACATCTTCTACTGAAGTATTGAGTATGCTCACTCCATGGAGAAATGCACAGAGCTTCAGTGTCAGGATTTCTGTCACTTTTATGATCTCACACGTATACAATATTATAAATCTAAATAAAACGTGTCCCAGTTTATTTCCAGTTGCATTTTATGTGAATGACATCATCTAACAGGAAGTAAATGTGGGCCCAAGCGGTTGCCTAGCAACGATTTTCCCTTTCTTTTGTAATGCGCTCAAACGGATTATTTCAAACAGAGAGTGAATATGCATATACAGGTCGTTTTTTTAATATTACAGCATGTATTTATTTTTTAACAGAAAAACAAAATACACATATGAACCATAGTCTGTATATAAATTTGGATGAAAGCAGCCGGCCGGAACTAAATGGTTGCTATGGTTTCTACAGTCCAGCCAACAAGGGGGTCACTCTGAGCAGAGCTGCCGCTGTTAGCCTGCTAGCTAGCTAACTGGCTAGTTAACGTTACCGTCACAACAATGGCGAAACAACGTTCTTTAATGTGTTATTAAGATAAAAGCAAGAGTTGGGGAAGAAGACACGCTACTGCCTCCAGCTACTGAGTCCACCCAGCCCAGTTTTTCAGACTCGTTACTCCACAAGAAGGTTAGCTCGGGTCCGGCGGCCGCTTGCTCCCAGGCTCAGGTGTTCTCTTCCGGTCATCCTGACGCGAATTTACCCGCTGATTTAGCTGCAATTAATGAACCTTCACAACCAAATTTGAAGGTATATTTGAAGGCTTTCCGTACTATTAATAATAATATAATAACTTAATACGTTTTCTTGGTTGGGAAACGCCGTAAAGGACGCACTTTTCTATGGGAGAGATGTTCATGGACTGGAAGCAGCTACAGCAGGTATGCGGCAAGCAAACTTCACTAGGTTTTACTGACAAGTTTAGGTACAGGATAAATCAAACTGCAGATCATTACATGTGTCAAATCAAATGAACATTGATGCCATGGACTATTTATTTATCAGTACCATCTTACAGTGGTTTTGGATGCTGTACTGTTTTGGGAAGCAGATCCTCTCCCTACCTGGATAGAGGGAACAAACAGATGCTTTCAGTAAAGGAAACTCTACAGAAGTCCAAGATCAGGAACATGATGAGATCATCTTTGTATTCATCACTAAACTCAAACCTTTGTGTCTGTTTTTTTTTAGACCAAGAAGCCAACAAATGTAGACCTGTTTCACTCATTTCTACTGCTTCACGCCCTGAAGAGATTTCATATTATGTAAAAGCATCTTAGCCATATTGTCCTATTGTTAATAGGCAAAATTATCTTAAATTAGTTGCTTGTCTTCCCTGCAGAAGCACAATTTCACCAGTTTTCATTCAGATGCATGGGGTGGTTGATTTATTATAAATCAAGGTGTGTTTTGATGTAGCAAGAAGGTCCCAGGTTCGACTCCCAGCCTGGGGCCTTTCTGTGTGGAGTTTGCATGTTCTCCCCGTGTCTGTGTGGGTTCTCTCCGGGTACTCCGGCTTCCTCCCACCATCCAAAAACATGCATGGGGATTAGTTGATGTTAATTGGCTATTTTAAATTGCCTGTAGGTGTGAATGTGAGTGTGAGTGGTTGTCTGTCTCTATGTGCCCTGTGATGAGGTAGCGACTTGTCGCCTTCCGCCCAAAAGATAGCTGGGATAGGCTCCAGCCCCCTCTGTGACCCTATGAGGATAAGCAGTAGAAAATGGATGGATGGATGGGTGTTTTGATGGTTCATGGATGATGATGTTTTATTCTTCATTTCCTTTTACTACTTTTTGCATCAACAGCTGTTTAGCTTTAATATCGCTGATGAGCTGACCATAGCACTGAAGTAACAATGATAACTAAGAATGATACTGAATGTATGCAGAATATGTTACATGTGGGATTTCGATCGTAAGTATGCTATGTCACGCAGTAGCTTACACATTCTCTATTGTTTGGGTTCGTGTATAGTTGCCACTTTGTGCAATGCAATGACAAATGAACAATGTTGTGCAAAGAGTGCATGCATTGCTGGTTCGGCAATTTGCAAATACATTTCATCCTTAATAGGGCGTCTTGTCTGTACTGCTGTGTACAGCTCTGTTGGTAGAGCTTGTTGTCTGTGCAATGTTTTGCTGTTATTGCCTTCCACATTATACTAATGCACCAGCATTGTTGCTCTCACCTGTCACAAAATGGCTGAGTGCCACACTGAATGTCTCTCTCTGCTCCAAATGATCTAATTTGTTCTCTGGATACTGTTGGACTATAAGTGCTACCTTTATCGTGTGGTTAACAGAGCTGATCCTGTTTCCATTAGTCATTGTTGTAAAATGTTATTTTTCCTTGTCGGCACAATCAGAGACACTTTTAGATATTTCCACCTCAGTGAGTGAAAGAGATAAAAATCACCAAATGCTGCAACGATAAACCTGACCTTTTGAACTCCTCTTTCACAATGCTTGTCCAATGGCTAGGTAACCATACAATTCAAACTGATCTGCCTACACAGGCAGATCAGTTTGAATTTTTCAGTGCATGGCACTGTACTGCTTGCAGACATCATGCTTTGGAAGGTGTTTAGCATTTCCAAAAACACAAGAGCTGTTCATCTGCACTAATGTAAGCTGTAGCTTAAGTAGCCGCCACGTACTGAAAATTAAAGAGCCTTTAATTAACTACGTTATTTTATGGATTTATAGGGTACACTTTAAAACAACTCGCGCATCCACTGTGTTGTGCCCTGCTGTCTACAATACCCCCTACCGTTCATGTGTGTAGTACATCTTGTAACGTTTGACCTCGTGAGCTTTCACTGATCTCCTTATGTCAGAACATTTTAGTTTTTGAAGTGAATAAAGTCCATGCTGACACCCAAGTAACCCTCTAGACACACTGTGTTGTAGCTGTGGTGCTGACTCACTGAATGTACACGGTCACATTCAGATACACATTCACACACATGGGCACAGGCATACAAGATTTTGGGATGGGGGACTCTGCAGTATGGGTGGAGGGAGGGGGGGATGCATGTGGCACCAGCCTGGCGCAGACATCATTCGTTGCTCCCTTAGCTACGCCGGCGCCATCTGTCATCCGCGTGAACATCTGCAAACCCAAGGTGCCCTTGTCACCCAATGTTAGAGCAGCGTGTTTGGCTTTTCCATTAAGGGAACCTGGAGTGATTCACCAGAACAAAACCTATTAGACTGGATGGTGTGGTGGTGAATCAGCTGGGTTGCAGAGGCACATTAAATAGTAGGATTCCTCCTCGGGCAACACGCCGCCCGCCTGTCTGGCCTGTCTGGCTAGCATGACATCTCATCTGCAAACTGACAATTTGGCCTGAGTGTGCTGTTTCTTTATGAGCCTCGGCTCCATGGATGCGGAAAGAAATCGAGCGTAATAAAAACCATCAGTTGATTAAAAAGTTTAAACTTGTACCCCCCGTTTTTATAAGTATGAATTTGTAGTCTGACCGTACTTGTGGTAGAAAAGTTGTTTTCATCCACTAATTATCAGTCTGTATTAGTCTGTTTTTAATAACTCCTGCAAAATGATACAACTTTCAGCAGGTTGGAGCTTTTTTTAATTGCTCATCAACACACTGAGTTGTTTTGGAGAGTTTTTCACCAAAGATGTCAGACAGGACAGTTTAGTCTCAGTCACCACAGCTGTGGTGAGTTAACTGGAATTACTGCTGCTGACACTTAAAGGCTATTTGTACAGTGCGTGATTTGGGATTTGAGTTTTTGATTATAAAATAGATCTGGGAACTGTAGTGTTTTCTATAAAATTTAACGAGCGGGTCATAGGTCTCATCTCTTTCCCTTCTTTGTTTTTGTTGCTCTGGCTGCTTTGGTGTTGATGGTTCCTGTGTGTTTGTTCTAAAATCAATGTAAAAATGTTGTCAATAACTATCAGATTGAGTAAATTATCTTGGCTATGAACATGGCGCAGCATTTAGCTTGACGTCATTGTATAGACTGACTTCCCTCCACACCCCCAGCTCTGACTGACTTCCAGCGTCCCTGCTCGGCTCCTCCATATTTTTCTCCTCAGTCTCTCTGATTGTACCACAAAACAGATGGCTTCACCCCATCCCCATTTTTTTTATCTATCTCCCCTCTGCGCATCCGAGGTTATGAGCAAAAATGAAATCATATTCCTATATTGAAAGACTCCAGGAGACTTGAATGGCTGTACCATCCTTGAAGTTACATTTGGCCTCATCCTGAATAATAACCAATTGAGACTGTAGTGTGATGTGCTCAGAGTTGATTGTAGTGTAGATATTTTCTGGTGGCAGATGCATTGGTCAGGCTGGACAGTGTATTATTCACCACTGCAGCTCTCTAGAGAGTGTTACTGTCTATTGCATATGCTGTTGAGCTGGATTACGGCAACAAGATCACAACAATATGCTCATTGTCCATCACGCAGGGATATAATCTCAAGGATTACTCTCTCTGGTCTGACACAGAGCTATGTGGGAGATTTTATCCAAGCCGTGGATGGGGAGCATCCCTTTATGAGATTCTCTGATCTTTCAGGCTCCAGAGTTTTATTTTTCAATTGTCCTCCTTCTTTGTTGACGCTGGACGCAGCAGTGGGCAAAGCTTTGCCTCCCACAGCTGCTTCTGCAAAAAAAATGGGCAAACATGTGCGCACACGAACAGCGAGCTCACCGCCATCTGCTGCAGTGAGCAAGCGAGGATGCTGCTGTCGAGTTAGTTGTGAATTTGAAACAGCAGCTGAGAGGACACGCTGTGTCCTGACCACACAGAGCTGCACCGCTGCCACCCGACTTCCTGGCACAACGGCCTCCATCTGATGAGTTCAGGCACAATGAAAGACTGCGTGGGCCACAGTCACAGATCGGATTAAAAACTGAAAACCAATTTTTAATTGAGCTATCTCACCACGTTGCAACCCGGTTTCCAGATACAAATGTTGTCATTGTATGTTTGTGAAAATCAGGAGATTCGTTGAATGTCAGTGTTTAGTTGTGAGCCTTGTCATTATGCAGACACACACAATGTCATGTGGTTAGGTTTCAGCAAAAACTACTTGGTTAAGGTTTGGAAAACATCTTGGTTTGTGTTGAAATAATAATGGAACATAACTCACATGAATACGTGACAACTGCTCTCTTGTATTTTTTTATGTAACGTTACATAACATGACAAGCTAAGGAGCATAAATAGCTAAAAATCTCCCTTCGTGAACTTTCTTACATAATGTTCTTAACAGTGTTAGTAACAATGTTACATAACAACCATAACAAAGTAACTAGCATACATACATAGCAACTGTCCTCAGTATATATATATGTATGTATATATATATATATATATACACACACACACATACGTGCACACACACACGTATATACATGTATGTGTGTGTGTGTGTGTGTATATATATATACATGTATATATATACACACACACAAATATATGTATGTGTGTATATATATATACGTGTACATACACACACGTACATATTTACGACTTGTATTTTAAGCTGCATGTTAAATTTCTCTGCTCTCTGAAGAATTTCGCAATATCACGATAATGTATCGTAGCGTGACTCAAGTATTATGATGCATATCATATTCTGAAGTCCTCGCCAATACCCACCCCTAGTAACTAGCATAAATACCTAACAACTGCCCTTCGTGAACTTTGTTATGTAACAAGCGTATCAATCACAACATCCGTAACAACTGTAACAAGGAAACCAGCGTTAATGCATAACAACCTTCCTTAGTGGACTTCTTTATGTAGTGTTACGCAACACCCGCAAAGTCAATGCTCGCTTTTTGTATCGGGATATGAACAGTAGCTTTCTGGGTACATTGAGCCATCCACCATCCCTACCACTGTTGCCTGCCCTCCCTTTGATTCTTGCTTGTTATACTCTTTATTAAACATTCATACCACAGAACTTTCAATAAGTAAACTACGTCATTTGCTCTGACCGAATGCAAAAATGTCCACATTTAACGTATCCGTGGTTTGTGGAAAGGCACCATTCCAACATTTTATTTATTTTTTTTTTTCCCTGAGACGGGGCCCGTTTTTAAGAGGACAATATTGTCCAGAGAATGAGCCATGAAATCATAAACGTGTAGATTTATGGTAATGAACTGTACGTTCTGGACGCCTGCATGACTATATAAGGCTTGGGAACTTGTGACCAAGTCTCCTGTTGCTTCTTTTATTTTTGTTTTGGCGAATGGAAAAAGTGGCCCGCACTCTTTGTGAGCAGGTTATATGTTTTTGGAAAGCCTAACAAGAGTTCTCTGAGAAAATGTGCACTTAAATGACTGGAGAAAAGAGGAATAGGTATCAAGCAGGCATAGACACTAAGCATACAAAAAAGAACCCAAACAAACACCCGGGGAGTCCAACATTCAACAGCGGCCAAGAAGTGCCAGGCGGAGAGGGCTGCCTTTAAAAAGAGCACCTGCATGCTATAAGAGTCCCAGAAACAAAAACTCATAGCCTCAACAACTTCTTTACAACGCTGACAGTCACTGGTTTTCTTGTGAGCAAGTTAGTATTCGTGGACAGAATCTCCATCTAGGCCACTTGCTGTTGCTGCCTATTTGCAATTTGTCACCTGGCTTGTTTACTCTTCTTTCCGCTCATTTAGAGCTCACCTTTGTCCTAATGGGCTCATTAGCGGCGGCCTCGTTCCAGCAAGAAACCACCAGGTTAAAGCCCCACATTTCTGAACCCGAGCGACACGGCTCAGGCGCCGCACTTTAAATGAGGCTTGGCCTCGTTTCTCATGGGGAAGCTGCAGAAAGAGGAGCCAACAATGTGTTTTCACTTTTATGTATTTTCATAAGTCATCTAGTTGGCCATTAAAGTTGATATATTTTTTTTCGCAAGGAATTGCATCTTTTCCAAAAAAAGAAACATGCTTGCTTGCACTGAGATTAAATCCCCCTTTGCTCTGTTACTGTTGTTAAGAGTTAAACCGACCCGCTCACAACACATTTCATGCAGGAACAGGTTTGTACGGAACATGATTTTAAAACCGAGAAGTTTCCACACCTGGCAACAGCTGTCTCTCTTTAGTTCTAGTTTCCTGAGACTTAAAATACCGTGAAAGGACACGGAAAATATGTCAGACAGATATGTCAAATGCTCCTCCTACAGTCCAGTAACATGGTTTGTGCTTTTCCAACATTTTTGGATGTTGCATACAGAAATACATGCTTTTGGGAATGTTAGCTAATTTTCCAGGTCCTATCAGAGTAACACTCTTGTTATCTTGTATTGTTGTGTTAAAATATTCTTTTTACATTTTTTACATGTTTTGTCTCTTGATTTCATGTTATTTTCAGTTTCCCCGTTTTTCATGTTAAGAGGAAAGATGTAACAGTGAGGAAAGAAAATAAAAAATAGTGATTTAAAAGAGAAAGTAACAAAACAGTGCAATGTAACTGTGCAATGTAATAGTGAAGCATAACAAAGGCAATAGTGTGAATACTGTAATAGTGTAACTACCATGAATACCATAAATAAGTAACAGCCGCCCTGAGCACCTAAGCAGGCATTCTGTGTTGGACCGTGTTGGACATTAACCAAGAGTACTTAAATGAAAAGTATCAAAAATAAAACAGGCATGGTTCACATGGATTTAAACACAATCACAGACACAAAAGCACAGTGGCTGCTAAATGATGTGGGCACATTTTTTGTTCTTTGTCTCAACACAACAGCGCCGGATTCCAGACAGATTCTGCAAAAAATTGTGCCAGGTCGCTAAAATGCTGAGATACCTGGGGTGGATTTTTTGATTTCCAGTGCAATACTATAGTATATATACTGTGGTGCTGTAAAAGCAATTATTTTTTTTAACATGTTTTCCTTTTCACATATCTTCTAGCTGTGGTACCAAATCTGGCCATAGTGGCATCGGGTTGGAGATCAATATTGAATGCTACTGACCAAGTGTGAAAGATGGTACACCAATAGGTTGTCAGGGCTGGACGAAGCAGGCTTTCTAAAGACATAACACACATAACAACATCACGTAACAAGCATTATGTCAATGTTTACTTTTGGTTTAAGTCATGTGATTTGTCTTAATACAGCAAATATCACAAGGGAAGGAAGAAATAATAGAAATAAATCTGAGAAAGAGAAAAAGTAAAAAGAAAACTCCCCTTGTCTCCCTAATATTTTCAGCTACCCTCCCTTCAACCAAAAGAAAAATCCAGCCCCCAACCCTCCGTCCCTCCCGAATTTCATTTCCTCAATTTCATCCCTAATCCATCCATCTATATATACACTTTCACATTTGACACCCAGTAGTTTCCAAAAATGTCATACCTGAAGTTAATGAATTTCCTTGTGATTTGATTTCTCCCCACATTAAATGTCTTCCAGGTACCTAAAGGGTGTTTGCCAGCACATGATGGGGAGGGAGTCGGACGGATCTGATTGGTGGGAGATGGCGAATGAGAGAGAGAGAGATGGATGAATCGGGATGGTGTAGAGAGGAGGGGATCGTCCGAGAGCAGACAGAGAGGGAGGTAAAACTGAAAGCAGATGGCGGAGCTGGCACCTGTCTTACACTAAAATCTGTTTGGAGCCGTTTTCCACATGTCTTTAAAAAAAAAAAAAAGCCAATTCTGCATATTATGCCAGAGAAAGACACTCAGATTTTAACCCTTTGTGACCATGCCCACCCTGAGCTTTTCACTCATAACAGGATGCCCCCCTCTGAACAGGAGGAGATACAAAAAGATGAAAAAAAACCCTCTCAAATCCTTCCACTCTGTCTCACCCGGATCTTGTAAGCAAACAGAGGGGGCATTCAGAACAGGAGAGAGTCTCATTTAAAGCGTTAATCTGTGGGCCACATGCTGCACAACAGCAGAGGAGCAAACGAGCACCACAGCAACAGACCTGGCAACACACACTCAGAGCAGCCAGGCTTGCCCAGGCTAAACATGGCATGTATTTGGCAAGTGAGGAGGTCTGTTCCAGGTGGCTGCATATATAAGTTGCAGTATCAGTTTGAACCCTCTTAGGTGCCATACTGCTACTTTTACTTGTTTGAACCCATTTTCTGCTAATCACAAGTATGTTAAGGTGCCAAGCGACTTTCGAAAAACACAACAGAAAACTTTCAAAGACTTTAGACTTTGTGTAATATTAGAGTTGTGTTAGGTTAGGTTTAGGAAAAAATGGTACTTCGCTTTTGTAATGAGGTTATAAGGTTAGTTTGTAATAAGTATTTTTTTTTTTTTAATAATGTATCATCACAGCAAATAGCTCCATGCGATATTAGTGATCTGGATAGTGTATAGATAAAAATGTATACTAATGCGTGACTCACAATGCATGAATTAATGAAGGATACATTGTGGATATTAGTTAGAACTTAATGGGTCACTAGTTAATTGAAGTTAACTTGGGTTATGTGACACCAGATGGACTCAGGAAAGGTTATTTCAGGCCCAGTCTTAAAAAGCATGAAAAGTTTTGTTCTAATAGAAATATGAGTTTTTCTTGTACATGCAGTTTTATTAAATGGTTGTCATGTGCAAATATTTAGATGCTAAATATCTGGACTTGGTTATCCCTGACAATGTCATATGCACTTGGGTTATTATTACTGTATTATATTACAGGTTGTCATATAAACTAAACAAAAGAAAAAAGACCACCTAAACTGAAACCAAGTCATAATCAAGACCAGAGCGGTCCCAGCACTGCTGTGTGTCTTTAAGTAGCCAAATTTAATAACCAAAGATTCTGGCTGAATCTCATCCCAGTCAGCAGTGGCTTCTTCTCCCGTCTCCCACGTTCACTTTCTTGGACCAAAAATTAGAAATGAGTCAAGTTATTAATGAGACAATGATGAGCCACAGTTGTGGTCTTGAAATAAAGTATAAATGATGGAGACCAAAGCCGATCTCTCTGAGTGTATATGTGAAATTTCCCTTTATATACAACCACATCTTTGTGCAAATCAATGTGTGAAGTAACTGTGAATAAACAGCCATTACATGGTAACTAATTACATAAATTCATAGTTATGTTTCATAATGTTTCTTAATGGTGAGTAACAGGACGTGTCTTTCATGCATTAAATCATCATGACTCATTTGAGTCTTACATCTATCATACACTAAATTAACATGTTTTAAAGTGTTACCACAAATACTTTAACCCTGATCGACTGAGAGCTGCGTTAATTTTTTGAGAGCCCCCCCCCCCGAAATCACCAGCAGAGTGCGCCAGAGGACCCACGTCTCACCACCGAGGCTTCACTTAGCCTGCAGCTCACAGCTCTGCTCACACTGAGGCCTCCACTCCAACACAAAGGTTGTAGACGGCGAGCCAAGGCGCATACACCTGTCAAAAATTGTTGTCACCCACGCCTTTCAACTCCCACCAAAACTTTTATAAACTGAAAATAGCTCCTTTCCTTCCCTCTTCTTGCTTCTTTTTTTTTCTCTCCAAGGGAACCACAAATTGTGTCCAGATTTTCACACATAGTAACTTAGTGTTTTGGGCTATTTGGAACTGAAACAATTACAAACAAACCTGAATTATACTCTCTCCCCACTAATGAACCTGACTAGAAAGGACAAGAAAATGAAACGTTTCTGTTTTCCCCCCTCAGGTTATTTTAGATTGCGGGCTCATTTTCTAATTATGGTGGCCTTTTCTCTAAGCGTGCATGTTTCCCAGCCATTTTCTAGCTTTAATGAAAATCTGCACACACCGCTGCACAGGAAAAGAAAATACACTCCAGATCGTTCCCTGGTTTGCTAACCTTTGACCACACGTTGCTTTTGTGTTTGGGGATGATGAATCATGATCTGAGTAACAATTATGGGATCTCTCACTCTCTTTGTGGTGTGCTGACAGACTTACAGGTTCAGTGGGAAACTGTGCGTGAAGTAATGTGAGACAGATAAAAAAGAATCAGATTGGAAAGTTCATGTTTATGTTTTACTGCAGGCTGGCACTGCCCCGTGCAAGATTTGAGGCTTCTTGCTTGGCGCTGGTGGTGCCCAGAGGTTGTTGCCATGCAACTCAATGTGGCACACACACACACACACACACACACACACACACACACACACACACACACAAGCACCAACAATGGTCTGCTTTATGAGGTGCCCACTGATGCCATGGTAACCTCGTCGTTCTGGGCAAGACGGGCAGAGCGGTGTGCCAAAAAAATGCCATGGTTCCTTTTTTTTTTTTTTCCTCTTTCTCAAACCACGTTGCCCAGAAACCTTTTGAAACTTAATAAGTGAAACCAGTGGGTAGACAAATTACGACGGGAGTGTGTGCGGGAGAGCTGGGTGGAGGGGGAGGTGGTGGTGGTCAACTTTAGGAGTTGTAGTGCATCTCAAGCATTAATTTAACATTGAGTGGAAAAATGATGCTGGATGATCAGAAATGTGCAGTGACTCCAAGGCTGTATAACTTTATTCAAACTTAAATTATACTTAACCTTTAATATCAGTTACTCCATGCTAATTCTTGAACAAAACTTTGTTTTTCTTGCATGCCTGACACATTTAACAGCAGCGAAACAACATCAAAATGTCCTTTTTTTCGTCACCACCGTCTCTTGCGTGTGCTCTCAGTGTTTTGAATCGTATCATTTTCATGAAAATGCATTTCCTTGGAAGTACTGAGCCCATGACTGGATATTATCAAATGGAGTATGAATTTGCCAGTCATGTAATAACAACAGCAACACATTTGTTTCTTGTCATGTCATGTTGACACCATGTAGTCTGTACTGAATGCAGTGCTGAAAAATTGTTAAGCAGTTTAGCCACAAACCTACAATAACATCATGTCATATAAATTACACAGGAAAAAGCCAAAGATGACTTTTTTGACACATGAAATGTTCTAAAAATGGCGTAGCATATATAGGTCTTAGTAAACAGATGTTTTGATGTAGTCTTTCTGTTAAACTCACCCTGATTTACTTTAATTCATCCTTTGTTTTTGTATTCTCAGTTCACTGTGGAGGCCAGCAAGATAATCAGTGTTTACTTCAAGAATTTAAAGTAACAGATGGTGAGAAATTGATATATACAAGTACAAGGGTGAAGTACTTTAATGCAAACATGCAACAGATATGTTCAGCTGGAGTGCAAAAGTGAAAGTATATGTGGTGCATGTTTGACCGTACAAACTTCTGAGTGGTGTACTTCATTAGAAATGATCAGTATGAGCTCTTGACCTGTGGTGTGAGCATTTACATAACAGCAGCCTTTCTGCAGAGGTAGTGGGGGGGAAGGGCTCCAAAGAGCATTGAGTCTTGCTCTGTTGGCAGGAATGTTTCAGGTGAAGCCGCTCTGATGGAAAATGAAGTCGACTGGCTGTATACATGTGCTAAAGTAAACACCTTTAGTGTGTGTGAGTGGGTCCGTGAGGGACTGTGAGTGGGGTTGCTCCATCCATTTCCATATTACCAGGGGTCATCTAGGCATTGCGCCCAGTCCCTGTGCTTTTAGGCCCCGCTGAGCCCTGGCGAGATTAAAGCGGGGTTTGAATCATGACTGGAAGGTAGCGATGGATGGAGGAGGAGGAGGAGAGATGGGGTCACACAATAGAGCCCTGTCTAGTGCTTTTAAATTCCCTTAAAATAGGGATCCATGCCAAGCGTGGCACTTCGAGCAGGCTATCACTCTATAACTGGCCCTGTAATTGCCACTCGTCCCACACCGCCTCGCCCCCCCCCCCTTTCACTGCGGTCACCCACCACGCATGTAAAACACAGCGACGGAGAGCAGCACTCGCGACGGGATCTCCACTTGGGAATACATGCAATGTTAATGGCACTCTCCTTCACAAGCTGTCAATGCCTGTTAATGAAGCCATACATAAACATACAGGTCTGTCTGCAGTCAGACAGTAGAGACAGCTCAGGCAGACAAGAGAGCTGGACAGACAGACAGCTCCAGGCAGACAAAGCAGGACATGGAGATGGAAATAAAAGCACACAGAGAGAGAGAGAGATAAGTAAAGACAGCATTGCATGTTGGCGAGCGGACAGGCAAAAACGGACAGACCGATCAAATAGATACGAGGCATCAGATAAAATGTGCCGTTCCATTGGATTAAACACTGAGCTCAAAACAAAAGGCCAAACCCAGTTTTACTCTCAGACGTTTCTTTTTATTTTCTATAATAAGCATGACTAAATAAAATCCACAATAATGCTGTCCTCATGTGAAATGACTAACTGTTTATACCACAGAAGAAAATGACTTTCGTTTGTTTTTATTATGTTCATCAGCACCAGATTTCCCTCTGGTTTTGCATGTGCACAGCGAGGAGAAGAGAAACATTGTGCTTGGTGACGTGAGCAGTCCTGAAAGCTATTCAGTGGAGGGTTTTTCACTACAAACAGTCGTCTTTTTTTTTTTTTTGCGCACGTGGCCATAGCAAAAGATGACTTGTAGCCTTGCTGTCGATCTATACAACAAGCCACAAAAATGATACAACAGTACATAGTGTAGCAGAAACACATGGCTACCAAAAAGATGTTTGCTTCAACTGAGGTAAATGTGTTGTCAAATCACAGTTAAAATCACATAATGAGAATTGAGTTTACTTCCTAGCACGTTTGCATTGGTGCATGACATATAAACTGTATAAAAAATATATAATTTACACCATAAAGTAAAGGACAATAAATATTACAAGTATGAATACATAAAAACATGACAATAAAATAAAGACAATACAATGCTATGTACTGTTAAAAGAGTGTTAATGTAACACTCGGGAATGGTGGGTCATTTTACCATTAACCACAAAGTACTAAACACTGAGACTTCTATTTGATTTTTGTATGATGTCATATTTTAAAGGTACAGTGTGTAGGATTTGGCAGCATCGAGCAGAGTGGTTGCAGATTGCAACCAACATGAGAACCCCTCCGCTCACTCTCGCTTGCCTCGCACAGATGCCATCCATCAAAAGGTGGTGGGCAGTGCTACAGTTTTTTGCTTTGTCACCTCCCAGCACTTTCAAAAGCATGTCGGGGAAGTTCTCCAGCTTCAGGTAACGTAAAAACATGAAAAGACGTCTCTGGAGCCAGTGTTTTGCCAGGTTTTGTCCATTCTGGGCTACTATAGAAACATGAAGGAGCATCATGATGGACTCTGCTCCCTATGTTATAGGCTAATGAAAACATAACAATCATTAGTTTCAGATGGTTACACACTAATGAAAACAGTTATGAATATAACAATATTCCCTCTCAATGCTGCACACTGGCCCTTTAAATGTTTAGTTTTGTGTGATGCAGTCCTCTGTCTGAATTATACTGTTTGCTAACATATTTTTTGTGGCTTTGCCTGCTTATGATGTTCTTGTTATGTAAATAATATAATAGTGTGCAATAATCACGGCCAGGAAGTTTGTGTCAAATGACAAAGGTAGCATTTATTATAGTTGAAAAAATCACAATAAATCTTCAGTAATTCATGTGTACGATTCAACTAAATTATGAGGACACCCTATATCTGATAGTAACAAAAGTACTCCATAAGAAGCCGATGAGAGGGCAGTCATGGAGCGCTTTGCTTTCAGTCTGCCGTGTGGAGTGTTCAGTGGAAGCCCTTCAGTAACCTGGCTCAGACATCTGAGCTTGGCCCGGGGCCTCCTGGAAAATATACATCAGTGCCGAGTACAGCCAATCGACGTTATTGCTTTTGACTGCTGACGATGTGACTCATAAAGTGGTCAGGACGCTACGAAAGATATGAACATACACAGCGCACTCTTGCAAGACGCTACATGTGTGCAAACACTGGGGCGAGCGCGATCAATGCAGAGTTGGTGGCTCGGTTAAAGCCTGCACATGGCAGCGGCGGCGGGGAGCAGTTGGACTGGCGAGGCGAGAGGCACAGCTGCTTGGAGAGGGTGCCGTGGCATTTCTGTGTCTGTTCACCCCCCCTCCCCCCCCAAACACACACACAGCAGAGCATACATACAGTATATACCCGCACATACACACACCCTCTTCATCACTCACACCGCAGCAGCATCCTGGTAACAGATAGCTCCTGATTGGCGACTCCATCATCCGTGTTTTCATGTATTAATCTATTTATCAGCAGTCCCAGGAAGAGGATTCTGGCGTGGCGGTGTGTGGAATGGCGTGGGAGAGGCAGAGTGACCCCGGGCTCAGGTGGCAGCTGTGTTATGACTTCTCTGCCAGGTCATGGTGGATGGTAGGATGGATGCTCCCCGTCTCTCCCTCATTCTGTGTCCATCGATCCATCTGTCTCTGTCTTTTGCACTCCCGTCTTGTTCTTGGATGAAATGTCCCGCCGCTGCACGCTGTGACGTAATGTTTCCACGCTGTACACGCTGCATGTTTCCACGCTGCGCATCAGAATCGACACTCACTCTTTGCTAACGTTCAAGGTGTTTGGCGCTACGAGGCCAGAGAAAAGCCAACTTCCTGTACTTTTATACCAGTTGAGACAAGTCCTTGAGCGTCCTTGTTGAGGTCATGTTGGAGTTCACTTATTTATATGTGCGGATCATGGTGATGTATTTTACAGTATATTTAGATCTGGCAAATGTCTTCAAGCCACACAGAGATACTTCCCTTGAAATACACTTACTTTTCTTTTTTTTTTTTCCCTAAATTCTAATTACAAGTTAATTTGTGTGATTGACTCCATCAAAGATATCTGGGGCTCATCCCAAAGGGCAGGAGCTTTTAATTAAAACCTGTTTTTGCCACTGGAGGGAAATATTCTGAATTCATTAAGGCCATGATACACTTAGATATGTGCACTATTTTAGACCTGACTTTTTTCCTACTGTTAATTCTTACCTGTAGGGCATTCACCTCTTATGCAGACATTTTTATGAGCAATATCATACGAATATGTTTTGACTTGAATTCACAGTGTAACTGCAAATCCTCTCAGCTCAACTTGTGTTAACTGTGAAAAGCTGTCACTGCCGTCCTCAGCTCTTTTTGACCTCCAGCTTTTTTGTGACACAAACATCCACAGTTTGGATCACATCAGAGGGCTAATTTATTCCAGATTTCACATATTGACAACATCAATCACAGCGATCTCTTGGTAGCAGTTGCTTTATTATTTCCCCTCATGTGGTGTTTGGTGTTGATCACAGAGGTGTCTCGAGGCCTGACACAGTTTGTAAACCCGAGGGTTCCTCTCAGCGCCAGCCTGCTGCGCTCGCTGCTATGTAGGGCAGAGCTGGACCCTCTGCCATGGGTGGGAATGAGGAGGGGGTGAGGAGAGAGAGACAGGGGGAGGAACGGAGGCATGGCAGCCAGCTTTGGGGCCCCATGCAGGGATGCAGGAGATGGCGAGCAGGGGGGAGGGGTGGAGGGGTTACAGGGTGGTGCAGGGGGCAGAGAGAGGGGCACGGGCTAGGGTCGGCTGGCAAAGGAGCATTTCCTCCATCTGTGGACATGCAGCGTCTCACTGGTCAGAGACAAAGCAAGTCTCACTGGGATTTTTGTTTTCTAGACACACGACTCCGTCAATTCAAACATTTCCTCTCTTTTTGTTTCCTTTAAAAATTGGGTTGAATTTAGGGCTGTAACTAACAACACCAACATGTCCCAAAACCCAGTGATAGTCATTTTAATGTGATATAAATCACAGAAAAGTAACACCATATATTAGAGGCAAAAAACAGCATTTTGCATGAAATCTATACTGTCAAGGCATAGCCTAATATCACAAATTACACATTTGCCTCAGAGTGCTTGACAAGCCGTACTGTAATGATGTACTTCACTGTAATGATTAATCGATTAGTCGACTAATCGTTGTCGGATTTGTTCAAGCAAGGATGCAATGATGCAGTGGGATGTAACCCTGTTTTATCCGATTGCAGAGTTGAGATTATCCACGTTTTAAGGCTGCCTTATAAAATAAACAGATTTAAAGGGGCACTCCAGTTGTAAGCCTTGTACTCTCCTTAAATAGAGGGATTTATAGAGAATAGTTAAAATTGAGGCAGCAGAGGCCCAGATATCCAGACTTTTCACTTTTCTTAAAAATACCCTCTACATCAGCTAATATCTGCAGAGAGAGCACCATGTGAGCAGTAATTTTCATTTTCATTCTCAGAATGTTTCATTTGAACTTTAACTGGCCTGATGAGATGACAGTGTTCACGACAAGCAAAGCAAAAAAAAAATATATATATATTTTTTTTTTCAAATTTAACATTTTCTGCAAAACAGGGATGTTTTTCTTTCTTCCCTATAATTATCTTGTGGTCAGGACTGTAGCTTCCACCACTTGTTTAGCGTAGTCATGTCCTTGATGGTATTTCTGGGAGTCTGGAGGGTTTAAAGACAAAGAGGGAGTTAACATTGTGATTGCATTCATCTTGCATTTTTGAAAATTCCAATTATTAGAAGTTTTATTCACTACAAAAATCTATTTGGAACAACATTAAGAGTAGTATATTTTTTTTTAGAAAATAAAACCCAACTGTGTTTATTTTGTTAAACACCAAGAAATTTGTATTGAGTTTGGCTAGCAGTTTGTTAAAAGTTTCTTAGGTGGGTAGAACGGTGAACCTTTCTTTTTTCTCAGCACAAGCTTTAAAGTCAGGTGTGACATCCCTCCTTCCTCCCACCTCTGTACAGGTTTTTGTCTTCAGACTTCCTCCCTCCCTCTCTGTCACTGTCTCCCATCTTTTTTCAATCTGTCTCCCTCTCCATCCCCAGACAGACCCTCCCATCAGTGCCCATTCCCCTCCGTCTGGCTCGTCCCCATCCTTTTCACCCAGATGACCCCGCCGCTGCCCCGATCCTTCTGTCTGTCTGGCTCTCCGTTACCCAGATGCCCCCAAACCACTGTCCATTCTGCGCCGTCCTCACTCTGTCTCTACACATGTCTGTGTCTTTTATCTCCTCTTTATCTGTTTCTAACGGTGCAATCTCTCGCTTGCTTTCTTCCTCATTCTCTCTTTTCCTCGTACGCTCCCACTGCACAGATGCCTGGCTTGGTTTGCAACAGCTGTCTCGCCATGTGCCACTACCAAGTGTTGCCTTCAACGGCAGGGCCGGGTTGGGAGGGTGGTGGTAGTGGTGGCGGGTGCTGGTGGTTTGAGGGGGGGAGGAGGGCGCAGAGTGGGTTAGTCATGAATATTCATGCTCCCTTGTATGTACTAACAAACAGAAAATGGCACCACAGAGGAGTCTCCACCCATCAAAAAAAAAAAAAAAAGAAAGAGGGGGGTTTTGGTGAGGGTGACAGAGGGAGGAAAAGTAGGAGGAAACAGGGATAAGGAAGGACAGGGAGAGTCAGGGAAATGTGATGGAAGAGTATGGGAAATAGGCAGACGGAGGAGGACCAGACTGAATGGCAAGGATCCATAAAATGATACCCCCCCTACCCCAGAGGTGTGAAAGAAGGAGTGCAATGAGAGGCGGGCACAGGAGGAAGTGGCGATGGAAAAGGGGAGCGGGATCGGAAATTTAGGGAACAAGATGGGAACATTTTGTACTTTCAGGGCTTTGCACGAAATCTCATGCTGCAGTCAAATATCGGTGAATGATTAACGTCGGAAAGAGGCTGGTGAGCAATGAGTAAAGAGTGTGTTTCCACAGCATGGTACAGCTCGGCTTGGCTTGAATCCTGTTTGATATCAGGTCATTTTCCACATACTTTGTTTCCACCCATCACTATAACGATGGTGCCTAAAGCTGCCTGACATCACCTCTCAATCGCAATGAAAGAGGGTCGTCTGCTCTCCATCAGTGGAGAGTTTTGTGAACTGCCATTGTTTTCCACAAAATAGGTCGAGTGAATTAAACATTGCGTCCGATATTGACGACAGCATGACGAAATAAAACCTGTTTGTGCAGTTTTAACTCAACCTTGTAGTGTCAGCTCAGCTTGTTGAGTACCTCGACCTTGAACTTTTGCTAATAAAATAAATGTGGAAATAACTGTGTTAATGAAACTTAAATGGTCTATTTACCCTGAGAGGAGACAAACGTGACAATCCAGTATTTGTTGAGCTATTTCACTCAAAACCACAATGTTATTGCGGTGCTATAGCGAAAAAGTGAGGGCTCACCAAAGTCAGGCAGCACATCTCCTAAATATTACATTCCTATACAACAAAACTGCACTGTGAATAATGTTTCGGAGGAAAAATAGTTTGTTGTGTATTGTGTTTTTGATAAATAGATTTCTAATGGTAGGCCACATGAGGAGCAGGTCGGGGTGGTTGATGGGTCCAACAATCACAGGACTTTCCCGCTTGAAACCAAAAGTCAACATTTCATTAATTTTTTCATTAATAATCTGTAACTGAACGTTAGACAACATAACAAATAGGGTCATTTCATACCAAGCCATGATGTTTTACTAAGCCAAGTAGTTTTGTTGCATTTCTTCTCAACGTTAACCACACATTTTAAAACCATTTGAAACTGTGACCATAATACATTTCAATACAAATACATTACCTTCTAAACATAGATGAGAATGCAGTTTATTTGTGTGGCAACATCATTTAGTAGGGTTGAGTCAGTGGAGTGTCTCAGAGTTCATGGCAACCCATCTAGTAGTAGTAGTAGTAGTAGATACATCAGTCAGGACCAAATTGGCGGAGCCATATTGCTAGCATGGCTAAGAATGATGGCAACACAAATTTCACGCTGAGCAAAGCAAATGAATAAGCATGAATAATGAAGTAAGGGGTGATCATGGACAAGCAGAGGATGAAGAGAAGGGAACAAGGAGATAGGAGATAGGCAGCAGGGGTGAGGGGCAGCAGATCTAAGCGGACCGAGGCTCTGGTGGCTCTTCCTCTTTCATGGAGAGCCAGGAAAAGAGATTATAGCAGCCCTGTTTTCTCCTGTGGGGGTGGGAGACCATACTCTTCCCTTTCCCACCTCCCACTCGTTTCCCTCCCCTCCTGCAGACGATGACACTCTCTGGTAGTACCGGCTGGACCCAAACCAGAATAAATCATATCACTGAGCTCCAATCATCACAGTGACAAATGGTGCAGTTTGATGTAGATTCTACAAAGGGTTTTTTTGAAAGTTTGGAGCTTTGTAATGCATGTCACAGCGAGTTTGCTTTTCGAAAGGGAGCGCCATGTGGCGTTCAACACTACTTCCTGGGTTCCTCAACGACCCACTAAGGGAACAAGAGGATAAGTGTGTGTTTGTGAGTCATCCTTCCTCTCGGTGTGGTTCACCAACACTCGCTTCCACTCACCCAAGCCGCCACAAGCACACACACATTAGCCCACAATGATACACTCATTTCTTTTCTCATTTACACAGCAGCACATAGAAGCAGTGAGTTAATCAGACCTATAAACCCTCCTTGCTGGTAGGAGATAAGCGCTGCGCTGGTAGCCGTTGCCCTCCTGAGAGCAGCGCTCCTCTAGCGGCGCCGTGGAGCTGCCTGATAAGGGCAGGGGAGTGTGGGATACCCTGAGAGATCCACACACACACACCGCTCAGCATCAGTTAGCCTGGTCTTCTGCTGAGCCAATCAGCGGTTAGCAGGGCCTCGGGCTCCACCAATCGTCCTTCTCCATCAGGTGTTGTTAATCTCACCGCTGAGCGCCTGCAGGTGGATGTGTTTGCTGTGTGCTTGTGTTTAGCAAATCTTATGCTAATGCAATCAAGTAAGGTGAGGAAATAGTGGAAAAGATCTGTTTTTATAAAACATGGTTCCCATCAGCAAATCATAATTTCTGCGACCTGTAAGATTTATTAAAGCAACTTTGTTCTCCAGCTTCAGTGCTTTTATATTTGAAGTAAGTCACTTTAAATTTAATCCCGCTGAACAGCGCTCTCCTACCTTGATGTACAAAGGGCCAGCACACTTTCTCAAGGGTCTTTGGGTAATTAAGCACCGCTCCTAATTAAGCTTCAACCTGTATTTCAAAGGCCTGTTGGGATTCAGTTACTCCTCAGATGAAGCGGTCTATACGCTGCGAGATATGGAAATAGTGCATTTCAACATCAGAGGTTATTTGAAAAGTCAGTAAAGAGTGATCCAGTTTAAAATCAAAGGCCCAACCTGTCTCCAGAGCTCTGTGAAAAAGATTTAGAAAGAGTAAGATAAATATATAATTAACTATCCCAACAGAACCATATCATTTATATAATAAACTGCAGGATAAATGTTATATTTCTGTCCGGTAAAATGTGGCAGTTCCTGTTCTATTTTTCTGTCTTTTATTTTTGAAAACTTATTTTTTCCTCTTGCTGCATTTGATCAACTCACCCATCAAAATTTCAAATTGTTTAAACCGTATTTAGTTCTTTTATAGTAATGGGAGCTTAGTCTGAGCCTTATTTTCAATGGTGGAATACAACTTATAAGTATGTTTATGTTTATTTATAGATTTTAAGCTTCTGTACATTTCGTTATATTTTAAATGGAATTTATCTGACAGACTGGACAGATTTTACATACAAAAGAACCATAAATAATTGTTATAGATTAAACATCACATATAGTTAAAATGTTATTTAACAGTGGCCTAATGAGTACATTTACTTTTGATACTACATGAGTAGGCTACACATTTGTAGTTGTGTATTTTTACAGGATTAAAACAGTAAATCTGTTATTTTTACTTGCTTAATTTACTCATAGTGGAGTATTTCAATGCTACTTTTATTTCTCTAATTCTAACTTGATTTTTTTCATCCTCTTATTCATCATTATAATAACATTTAATCAATAGCAGGGGCTTGCCATTGTCTTAGTTTACATTAATAGCATTTTTTTGTTAACATTTTGTCCCATTGTCCTTTATAACCTGCATTGGTCATTCTCCTCTTAATTTGCTGTAACGTTTGTGTCCCTGTCCTCTTATATAGCAGCTCTTTCCAGCAGCCTATAGCCCTTATAGTTTCAGCCTGTATGGCTCCAATGCGCATCGCACCACCGTGGCACCTCTTGGAAGTTGGCGCAGGTCTTAATTCAAACCCAAAGAAATGGGAGAATGGCCGGGCCGGTTCCACTGGCCGTGCCAAGGTCAGCATTCCTCCACAGGCCGTTGCCTGGTGGAAGTTTTGTCTCACAGTCTGTGCAAACCTCCAGGGAGAGACGGTGTGAAGGAGCCGCAGAGCAGAGACCAAAGAAAGAGGCTCTGCAGACCGTGGTGCATGAAGGATGAATGGAAAGGTAGAGACATTTACCTTTACCATGTCCCAGTGTTGTCTCTGTGCAGGACATTGACACACAGCTGTATAATGATGTCAGAGAGGTGGTTGGTAAACGTGTCTACGTATCATAAGCGGGTTTAAAGGTTTTGGAGATGCTTTTACACGCCCTGTCCTGATTTAGTGTCACAGAGCTGACGCTTTGCTCTTAATAAAGTTAACATATGTTAACAACCAAATGTTAAGAAGAAACATTTCTGAATATGTTAAAATGAATCATGCGTTTAATTCACGTTTCTGTGCACTAAAATAAACATTAAAGTAAATTAAAGTTCCTTTCTAAGAAGATAAAAAGCGGCGCAGTGGTGCATTTAGGTACTAAACAGGCCGCAAGTTTAAGGAAGTTCAGAGAATTAAAGAGTAGCCTAGAGAAAATATAACGTCACACATCAGGTGAGGTCACTACTAAAATGAATAAACTGTGAGAGATAAGCAGAGAAGTTAATGAGACACGTTTTAATGAGCATTTATGTCACAACATTTCCTGTTTAAACAGCACGGCTAGCAGGTTCACGAAATTATAATAAAAATAATATCTAAGAATATTACTTGAGTTCGTGTTCATTTCCCCCCCCCCAAAAAAAGTGATTGTGATCGCCTGAAGGCCCAAATCCAGTTTGTGTGAAGAGAGAGGAGGAGGAGGCCGCTCTGAGGCCACTCTCACTGCTCTCACTGCTCTCACATGAGCTGCTGCAGCTCTTTATAAGACGCGCTTTACTTGAGTTTAGCTGCTCCGTGGCTGAATTTAGGCCTGAAATTAGTTGTCTTGTAACTAACAAAATATAATAAAATAATAATAATAATAATCTGAACAGATGCTGTCTGATGCTTTTATTTTTTTAATTATTTGTATAAATAATAATAATAATAACAATTTCCGACATTTAAATTCCCAATAATATCGCATCAATAGGCTATATTTATTACCATTATCACACCTAATAACTATATCCTAAATACAAATTAAATACTTGAAGCTTAAATTTATTTTGTTGTATTTTATTGTGCGTTGTACACTTTAAAACATATTGTGTTTCCTTTGAAATAACTGACAGAAACGACAGATATGAAACGTTATGTGCTCAGTAACGAGACTGATCATTTAATGAGGCGTTCATTAGCAACGTTTTCATTTAATTTAAGGCTCATGTGAACCTTGCTGTTAGACAGATATTAGTGTAGAAATGCAAAATGGAAAACTTGTCGTTCTGTTGACACCTTTATCTTATTAGGCCTTTAAACTTAATGCTTATGCTGTTTTCAATCACAATATTAAAATGATGCTTTTATTTCAAAGTAAATCTAAAAAGTATAGATTTCATGAAGCTTTACATTTGTATGTTGAAACCTGAGGCTGTGCTGGATCTGCATCTCCCTCAGTGTAACACTGAACTGGAATTCTCCAGAAGCTTTTCATTTGTCTGCCTGTTAAGTGATCAAGTTGAACCACTGCACACTAAATTGGTGGCAGGTGGAATCCATTTTGACAATGCTTTTCGTTTTATTGAATGACGTCTGCAGTTGCGCACAAGAGCCCCGTTTCCCATAAAAGGTCACAGCACCAGTTTGGTAATTTATTCATAACTGAAGGCAAAGTTTCTTTTGAAGGCGCTGTCTGCTCCATATTTCATCTGAATATAGGCTACCTGGGGCTGACTTGATATATGTGATATCTGTTTATTCTGCTTTATTCAGGGACAAATGAACAGAGGTCCATCTGAAAATCATGACAATTTTTTTTGATTATTATAGTGGACTGTGGATGTGATTGGGAACTATAAGGCTGCTTAAGGTCAGTTTGGAGTGGTGGCTGTGCGTAAAGATGGCAAAGGTCTTATTAATCTCTAAAATAACGTGTTGAAACTTCTCATATTGTGCCTACCACAGGCATGACAGAATATATGAGCTACATGTGAAGTGAATGAGAAATGAGAAGAGAATCGAATCGGCTCCTTTTTAACGCCTTAAAAATAAATAAAATAAAAAATTACAACAGTCCTGCCTGCATATATATATATATATATATATATATATATATATATATACACACACACACACACACACACACCTGGGTCAGCCTTCCATCATTTAGTTCAAGTTTGCAGCTTCATATCTCCGCGTAAAATCCAAAGTCAGAAAAATATTTGGGTTTATCCTAACCTGCCTCCCCCGCCCTCTCCGTCAGCCCCGAGCTGCCCCTACACTTTTTGCCGGTGAGAGCTACTAATCCCCTGCGTCCACGGTTTACTCTGAGCCCGTATTTAATTCCTCTAAACCCCCAGCTGCCGCCCTGGTTACTCACTGAACACGACAGACTGCGGACCGCTCTGGTTATTAATAATTCACCAGTGCCGCCGCTCCGCTTCTCCGGCCGGGACCGCAGGACCCCGCGTCTTCATTTCGGTGTCTCACGCTGGGAAACACACACACTTCACCTCCCTGTTGTTGTTGAGCCTGCAGGCAGGCAGCCCCGCCGCTCTCAGTCCCTGATGCCTCTGGTGTCGAGACAGCCGAGCTGCCACACGGTCAGTTTTGGTGCCGGTTCCTCCGCAACTTTGTCCGGACAGTAAGGAACAGGTGGAGGAGGTGAGGTGAGGTTGTGGAGGGGGTTGTTTGGAGGAGCGTACCGAGGAGGGACGTTTTCATAAGTGCAGAGCCGGAGCATGCACATGGGGGCAAAGCGATCGTCCCCTCCGCGGTGCAGGAGCAACAGCTGATTTTGGTGAACGCGTGAAGAGGGTGCAGGCGTACTTACTGGCGGTGCGCAGCCACACAGCTGCTCTGTCGGGGCTCACACGTCGGTGGCGCAGAAAGCGGCGACTCGGGTGGACGTTACGGTACCGGGACAGACTGGAGAGAGCGATAGACACTCTTACTGGCGAGCAGAGCCTCGGGACCTGGACGGTTTTCATGGAAATATCACGAGCTGAACCCGAACATAAACACCTTGCGTGAAGAAGCAGACGACTTGGATTATACCGCTCTGCCCTCCTTTGCCTTCACTGAGAGGAGCTGACTACAAGTTAAAGAGAAAAAATGTTTACCGGGCAGCAGGCCGTGTATTAGGGCTCTTTTGCTTCCGGTATAAGGCCCAGCTGAACAAGAAACCGAGCAGTTTTCTCTCTCCCACACACTTTTTTTTGGAAGCCGAACTTTTGAGAGTGGAAAATGGGTCTTTGAGAGTGTTGGCACATTTCCCCACACCACAATGGTACGTGCTATGTAAACCAATAATTTGCTGTTATTTATGCAGCCAGCTTTCAGATTCATTTAGTTGTCCATAGATTTAATGATACGCAGGAATGACTTTAAAGTTTAGTTACCCTCTTATAATTGCTGTGCGCGTTACTGTTTACTTCTGTGGCTAATGCGTAACAGTCGACCAAAGAGTGTGCCAAGTCCTTCCACCTACCTGTGTGTGTGTGTGTGTTTTCTGTCAGTTATTATGGTATTATTTTTTAAAGTAGGAGAGTTGCTGAAATGTTGCGTGTGTATTTGAAATTATGTTGCTGTTAGGAAAACGTTATACACCTTATTTTGGCAAAATGTGTTTCCAAGCCTCTGGCTAAATCAGTGTCCAGCCCTCTCAGTTCACCGCCTGATGCCCACTGCCTTCTGCTGCCTCATCCACATGGAGAACATGACTCCCCTCTTAGTGGTCTCTGATGTGGGCCTGCCTGCGGACTATTTATAGCCACATATATGATACGCGTTATCGCATATCATACAGTGTTGCAGCTAATCAAGAGGCGCCACTTTTGTGAAGTTTTGGATACGCGGATGAGCCCACATCCCACCCAAAGGAAAAACGTTTAACAGAGTTTGGAAACTTGGCTGTAAGAGGATGGAACTTATTCTTTCTGCCAACAGTCAATTATGTGCCTATTTCATTTGCGCGTAATTACGCACAGCAGCTAAGACCGGTTCCTTCATTACGCAGGTGATTTATTTGAGAGGAGTCCCGTGACATCACAAAGTTTTTGTTGCTTAATCTGGACTCACATTTAGCTTTTTCTTTTTCTTTTTTTAACAACAACATTTGAGATTTTATTAGTGGTTTCCGTATCATTTGAATTGGCTGAGTACTTTTCAGTAGAAAAAAAACAGATAATTTCCTGTGTTATCCCCATTTGCCCCAACTGCATATGTGTTTAAACTGGCAAATGTATTCCCTGTGAGGCTGTGAAAACACACATTTTCTCTAGTAGGTTTCAAAATAAGAAGTCTGTTTAATGCAGAATTCTGATACATCAGACTCACACATCCATGACCCCTTAGATAGACCCTTTTTTTGGCATGAAATCAGTCAAGTCAGGCAATAGTTAGGGGAACCTCCCACATACAACCTTGAAGCTGCTCACATACCAGGAAGGGGATCTTATCTGCACATGAATATGGAAGATTGTTAGTATGAATAATTATTTGTTTATGAGCAGCCTAGCTGACATGGCAGCTGCCCAAGAAGATCATCAGTAAAAATGGTACAGAATTCAGGACAGGCCTCACATGGGTTTATCTTCACTTGTTATTCTCCTACTTAAAGCAACAACTCACCTCTTTTTTTAAAGGGGAGGCTATATTGTGGAAATGTTGCCAAATATTTTAGCTGTGTGTTAGTTTAGTCAGAATACACTGGAGGCATCTGTCAATCAGTGTCAGGGATCCCTGAAGCTCCATCTGTGACCCACAAATAAACACTTCTCTGCAGAGACCATCCATATCTGTGGCACTACAGGTTATTGATTTCCCCAAATATATGGGGAAGCAAGAAGGAAATGTGGCCCACCATCATGAAACTGGAACTTTGGTCCCAAATTATAGTGTATTCGGAATGTTAATCACAATTTAAATATATATTAAAAGTCTTCACTGCTCTGTCATGGCCAGCATATGTGTGATGTACGGTATAGGAGCACAAGAAACAAATACAGAAATTATGGAATGCTGTGTAAATAGTTTGGGTAATGTATCCCACAATGTGTGTGTGTGTGTGTGTAGCCTGCCACATGATGATCAGACAAGCGGTTTTCCACTCTTGTGTGATCTCCCTCTTGGCTGTTGCTGCCAGTGATGTCATCCCTCACTGTATACGGAATAATATGCTTTTATGTTTGTCCTGGCTTTGACTTTTCCCTGGAAAAATAAATAAGGCTTCATGCAGGCCGTGATGGCTTATGTGGAGTGTAAAGCTCAGCCGTAGGTTAAAAGATGGAAACTCTGATATGCGGTCAATCAGCGTAAATATTAGGATAGAGGGCTCTGTTGGGTTTATGAGGTTGATTTGTTTTTAAGTTGTTGTAAAGCTATCGTAATTTGGTTAAACAACGTGACTATCATGAGACGTGAATCACTTGACGCGTTCTTGGATGTGATATTTGTGTTGAAAGACAAAAAGTGTTGCATCTGACAGAGTTGTTGCCCTCAATTGTTTATATCTCTTTAACTCATTGAGTGCCAGCCCTTTTTTAAACAGAAAGTGCCTTGTGCCAGCGTTTTTGTCCATTTTGAGTCATGTTTCTAAACCCACATGATATTTTGTACTATGTCTCTGAAAACACAGAATAGCTCAAATGAAAGAAGAGACTCTCTATTTCATCGTGAAAAAATGTTTGTTTTCACCTTGTTCCGTTCTTGTTTTATCAGAGGTAGAGGACACTTTCACCAAAAATGCCACTTTTTGGACAGAATCTGTCTGTTTTGCTCTCTAATCTTGATCGTCTCCACTTCCTGCTTTAATCTCCGTGGCTTAGCCAATATTAACTCTTTATGTCCCGACTAAAATCACAGAAGCCCAAAAATTACTCACAGGCTGCAGGAGACCACAATCTGTAACCCTCTGCAGAAAAAACACTTTTACGGCAAAAGCCGTGAATGGCACTCAAACAGTTAAAAGCTGAGAAACTGGTAAAGGCAGAGTAAAACACACTTAAAGGGGCACTCTGGTGATTTAGTGTTACACTTGTGTAAAGTTGCGGAACTGATGAGAGATAGATTGAAATAAGGATGATCAAAATCGGAGCAGAGCCGGTAGAGATATCCTGACTTTCATTCCTTCTGGTGAGTCGAGATTCACAAAACCTGGATCCTACAAATCAATATAATGCAACTCAATAGCATCATTTGTTAAATCTTCTGTTGTTGAATGCCCTCATCCTTCAAACTCCATGACCCAAGTTTGTAACCAAGGCCTTCTGTTAAATATCATTTAGTCAAGGCCCTGATGACATCATCAGGGCCATTTTCTCAGGTTTTAAGAAGACCTGTTCACATGCAGAGTAGTGCTCTCCATGATGAATAGACTGGAGTTTATGGGGTGATGATTGCTTGGGCACCCCTTTCATTTTCAGGTTAATGAGTACATCTCTAATGTTATTTTCTTTTAAATCATTATGACCAAACGAAGACAAACGCTTAATGATTTACGAGGTGCAGGCCAACAAAAACATAAAAGTTTATAGGCAGTTTATTTGCCAATATTCCATGTCAGCCCTCTTCAGGGCCACCGTGAAGCGTTTGTAAAACAAAGTATTTTAGCAATTAAACCGGCCTCTCACAGGAACAGAGAGTGATACCTCTCATAATGGAGCATTTACTCTTGAAAAGATGAGTGGTATTTTTTGATCAAAAGTGTACAGTGATGTTGAAGTTGTTAGTAGAGAGCACTTTGTGCCAGGTGAAAGCAGCAGGGGGCTTTTTGCAGCCCATCTTGTTTCAGTGAGGATTGAAAATGTACAAAAGTGAAAAGTAATCTCACCTGATTCCAATGCAGCTGAAAAGTCTTCACACTGGGGTGTTTTTAAATTTTCTTTGTGTGCAAATTATTGGTTTTGTCATGACTATTTTCACTAAGAACACAAATATTACATGGTGGCAAAGCGGCATAATTTCTTTCCAGAATGAGGTTGATTTTTTGTGAGTTTTCACCCTGCAAATAAAGGCATCAACTAATCAGATAGATAGATGGATAGATACTTAATTGATCCAGAGGTATTCAGGATACAACATAATATATAACAACAAAGAGGCTCCGTAGTCCGAACATTACAAACCTTATTCCTCCTTTCAACCTTGATAAAGGCAGCACAGACCAGATCCATCTGTTCTTACCTTTCACAATAAAAGCCCCAGACATATGCATTGTGTAACTGTTCAGATCCAAATTCACTCGCAGAAAACCAAAAGAGTTTACATTGTTTAAGCTGTACAGACAGACTGCCAGACGCTGTTTTGGGTCAATAGGATCCCAGTTGGTCGTCTGCCTGCACAAATTTATTCAAACATTTTATTGAAAAAGTGATGCAACTGTTGAAAATCTGCATTTATCAGAGGACTTTCAACTTCTTGAACGCAGACACTCGTGGTTTGAGGATAATTTGACTTCAGAGCCCAGATCAGATTATTTTGCTTTGGAAACACCACTGACATATTTCTTAAACTACAACCCTCTCTCTTTTTTTTTTTTTTGCAGCAGCTCATCAAGCTCTGGCTGATCACATTACACTCCTAACTCTACCATCTCATTTCTAACCCTGCCTCAATTACTTTATCAAGACTTAACCCTCACATTAATTGGTTTCACAAGACACCCCAGACTGCACACCAGCTGTGTAGCCGAGTAATTTGAATCTACTTAATTTGGGAGGGTGTTGGTATCTTCTCCCTTCCGAGTTTAATTTGGGGGGAAAAAAAACATGCGCACACAACAACAATACATGTATTTTCTCTCTTCGCTCTCGTCTTTAGGGCCTTAATGAGGAATTAGAGCCAATAGCATTATTCATTAAACAGAGCTTGCCAGCTATTTATCACTGTAACAATATTAGCATATTTGTTTAAATTTTCAACACTTTTTTTTTAAGCATTCGTAACCAGGTTTAGCATTTTTAATAATCTGGCATTGAACGCATCGTACCAAATTGAATGCTGAAAAAGAACCGGTGGCAAGCCCCAGAAACATACTAAAAATCCTTTATAAACACACACACACACACACACACACTCCTCTAATTACCGCCTCCTTGTCTCATCCCTCACCTCCTGAGATGCAGGTGTAAAATATCACATTTTTCCAGCATTTCTCCCTGAGGTGACGCTGGCTTGGACTCACACAACGTAAATTTCCCCTTTCATATTCCCCCACACATTTTTTTCTACAAACAAGTTCCCCCTCCCATCCCTCCCTCCCGCTCTTTGATGTGCTTGCCACATCCGCACAGGTTTGTTAGCTCGTTACCAGGTGAAGAATGAGGATACAATTAAGGCTGAATGAAGAGGGACTGGTTAGGATGTCGGCTGTGTTTTTGCGGGTGAAGAGAAAAGCCTGCGATGCTCCAGAAACTGAGCTGATGCTGTGAATCATTAGGACGCTGCAGTGGAACGATCAGTGATTGTGAGGATACCTGCTTCTCAGGGATTATTGTGTATCCAGAAACATGGAAACCCAGCTGTGTTTTGTGCTGTTGTGAGTGTTTGTGTACGATCAAGAGAATGAGAGAAGGTGGGCCATATGTATATGTGCTCTAATATATCCAATGCCATGAAAGACAGCCAAGTTGAGCGCCCCCCTCCTCCCGCCCCTTTAGATCTAACGTATTGTATATACATCAGAGTTACGCTGACGCAATGTAGAGATCAAAATTCATGTTTACACTCACGCTATATGATGCTCAGTTGGCCTCTTTGCATGCTTCGGTCAGTCTACGGGTTTAACAACCTGCAGTGCTTACGATGCGTTCCAGTCCAGAGTCTGAGGTCGGAATTTTCCAACATCCAACCTCCAAGACAAACGGCGAACGTAAACAAAATACACGGCCGACCGTGACAAACTGATGACTCTTTGGCAAGTGCACACGCAGCTGAACTCAGTGCAGCCTCCTTGTGTATATAGTAAATGAAAGAGATGAGAAAAAAGGACAAAAGCCAGTGAGGAAGTGGCTCGAATGTGCTTTTATTCAGCCTACGCAGTTGTTGTACAGCTAAACGCATTCACATTTACATTTATTCTGTTCACCTCCACTGATCAGCTCTCAGTTCGTCCTCTTGTTTTAGGTGTATTTACAGCTGTAAGTGGTCAAGTACTATCCGAACACTCCGAGCTGATCACCCAGAATGCATTTTATATCAAGGGTGTTTGAAAAATTCAGCCCAGCAGCTTTTTTTAATGAAATTAGCTCGCAGTCCTACCTCCAAAGGTCCCGAAATCTACTCAGCATCACTGACCCCTAATTTCCGCTGGATGCAGAACAACGCCGTTGTCCATCGATCACCGACGTCTGTCAAAGTCCAACGTCCGTCGAAGTCCGACATCCGTCGTCCGTCAATATGCACCAGATCTGCCTGCTGTGGCTCTGTCACACTGAGTAGAAGGAAATCAGTTATACAATCCGCCGCAAACACAGATTATTTTATTTTGAAAATGAACCAGATGTTTTATTTTGTGTCTGTACACAACTTCCTGTCGCCATCTGACAAAAATAGAAGCTCTGTCAATTTGTTTCGTCAGGCGTCAGCACATCGGCGTTCGTTTTCATCCAGTGAAAATTAGAGGTTATATCCACTCCCCCCCAAGCTAGCTGCTTGTGCAGGACTCACATATAAGATTTATCTTTTGGGAAGAACATGGGTGGCACGGTGGTGTAGTGGTTAGCACTGTCACCTCACAGCGAGAAGGTACTGGGTTCGATTCCCGGGCCTGGGGCCTTTCTGTGTGGAATTTGCATGTTCCCCCCGTGTCTGCGTGGGTTCTCTCCAGGTACTCCGGCTTCCTCCCCCCCATCCGAAAACATGTTCCTTATGATGAACTGGCGACTTGTCCAGGATGTACCCTGACAGCTGGGATAGGCTCCAGCCCCCCTACGACCCTATAAGCGGTCGAAAGAGGATGGATGGGAAGAACATTGCCAACCCTAGCTTTAATGAATTCATATAAGAAATATTAATCAACGCTGCATTTCTGTGATTTAATAGATAACTGCTGTCTCTAAAATACTTAAAATACATTTCAACATGTAATCTGTGTCTGAATAACGACAATAATATCATATTTTGGGGGTTGTTGTGTGGGGAACACTTTATGACCGGATCATAGAGTAACATACTGAGATGTGAGGTCATAATGGGGCACACATATTCACACTTGACATTAATATCTTCTTTTGCTAAAAAAAAAGAAGAAGGCGCTAAGGCGAATTTCCCCAAATCCCTGAACTCTCTTAAACACATCACACAAACATGATGTGGAGACTTGAGCTGCGACTCTGTTCAAGAAAAAATGCTCTTCTGTTCTTTGGCCTGGGCTCTTAAATTTCCTCGTCCTCCTTTCCACTTTGTTTGCAGTCATAAGACGTAGTCTGCACCCTCCATTGATAAAATCTGACAGCCACTTCAGTGTTGTATTACATTCCGTCTCGGCCACCAAAAAAAGTCTACATCTCAGACATCAAATTATTTCTAGAGCTTTTTAAGTGTTAATTACACTCTGCGCCTATTCTAGCTGTAGGCTGGCCATATGGATCAAGCATATGCTGCATGTACATATAGAAAAACACATATATATAATTGATACCATGCAACATAAAAAATGGGGGGAAAAGGGGCCAGTGCTGCAGGGAGCTACATCAAACAATCAGTCCCAAACAAATGATATAAAGATATGGACAGAGATCTGCTTCATTCAGCAGGCCCACATTTTTATCTTTTTGTCTATTTACTGTTTAGTCAAATCATTTTTCAACTTTAAGTGACTCTAACCTGTCAGAGAGGCAACGAGAACTACCAGCGCGCCTTGTTCTGTGCTACTCTGTGATTATCAACAGAGTAAAATATATCCTTCAGCTGGACCGGGCAGTTTAAGAGCTCAACAGAAAGCCCAGGGAGCTTGACAAGGGCACCATTTAGTGGGACAAATGGTTTCAAATGGTTTTCCTCCAGTGTTTCCCCACATATTAATGATGACAGGCCAGAGGTTGGATGCTGAGGCTGAACGCCAGGAGGAGTGTTTTCTTAGTTGCTTGGATGACTTGAATCCTATCTTTTTTTTTTTTAAGTGAGCGAACGCTCCACGTGGCACTCTCCAAACTTACTGAGAGCGAGAGAGGAAACGCTAAATAAAACCAGTGTTAATCTCATGTCGGCCACAGGCCTGCATAGACGGAGAGGAATCACACTCGCAGGTGCTCTTCCTTTGTTACAGTGAAACAGAGAATAGACTGGAGCTGTAACCTCTCATTCTGAAGGATATGAATAGCCTGTGTCTCCAGCCGCAGCCTGGTTAGCCCAAGTCTGGGACTTATTATAGTGCTGTGTGTTTATGCATGTGTCTCCGCATGCGAGTGCAATCCCCATGTCGCAGTGTGCGAATTTGTGTGCATGTGTAAATGCTTAAGTAACCTAACGTCTGTTTGAACCCCCTAAAAGATTGTTTACCCCACATGCCAGTTTAAATAGCATAACTTTACATTTTGTAGCTGGCTACGAGCGATGTTTGTTCCTGTTTTGGGTCCGTGCTTGTTTCTGCTTAAGGTAGGTTGAGAGACGGGAACGTAAAGTTCTGGAAAATGGGATTATTTCCCCTCCTCTATCCAGCAACTCAACTTAAAGCTCCTCTAACTCACAGAGTTATTTTCACCAACCTATAGTCATTTTTAGCCCTCGCTTTTAACAGGTTTAATCAATATCCAAAACAGACATTTAAATATAGCCTGGTTGAAACCAATTTGTACCAGTTTGGACTCAAAAGTAATAGCCACAGGCCAGCTAACCAGGCAGAACTCCCATCCCTGATCCAGATCCTCAGTCTGTGGTTCCCTCCCATCCATGTTGTCTGGCCTGGCTGCCTCAATTGACAGCAGAGCTGCCATGGATGCTCATTCAGAGCCCAAGTCTGTGCTGGCTCGTCCTACAGCATACAAATGAACTGCACTGAATAGAAACAAACACTTAGAATAAATACTTTAGCTGCATCTATCAAGCGAACACAGTGCAGCCAAGGGGTGTTTGTACCAGTGTACATGTGGGCAGACGTATGGCCTCTGTATGTCCGAGTCTGTGCCGAGTGTGTGTGTGTGTGTGTGTGAATGATTTGTGCTGAATCAGTGTGCGCTGACAGAAAAGTCACCATGCAGGTGAAACAGCAGGGATAGGAATTGCCATTGTGTTAGCATATTGTGTGCGGGTACATCGACTAAACACACCCCATTCAAGTGGCAGTGACTGGCAGGACTGGGCCTCGGGCCTGCACAGCATATGGGTTCAGGCAGCTGTGTGTGTGTGTGTGTGTGTGTGTGTGTGTGTGTTTCTCAGGTAATTTTCTGGTGGTGGGACTTGAGGATGATTGATAAGTAGGTATTAAAAGTACACTCACAGTCAAAATCTGCATTCACAGCTTTGCAGCCAGCTTTTTAAATGTGTGCTCTTAAATTTTCTGAACACTGTCTGCTAATAAATAAATGACTGTTGTGTTACATTTCAGGCAACCGAAACCTTTCTGTTGAACGAAGAACCCTCCAGAGGTCCTGGGATGCCTGAATGCTTTGTAGTATCAGATTCATACAGGGTATGCATCTATTATTTTTATTATTATTATTATTATTATTAATAGTAGTAGTATTTGGTATATTTTTATTTTATTAAAATTGCACTATGCATTATTTTTTATATATTATTATTTTTATTTTATATTATTACGTTTTAATTAATTTAATTATTTTTTCTGTTTTTTTATTGTTGTTATTTTTTAATGTGCTATATTAATTGCATTATTTGAGTCATTACTCATTACTATGACTGACAGTCTGTTTTCAAGCTCTCGGTAATTGCACCACAATCATAATGTCATTCACAGCTCCCTCTACTCAGCTGCAAACCATTATAATCATTATTTCCACACGCACATTTAAGTAAAAAAAAATGGAGGGGGGGGGTGGCGGCTGTGCAACCTCACTGAAGCGCCCTCGCCGCATGGGAGCGAAAATTATGACGATAATGTGCAGCGTGTCTTGTTGTATAAAACCAAAAAGAATACAAAGTTAAAGAAAGTGAGCAGCTCTTTTAAAAAAAAAAAAAAAAAAAAAGGAAAAGGAGAAAAATCCTCCCAGTGAGTGCGTTGGATTTACAGCGATGGACGCAGTGATGTAGAATGGTAATAAAAACAAAGGAGAGGGGATGGAGAGAGGAGAAGGCATGGATGACAGAAAATGTGATTGTTAATGAGGTGGGAGCCACTTTTCTAGGCTACACTTTGTTTCCCAGAGTTAAGACGTAACGCCAAGTCTCACACAGAATCTGGGTTGCTACAGTGTATCGTGTGTCTCGAGGTACAGAAATGAGCCATTATGGCTGTAATTGAGGAGCTGAGGCCGGCGGAGGAGAGTTTTTGGAGAGGGGGAGGAGCGTCGCTTGAGCTGGATTGGGTTCCAGGGGCAGCGAGTTCAAGAACATCCACAGGACGGTGTCCACCTGCAGCTTCTCACCAGGAGGTCTGCTGCTGGGGGTGTTCGTTTTCTATAAAGTGCATCACGGCTCCCTTATTTCCCTCTTTGTTCCTCTGTGTGTGCTCTTGGCTTAAACTCCAGGGTTGCTGAGGACGCCATCGCTTTCAAAAAAATGTCACCAAAACTTAATGTAAAGTGAATTTAACACCCTGTTTTGGATGTGGTCCGATCCTCACTACTTTAAACCCTGAACCGTTTTGGATTGTGACCCCTCAAAACTGGGGTGTTTACCCGGTTGTGATTTGTGTTGTGATCATATTGTGTCATTTGAAAAAAACAGAAAACATCCACATTATCCATCTTATCAAGTCATTTCTAACTGTGTTTAAATTCTAAAAGTCTCAGTGACATTTAAGTTTTTTCCAGAAGATTCTTGAAATGGAAAGAATCCTGCACATTGTCTTATGGTACTGAATTAACTGACAATGATTTGGAGCTCTGACCTTCAACAGAAAGAGTCCATATAGACAAACAGCACCGCACATGTACAGTACAGGCTAAAGGCTCCTACCCACACCAGCCATTCTTCCTGGTGTTCATACAAATTAAGGTCAACAAGCTCTTAATATATATAAAAATATAAATATAAAATACAATATAAGAACATGAGGTACTGAGTGGCCCATTTGCAAACACATGCTGTAAATTCACCAATATTATAGAAAGTAGGTCCACGTCACACAATAAGACCCTCAAGGGACATCAGATAAGAACATTTTTTTTTTTTTATCTATGCCAGGTGAAAGCCTGTGGGGAGATCATGCATTTTCTGTGTCAAGTCTAGGCAATTTTATATGTATAGCCCAATATCACAAATTACAAATTTGCCTCAGATGGCTTTACAATCTGTACAGGATATGACACCCTCTGTCCTTTACAAACAACCCCCACATTGACTGAGGAAAAACTCCCCCCAAAAAAACCCTTGAACAGGGAAAAATAAATGGAAGAAACCTCAGGAAGAGCAATAGATGTCATGTGTACAGAATAAGAACAATGAAAAATATCCATATAACAACAGTTAATACATGCATCTATCTATCTGTCCACTGCTAATACTGGACCCACCGGCTTCATGATCTGAGCTCATTTATGACCGTTTGTTCTACTTTTAAAAAATATTTTTTTTATTGACTGTTCTCACTCTCTGAACAGGCTGGCAGAAGCCATAAGCAATCAACAACTGCTTCAGTAGCAAAACAGCATTTCCACTTCCATGTTGAAATCAAGCCTTAGCTTGCCTGTTGCTGGCCACATTTGGGCCTTTAAAAACTGACATCCACAGAAAAGTTTGCTTTCATTATGAACCAGAGCATCTGTGGATCAATTCCCACGTCTTGAGTGTAAGGGAGTAGGGAGGGGACAACTGAATGAGATTCAACTTTTGGGAGGTGTGAAGGGGTCACACCTGATCTCTAGACCCAAGAAATCAAGAAATTGGAAAAGACTAATAATATCAATACTTTTAAATAATAGTAGTAAAGACAAAACTAGAAATTGCGATCTGAAAAAGTAGAATTGGAGGCTTTAAAGAGTTAACCTCCATGCAGAAATGACTTGGAAAGAAGGAGCCCTCAGATTTATCTGTGTCATTAAGCAAAGCCCTGCATGTAAACTGTGGGCCACCAGAACTGACGTCTGCTCAGCCAAACACAACCACACTTTGTTTGTTTTGTTGTGTTTCTGCTATGTGCTGCGTCCCGTCTCACTAGACGGACGGACAGGTATCGCCACTGGTTGTGTGTGTTTGTGTGGGATCATTTTCGGCAAATGTGCGGTTACTGACGTCCTTGAACAACCTGTTTTGCAGACCTAAAGCTTCCCCGACGTCGTCAACACAGCAGTGAATGACACATCAAATCCTCTGTCGTTTATTAGCGACAGCCCTTGTTATGTTTTTTCTTTTAATGCGACTGTGCAACAGCTCCGAGCTGATGGGTGAAGTCATTACAGCGCTGGCCGCTCTGGAGCAGCAGTGGTAAATATGTATATTCGAAGCGTGTGAAAAAGCCGAGCCGCAGCAGACCCACCAACCATCGCATATGGCTCAACCATGTGTTACTTAATGAGAGATTTACTCACACAGACCACTAAATGTGTGGCTCATTTAAGGAGCCACGGCAGAGGAGTGTTTGCATGCAAGTCGACTCTATAAAGGGAAGGAGGAGGAGCGGGGGGGAGTTTGATCCCCATCTAACCGCTCGCTGTAACCTTTTGCACTCGTGGTGCTTTTAATGACTCTGCAAAGGCAAAGAAGAGCCGAGACTTTAAAAAAATGCAGCAGACATGAAGTCAGTACACCTGCCTAAAGAGAAAATGAAAAAAGTGTGTGTGTGTGTGTGTGTGTGTAAGGGTGTGTCTGCCTGTGTGTGTTGTCATGATAGTCGAGTATCATATTCACAGAGGAATGCTGGCATTCTAACTTTATGTAGCGGCGAGGCGGTTGCAGCTTTGTGGCGTAAATACACTCCTGACCACACACTTTCTCCACCCCCCCACGCCTGCCTGCCTGCCTGCCTGCCTGCCTGCGTCTCTGGCTCTCCTATCTGGCCTCGTGCAGTAATTGGCCACACAGCGCCCAGATCCCTTTTGTTTCGCCTGCAGAGGCTTGCGGTACACATGCACAAGCAGTAGGCCTCGTAAATCTGCGGGACTCCGATGTCAAAGGCCCAAAATCTCACAATGACTTCACTCCCACCCAAATTCCCACTGTACCACTTCATGACTTTTATATGATATGTGATAGAGAGTTTCTGCTTCCTCACACACCCCAATTTAGCACAATTTAGCATTTTGACACGGCTCGGAGGCTGTCATTATACGTCTGTCCTCGCTGTTTTGCTGCGAACGCTGCAGCGACTGTTTGGCTTGGACTGACCTCACTGGTTTTTAAACTGCAGTTGTGGGTTCCAAGACTGGGTCAAATACGGTTCAGTAAATAAATAGTCTTAACCGTAACAGCCCACCACGAGATAATGCACCGATTCACACGGCTGCAAATGAATTTAAGTATATAATCTGGTGCAAAATTCAGCTTGTAATGCACCAAATTTAAGAGCTGGAATCATCTGAAGCAGAATATTAATCATGCAACTTACATGGTTGTACAAATTGCATGAATTATGTTGCCTTTATGTTGCTCACATCGTGGGCTATAAAAGTTTCCACAGGTCTCACTGTATATATAAGTTTATTCCTTTTTTGCCTCGCAGCTGTTCCAGCATTCCGGTCTACTCCGATGATGCGTTTACGTGCTCTCTTCGCGTCAAAATGTATCAACAATGCAACTAGAATTACATTAAGCGCACGAACGGGTCAGTGAATGCAGCCGAAGCTAAAGATGTACTGTAGCGGACAGCCGAGCGGATTAACCAAAAGATAGCTATGTGAAAAGTGACAGCAACACTTTGATGAATGTCTGCGCGGAAATAGATGAAACAGCCTTTTCAGAAAGATTCGTTAGGAAGAAAGAGAGCGATTAAAAAAAAAGAAAAGAAAAGAAAAGAGAAAGTCGTGCAAGAGGAGAGAGGGGAGGGAGATAAAGTTTTTTCCCCTGAAAGTTTGTGCAAGCTTTCACTTTCTAGGCGGGGTTACTGTAAGCTGCAGCAGCATGGAGTGAGAGAAACAGGACGGCGAGCGATTGCAATGCAGCACCATACCGAGCTTCCATCCAACTTAAATAAGCTCTGCAACCCTCCTCTCTAAAGCTAACCATGTACTCCCCGTACTGCTTGACACAGGTAAATTGCCTTCTCTTCTTTCATTGTATCACTGGTTTGAATAGTTCTGGGACTCCGGTTGTTGTTGTCTTTTTTTAAAAATATATTATTTCCTTTTTATTATTGTTGTTATTTCATATGTTTCTGTGCTGCGTCTCTCCTCGCTCTCTGACTCGCTCACAAAACTTCCCTCCGCTCGTCCCGGCTCTCCGAGCGCGTTCCTGCCGCAGGGGGGGGAAACTTTGTTGCGCGTTTGCATCGCACATGGGTTTTTTGGAGATAAAATGGCGCTTCTCCCGAAATGTATTTCATATAAAAAAATAAAAAAAAGAAGAGAGAGAGAAGGAGGGCAGCCTGCAGGAGGTGGAGAAGGAGGAGGAGGAGGTGGTGGAGGAGGGGGGGAGAACATGAGCGCAGGGATAGACAGAATGAGGAGTTTAATATCACCGCTGGAAAGCTTTTTTTTTCCTCCAAGTGTTCGAGGCTCGCTTGGTTTTTTTTTGGCCTGGAGAGAGGAGCAGGGCGCACACCGCCGCCTTCAGGGCTGCTTTCATGTGGAGACCGGGAGAGTTTGGAGCTGGTGTGTGTGTGCGCGCGCGTGCTCATGCGTTCATGTGTGTGCATGTGTGCGCGCAAACTGTGAAGAGCAACACAGGACAGACTCCTTAGATCCTCTTTTCTGGGTCTTTGCTGTACTATTTTACAAGTTTTTTTTTTTTTTGCACTTGAACGCAACACGTGCTGGCACAGTTAGAGGTCAACAGGAACTACATGGAGTTTATGTTCATATTCCAGCTTCTGCTGCTTTTCCTCTTACAGTTCATTTGGACTTTTTATGTCAGATTGCTTCCTGTGAATTCTTAACCACCATAGTCTTGCAGCCAGTTTTTTTTTAATGATTGCTCTAACATCACATTTAACAGACTATTTGTAACTTTGCTGCTGTTGCTGTGAAAGAAATTTCCCCCAAAATGATTATTTGAGCAGCAGTTTGAACTTCTTTGTTTGTGTGTGTGTGTGTGTGTGTGTGTGCGTGCGCGCAAAGTGGTGAAATGAGTATGTTCAGGTGCGAGGCGTCTGTAATAAATGTGACCTTCTGGCCAATTTGAATTGCTCATAAGTGATACTTTAACTGTTTTGATTTCCTCTTCTTTTATGACATAAAATCCTCTATTTTCATCATTACTTTCAGCATAAAAAATACAGTGTTTACAAGAGAGAGCGAGAGTGAGCAGAGAAATAAAACACTGCCTGCAGAACTTTTTCTTGCCCCGCACAAGTAGAAACCCAGCAATCCCTCACACACTGTTATATCTATATCTGTTATATAAACTGTCATTAGCCCTTCAAATACACAAAATTCCACCAACGCTCTCCTTGTTTTTCAGACTTTAAACCCTTTTTTTCCAGGTCTGTTAGGTTTTGAAGGTTGCTTTTATGAAGCCAACTGGTGGCAGCGACCAGCCCACGTTACACAGCTGCTGGAAGTCTTAACTCTTATAAAGCGGACTTGTTTATCCCTCATTGGCTTCGTCTGACAGTGGACTGCCAGGGCCTGTTTGATGTGTAATCCACTCCTGATTTTTACAGTGGTTTTATTAAAAGAGACGACTGCTACCAGAGGATGCTCTCAGGCTCCTCTCGTGCGGGAGCAAGACCTGTCTGGCTTCCATTTAAAAACATTAGGATCATATAATGTCGTCCTTTTGCTGACACCAGAGAGGGAATGGAGTTTTTTTTGTTATTATTATTTTCTCATTAATTCTTCCTTTTATTGGGACAATTAAAAGCTACTTAGTGTGTTGACTCAAGACTCAATGGTGAAAGTGACTGAATCAAATTTAAACAGAAACAGATTGCTCATAGATGAGGATGTGTGTGTATCAGACACTCACTTGTGGATTTTATTTGTAAAAAAAAAAAAAAAAAGCAGAGCTGACCGGCCTTCATTTCCACACAGGCCCTTTTAGACATAATGACTGTCTGTAATCGATAAAATTGATATATTTCACTTCAGATAATATCTGAACTTTATTTATAGCTACATAAATCCTCCCTTAGTTCAGACTAATTGACAACAGAAGCTCATCCAGTGTAATGTAGTACACATGTTGCACATGATGGCAACTTGCAGTGTGTTACTGGCAAATGATAAGCCTTCATTTTGTGATATTTTTTTTGAACCTTATGTGTGTGTTGTTACAGAGAAGAATCAACTTCCCTCTCCGTGCAAACAGCACCAGCTCTTTATCCACACACACACACTCACACACACACACACATTCCCCTGCAGACGGAGAGGCACATTTTGTTTATTTTATTGCTGTTAATAATTAAAAACTCGAGCTTGGACCTCGGATATGGCAACAATTGTAAACAACCGAATGAATTATTAATTGTGATGAAAAGCCTCGCTGCTGTGACGGACGGACGGTGCGTAATGGAGGCAAATGACGGAGAGAGGAATGTGTGTATGTGTGTGTGAGAGACTTCTGGTGTGTTTTTCATGTTCATCTTTCGGGATAAAAATCACATCTATATTTTGACATTTTTAATATAATGTATAGGTTTGTAAAGATAAGTGAAAGACAGTTTTAACATTTAATTCCCCATTCATTGAAATACCTATAGGGTACATATAAAAAAAACATATATATTCTTATCTAATTGTTCCTTGACATAATTTCTCTTGTAATTTCCTATTATGCTCCTGTGTATTTCACATTTTCTGGGTTGTTCTCTCCAAAAGTGTCCTCTCCCTTGCAGGCCACAGTGACGCGGCACATCTGCAGCCTTTAAAACAGCTTGTTATTCCCTCCTTCTGGTTTCATTGCATTTTCTAATGTGTTGAGTAGTTCTACTATATGCAGCTCGTAATGTTTTAATCTCAGACTGTTTTCACTGGTGCGACATTTTAACTGATTCCTTCCCTCTGCCCTCCTCTGCCCGCCTGGACGCTGACCCCTGCTCTCCTCGCCTCTTAACACCCTCTCAACACTAAAGTATTACCCTACTCACCTTCTAAACAATGCCTTAGTGGTAAGTCCTGTTTAGTCCCTATTTATTCCGCATTAGGTGTTTGTGTTTTTTTATATATTCCATCTTGAGAAATGCTGTATTTTTTGTGATACTCCCACAGGGCCGCTTGCGCTGATGACGCGCAGCTGGAGTTATTAGGAAAAAATGAAGAGTTATTCATGAAAAGTTTCTTCTCTGTTTTCTTTTGCCTGTTATTGGCGATATGGTTTAATCCAGACGACTTTTTTTTGTTATTGTTGCAACGCAAATAGACAACAAAAAAAACCCGGCTGCAGCTCCGAGCACGGTGTGTTTTAATGTCAGGAAAATATCAGATCGTATTACGTATGAGCTATGTTTTTCGCGCTATTTGGATTCACCGTAACTAAAATCGTTTTTTTTAGAATACCAGCTTTTATTTTGACATGTCATTTTTTTTTATTGCATCAGCGCAGAAATGCTGCGCTTTTTCCTCTGGGTTTTGCGTCTTTCTGTGGCAGCTGCAGGTTCCTGTGTGCGCTAATTATGGGACACTTCATTTTTGGTCTCATGTGAGTTTGTTTTTCTTTTTCCTTTGACCGTCAGAAGTCACCTCTGCTGTTTGCTCGTGGTCTCAGCTCACGTCACTGACTGCATGTTGCTCCAAGACAATATGATATGTTGTTCTTACGTCACCACTGCTCGTTATCAGCCGTTATCAGTGTTTTCTCTGGAAATATCAAAGCATGAGCTAGTTTGTTTTGTTTTAATGTGGGGAAAAAAGTCAGATTAAATGAATGTAATCAATATCTAGACTTTGAAGCATCAACTTTACATTGAGGTGTAATTTGATGATGAGGTGCACCCCCTCTCCTCCCCTTCTGTCTATTCTCAAGGCCTGCAAAATGAGTTGGAACAGCTGTTCTGAGGATTAAAATCGGATGGAACCGCAGTCTGAATAAACAGAAAATGTTGGATTTTTGCACGCACGCACATGTGCATGCAAGCAGACACGCATGCAAGGTAAAGCGCACATGTACCGGACATGCAAAACATGCTTCTTAAGACCTTTTGGGTGTCTTCATACCAGTCAGTCCATTAGCTGTGTTTCTGCATCTCAGCTTTATCCTTTAACAAAACCCCTTTTCAAGTCAATCACTGTAGTTTCATATTAAAAGCAAAGCGGTAAAGTCAAAAGTCTTTGTTGCCTCCGTTGCATTCCTCTGATAGGTACAGTAAATGATGCTCTTGCCACAGGTTTTGGTTCAGTTTCATACAAGTTAAATTGGCTTAATTCTATATATACAGCCTCGGTGTAAGCTGCCGTTGCCAAACAGCAAAAAGAAGTTTAGTTTGTGGATGAAAGTGAGCCGACAGCCAGTAAAGCACTCTGCTTTTGGATGCCGGACAGAAGAATGAACTCATAGTGCTCTTGATTGACAGGTAGGGCTGATCTATTGTGCTCTCTTGTAACTGAGTTGTGTGTGCACGTGGAAGAAGGGAAGACGGGGAAGGGAGTACGGGGTGAAATCGGAGTCCCTTGATTGGCCGTGCTGCTGTTTTGTGCCGGATCTCATCACGGGACATCAGGAGGTCATGATGCTTGCTCGGGACACCGTGTTCCTTTTACTTATTCATTCATACCACGCAACCAGTTACTTGCCAATCCACTGCAAAAAGAATAACAAAATTATAAAAAGAACTTTCAGGTGGCTTTTTTTGTGAGTTTTTGCCTCGGCACCAGCAGCCCAAAACAAGAAGGCAGCCCCGTTAAGAGCTTCTAATGTGAGCTTTCTGTTCAAAATACGCAGCATGTTGGGTTATTAGCATTCTAAGCATACAACGGAGAAGATTATGGAGGTTTCTGTGATTAATGCCTTTGTCAGTGTTATACATTTTCTGTGTTTATTTTCAGCTGGTGGCCACCATGCGTCAGCAAGAGTGAATTTACAGAAATCTTTTATGTTTTTTTTTTTTTTGCAAAGAAATTCAGAGCTGGTGGCGAGGACAAAGACGGGATGAGCTGAGCGCTTTTTTTTTGGCAGCAGGCGATATAGATTTGAATTAAGTGGCATGTAGTTTGTTTTTTTTTTATCTCGAGCCGCATGCAGAGAGAGGCAGAACCAAGTGCGTCTCATTCAGTATCAGCACAGCTGTCCCAGCATCCGTGGAGAATGGATTCCTACTGCCATTGCCATGGGAGGCTCCAGCCAAGAAGAATGGGAGGATATCCAGTGTGTGCGTTTGTGTTTTAAAAGGAAGGAGGGAGAGGAGAGAGTAACACTGTGGTGTGTCTGTCAGTGTGTGTGTATGTATGTGTGTGTGTGTGTGTGTGTGTGTGTGTGTGATGTTGTCTCCACCCGCCTCACTTTTCCTTCGCTCATGTCACCTCTGGCATGGATTAGTCTTTGGCACAACCCTGGCAGTGCCCACGGCCCCAGTGCGGTTCTGTGGTGGCCGATATGTTGTGTCGTTGCCATGGCTACTGAACACACACACGGGTGCTAAATTACATAATTGAGCTAGAATATACAGAGGAACACAAAATACTTAGAGTACAATATGAGAGCAGAGAGAGGGGGAAAGGCGGTGAGGAGGGGGAGGACGGGCTCGTAGAAATAAAGGTGCTAACTAGAACCATGTAGTGTTCTTGGGCTTGTCCCCGTAAGAGAACCCATTTTGGGTGGGAGAATCTTTCCCACCTGGAGCCCGTTTAGAGGGTCCTACAGAGAACCCGACATAAAGGGTGATACCTGGAGCCATATGTGAAAGGTTCCACTAAATCCATGTATCAGAGATTCTACAAAAAAAAACGTCTATGGTGTGATGGTTCCACCCAAAGTCCTCTGCGGCGGTTCAGTCCAGAACCCTTCCACCACCTGAGTGCTAACAAGAACTCATACCAAAAACCCTTTTGGGTTTCATCTAGAACCTACTGAATGGTTCCACCAACAACACTTTTGTATTCTCATTGTTTCATCTAGATCCATCCTCAGGTTCTAACAAGAACTCTTTTATACTCTAGGTTCTACTGAAAACCCTTTTATTTTCTAAGGGTTTAGTCGAGAACCTAATCAGGGGGTTCTACCAATAACCCTATTATATAATAATGGTTTCATCTAGAACCTACTGAATGGTTCCACCAACAACACTTTTATATTCTCAGTGTTTCATCTAGATCCATCCTCAGGTTCTAACAAGAACTCTTTTATATTCTAGGTTCTACTGAAAACCCTTTTATTTTCTAAGGGTTTAGTCGAGAACCCAATCAGGGGGTTCTCCCGGAAAACCCTTGTATGTTCTAAGAGTTTTGTCTAGAACCTCTAGGGTTCTACCAAAAACTTTCTTATATTCTCACTGTTTCATCTAGAGCCTACTCAGTGGTTCCTCTGAAAACCCTTTTTTATACCAAGAGTTTCGTCTAGAATCTAATGAGGAGGTTCTACCAAAAACTCATTTCTAAGGGTTTTGTCTAGAACCTTATCAAGGGGGTTCTACTGAAAACCCTTCTGTATTCTAAGGATTTCATCTAGATCTCACTCCCAGGTGCTCATAAGATTCTTAAAGGGCCACAACAACCATGGTTCACTGTCACAGTTTTTGGGGGGAGGATTGTTTAACACTAATACTTGGAGAACACTTACCTCCCAAAAGGGTTTTTAATAGAAAAAAAATTCTGGTTGCGTCTGAAATTCTATACTAACCTACTATTTAGTATGCTAAAACAGTTATGTGAGATTTGTTCTGGAACCCTAGTACTGTATATCAGTTTAAGTGATGTTAGGTGGTAATATATTTTATTTTTTATATTTTTGGTATTAGTAAAGACTTTATGGTTTTGGGTTTGGTCACAGGACGTTGGCATGGGTTACCATGGATACACGTCTCTGACTGGCAAGGAGACGAAGCGATGACATAAATTACTGCACAGTTAATGTGTTAAAAAGACATTTTACTGTTTATAAGTGTGCTGAACGATAGCACACATGTCAGGTATGGAGTGCTCAGTATCCTTGAAAAAAAGGGTCAAATAGGTTCTTCAGATGCAAAAGGTTCTGCTCTTAGAACCCTTATTTCTAGTGTTTGAGTGTTGAACCTATGAGTTTAGAAACCGCAAAGACAAAGTGGGCCCTTTCGCAGAACGGACTGTGAGCAGAAAACAGAAATTTATGGGTGAATATTTGAGAGCTTTGTCATCGCTGAGCTTCAGACATCAGAACAGCGTGTTCTTTTCCTCTGATTTCAAGCCATAACTCCAAATAACAGTGCCTCCATTATGTGGGTTTTTTGGGACGTTGAGACAAGCGATCCGACAGGGCAATTGAGGCTAAGGTGTTTGTGGTGACGATTGAGTGGTGTTTGTGTATGAAAGAATGAGGTTGAGGAAGAGAGAGAGAGAAGTCTACAGCATTTGTATGAGGAGAGGGTGTGGTTGGTTTACACAGATACACCATGAGACACACATATTTCTTTCTTTTCCCTCCTCCTCCTCCTCCTCCCCCTCCTCCTCCAGGGCTTCGGTTTGTTTTGAGTGCGTCATATATCAGTGAGTGTGTCAGCGATATGTCACATTTCGGCCCCCATATTTCTATCACACTTGGCTTAACTCTGCAGTGGGCTTCAAGGGCAAAACCTTTGAACTGCAAAGTGGTGTGTCATTTTGTAATTTAAAGATGCCCTCTAGTCTTAGAAATACTCTGCTTTGAATGACAATGTGTGTCTGATATGGTTTTCCACAAAACAACCCCCCCCCCCATGCATATTGAACCACGATTGGCTCCCAGACTAGCTGTGACGTCACACAATATCCTTAATCTGAGAATTACAGTGAGGTGAGCGCAGAGAAACGTTCCAGCTGCAGCAAATGGACGTGAAAATACGTCGTTCTGCACAGCAAACATCCAGTGATAATAAGCTCATTTTCAAGAGGAGTTGCAGAAGATAGAAGACAGATGCATTAATCTGATATTTTATGTTACATGTTCAGTCATGGTCACAAAATTTATTTCGCCAACACTACTAGCCTGAGGCCAGCAGCGAAAACTGTCACCACCATAATGGATTTCAGTCCAAAAAGTCAAGTTGCGGGTTGTAAAATGAATAATTGTCGCATATTCATCAGTGTTTAGTCAGTTTTGTTCTGTGTCTAGTGCCGCAGAGGACAGACTGAGAAATGTGTCTGAGTGTGCTTTGTTCTTGCATTGAATAGATTTGAACTAATGCCAGTATCAACACACGGAGCGAACGCTGACAATTATTCATTCTCTGTTCCTTCTTTTTAATCAACAAGTAACGTCTCCGCTGAAGACAAACTGAGCGATATCGAATTTCCAAGATCTTTTTTTGTGGTCCGTGGAGAGGAACGTAGGGGCTTGACTGAGGCGAAACCGTTGTATCAGTCAGTCACAGGTCAACAGAAATAGATAGGGAGTTGTTGTTGTGGATCATTGGCGACCCACTCAAGGTCACTTCAGTGTGGGCAATCTGGGCATGTTGTTTGGCCTGTCCTGCCTGTCTGTCTGACCTACATCTTACTGCGCTGGCTAAATATATACAGTAGACCCCTCATTACAAAGCTCAGATTAATCTGGATGAAATCTGAGCACCGTTTCACTCTGTGTGTATTTGACTGCAGCTTCCCCCAGCCCGACTTTCCATCCCAGTCACAAACATGGCAACCATATCATTATCATCTTGTGAATAAGACAGTAGCTGCAGCAGGCCTACCCATTCAGAAACAGATCCTCTGTATTGGAGTAGTGTCAGTTTGAATGCAAGCCCAGCTATTTGATTTTGATTGCCTCATGCATAACACACCTGCACATATTTAATGACATGACGCACAGGTGTGCATTCTTTCAGATAAATATAGCACACCCTGAGAGGCGTACACAAAAGTACCGTTTAGAGCAGGAGAGAGAGTGATGCAGGACAGTGGGTCACCGGCTTTTTTTTTGGCTGATCCACCCCCATGGCCCTCTTATATTAACTTAAGCAAAGTGATTTTGGTTTTGTGTTGTTTATTACTTTAAGCTATCTATGTCAGTAAGACAAGATAGTAGGAGGGAAATGATATAAATCGAAGTTAAGTAAATTTGTTTCAGGTTTTCCAGATGATGTTGTCCTAACCTGCTCTGTCTTGTCAGCAAACTGGCAAAGCGACTCTGGAATACCGTTCACTTGGCTCTATATATATGCAATTATTGTGTTGTGCACCTTTTTTATATTTCAACTGTTTACCCATTACTTGTAGGTAACTCTTTCAACTGTTAATCCATTACTTTTAGCTAATTATTTCAACTGTTTATGTGTTACTTTTAGCTATTTCAACTGTTAATCCATCACTTTTAGCTATTTCAACTGTTTATCCATTACTTTTAGCTATTTCAACTGTTTATCCATTACTTTTAGCTAACTATTTCAACTGTTTATCCATCACTTTTAGCTATTTCAACTGTTTATCCATCACTTTTAGGGAACTATTTCAACTGTTTATCCATCACTTTTAGCGAACTATTTCAACTGTTTATCCATTACTTTTAGCGAACTATTTCAACTGTTTATCCATTACTTTTAGCTATTTCAACTGTTTATCCATCACTTTTAGCTATTTCAACTGTTTATCCATTACTTTTAGCGAACTATTTCAACTGTTTATCCATTACTTTTAGCTATTTCAACTGTTTATCCATCACTTTTAGCTATTTCAACTGTTTATCCATTACTTTTAGCGAACTATTTCAACTGTTTATCCATCACTTTTAGCGAACTATTTCAACTGTTTATCCATTACTTTTAGCTATTTCAACTGTTTATCCATCACTTTTAGCTATTTCAACTGTTTATCCATTAATTTTAGCTAACTATTTCAACTGTTTATCCATCACTTTTAGCTATTTCAACTGTTTATCCATCACTTTTAGCTATTTCAACTGTTTATCCATTAATTTTAGCTAACTATTTCAACTGTTTATCCATCACTTTTAGCTATTTCAACTGTTTATCCATTAATTTTAGCTATTTCAACTGTTTATCCATCACTTTTAGCTATTTCAACTGTTTATCCATTAATTTTAGCTAACTATTTCAACTGTTTATCCATCACTTTTAGCTATTTCAACTGTTTATCCATCAGTTTTAACTATTTCAGCTGTTTATCCATTACTTTAAACTATTTCAACTGTTTATCCATTAATTTTAGCTAACTATTTCAACTGTTTATCCATCACTTTTAGCTATTTCAACTGTTTATCCATCAGTTTTAACTATTTCAGCTGTTTATCCATCACTTTTAGCTATTTCAACTGTTTATCCATCACTTTTAGCTATTTCAACTGTTTATCCATCACTTTTAGCTAACTATTTCAACTGTTTATCCATCACTTTTAGCTATTTCAACTGTTTATCCATTACTTTTAGCGAACTGTTTCAACTGTTTATCCATCACTTTTAGCTATTTCAACTGTTTATCCATCACTTTTAGCTAACTATTTCAACTGTTTATCCATCACTTTTAGCTAACTATTTCAACTGTTTATCCATTACTTTTAGCTAATGTTATAACCATTTGTTCGATAGCCTACTTTTAATTAACCGGTTTGTCTGTTACATTAATTATTTAAAAGTTTTTTCATTACTTGTGGCTAACTATTCTAGTCATTTACGTATATTTCAACATTAGCGAACTGTTTAGACTTTTCTGCCAGCGTTCATGCTTGTTTTCACACACTTTAAATCACAACTCTTACATCAATGTTGTGGATAGTTTGGTAACTGGTGATTTTTGGAACATCCAAGACTTTTTCAAGTAACCAAGCTACCATCATTGGTGTTTTTTTTTTTTTTAAACAAGCACCTGGTACCAAAAGTCGATTTACATACATACAGTGGAAATTAGTCATTAATGTTCAACTGTTACAGCAGTAGTTGGATAGTATTTTTATCACAAGCTGAGGTAGATTCTGTCCATCCCTTTATTACCAGGCAAAACAAACATCTCTGCACACCTGGTGAAGCCCAGAGAGGCAGCTATAATCAATTAAACACAAAAGACACAGACTGCATCAGGTCACAGTTAATTAGGAATTGGCGATGGCATTCTGATTGTTCGGTCTTCAAGGGATGACAGAACGTGGTGACGCCACTCATTGATGTCATGGCGTTCATCATCTTTTCACCGCTTCTTTGGCTTTTCCTTTAAGTAGTGGAAGGATAAAAAGGCATTGATTGGCTCGTTGATTGTACCCCAAATTTCCCGAGGCTTTCTCTCATCATTACGCTGCATTACCTCATGCTGTAGCAGAGGCTAAATACTTCAAAGCAGAGACGCGGACATGTTTATCCAGTACAGGAGATGAACACAGTGACCACGTAAGAGCATAATCCACGCAGGATATTTATTAGTTAAGATTAGGAGCCTAGCAGTGATCATATCCATGACGTTAAACTTAGCATCAACATTTGGGATCTGCTTTTATTCCCCTTTCTGAGGGGAACATGACTTAAAGGTTGTGATTGGGCTTAATAGGCATTTATTGGGTTAATGTTGGAGGGAAAGTCTTTTCCTGTCTTGGGGGTGGGTGGAGGAACATTGCCGCTTGGAGGCTTACGAACCTGCAAGTCAAACAGTAATGAAAACAGTTGTGACCTGATTTCAAGAGCTGGGGAAAATAGACAGAGTGGACGGGAAAGGAGAGTTTTCAGTTACAGACAACACCGTCTTGATTAAGCTGCATGCTTTCCCTTAGTTATGTCTTTTCTTACTTGCCTTTCATTTGCTCCTGTTACCTACTCTGTCTGTTTCTGTCTGTGTATCTAATGCAGCCACTCCGTCCTGCAAGGAATAGCTGTCACCCCAGGGAACAAAGGGCTAGCGCTCGCTCGTTGGAGCAGGAAGTTGGCCCGTGTCCAAGGGTGGAAAATCTATACTTGGTTGCATAATATAACATATCTTTACCTCAGATGAACTCTGAGGAGGCCTGGCAGCTGTGAGCAAACAGAGCTGGAGGGCGGGAGTTTGTGTGTTATTAACTGTTTCTGTGGAAGTGTGTGTGTATGTGTTGGGTATGAGTGAGCGCTCTATGCTTCTTGTGACTTGTGTTTGCTGGCTACTGCTGCTGCTGCTGCAGGCCCGAGGCTCTTTGAGACCCCCTTGACAGTCGAGCTGAGCACAGTAGAGTCAAATAGACCCTTGTTGAGAAAGCAAGGAAAAAAAAGCGCTCAGAGTAGAGTAGAGAAGAGGAAGGCAGATGCCAAGCAGGACTCAGGGTTAGACTCAAACACAACTCTGTGGCTTTTTCTTTTGGCCCAGCCAGTAACTACTATCCCAACTACAGCTGCACCGTGCTCTGTGATATAAACTTTCTGCTCTGTTTAGGCTCAGAGAAATGGCTGCAGGATTAGTATGCGTTACATGGAAAGTTGTATATTTGACTGGAAAAATTTTGGTCGCAGGGATGAGGATTTCATGTCGATGCTAAAATATAAAACACAGATGGGCCCGATTTAATTTGAGTTCATGGAGCGGGACAGTCTCCGCTCCTCAAACACTCCTCGTGACAGTTTATAAATTCACTTCCACGCTGCGCTCCCATTATTAAGACGTCGAGCTGGTCTCGTATTCATATAGGAGCCCTTGTTTTGATGTGATCGCCTGCAGCCTTAATGGAGAAACAGTGTGCCGCCGCTTGTCTTTTGTGGCTACGCCTTTTTTTTCCTCCACGGACCCCGAAAGCAGTTGGACGCCTGATGTGTCAAGCTGCTGTCAGTCTCTTCAGCGACGTCTTGAGAAAAAGAGCCTGTGAAACTCAAACCGGGCTCATTATGGTCATCATCTGGAATAAAGCGCAATCATCTCCGCCACCTGTGGCAAGCTGTGGTGGAGAAAAACACTCTTATAGGCCTTATGGGCCTGTCTGTTAGAGTCACATAGCGATTCACACACTCTATTCATCGTGTTACTTTTTCTTTTTTTTTTAAGCCTTGTTTTTCCTCTCCATCTGCACACCTGAATGAAAGCATTTCCAAGCTAGAGTTAGGACTCATACGGGGCCCACAAATTCACTGTATATTGCAGCCAGGCTGCGGAGATTTATGATGAAAGTGAATAGGGATGGTGGGGCGGGTATGCAGAGGTGCATATTATGGTGCCTTTTTTATATAGTCCTTGAGAATGGTGTTGGGGAGTGAAACAACTGCAGAATATTTTTCAGTCCAGAGAGATTGTAGAAAGAAATACAGAGGAAAAAGAAGAGGGGAAACGGGTGGGAATGAAGGAGGCCATAGTCTGTGTATTGTAAATACAGTAGACTGGGGTGTACTCAATGTCCTTTTCTTTTTTTTCTGGCAGCATGATTTGTTTGATTTACTCTCTATCATTCAGCGGAGGATGTGTTTAAACGAACTTGAAGTCTATTTGAGAAAGCCTCTTTATAGCTGTGGCTGTTTGTATTCTCCTTTTACTTTCCTTGGAAGCAGACCGTGATTAAAAGAGACGATATAGGCGTATTGTGTTTCCTAGGGGATTGGAAGGAATGCAAAATGCATCATAACCATATTATACTAGTTAGGAGCGGTGTGTGTTGCCAAGCCTCTGGATACAGGAGGGGAGCGTAGACGCCGGTACACTAAAGGAAACTGAGTCCCACAAAGAGCCAGAATCCCACAACTGCAACAACACGAGAGGACATCTGACACTGTTGGACTATATTTGACATTTCATAGGATACACACCAAAAAAAAGCTAGCTTAACAGAGGAAACCTGTCTGTCTGTCTGTCTGTGGATATGTGTCCGAACGCCGCAGAATCCGTTTGGCATTTTTGTTGTGAGGGAAGCATGTTGCTGGTGGGACTTTGGCCTGCACAATCCCTCCTCTGTTAAAACAATGCGGCAGTTGTCCTCCCTAACCTAATTACTCCCTCCCGGGGGAGAAAGGCAACAGCACCAAATCCCATAGTTAGGAGCTCTGATCTGGGCCCTGCTGTAAGAAAAGGCCTCATTCATTTCCCTCCCTCCTTCCAGCACACATGAATGAAACACACACACACTTTCTAGTTTCCTCTGCGATTGGTTTTGACCTGATGGAGGCTAATTACGCTCTAATATATCCTGATATTTCTCTTCTTAGCATTTTATTATCGCCTTAAATTTATTGACGCTGAGGACGTAATTGCCTCTGAAGGTTGGTGTAATGTGATCAAGACATTCTGCCTCGAGTTCAGCGTTAGAAACTGTCTACAGATGCAAAACCTGTAGTACCGACGCAATACTGGGTTAACATCAGCCAGTACCAATGGGTCGTGTTACTGGAGAGTATTAGGGCCAGGCATAAGGGGAAAATGAGAGGAGGAAGCTATTTTTTATCTTCATTTTCAGATTAAAGTTGAAATATTGAGATATGCATATAATTTATGAGAATAAATCAAACTAGCTTCAACACATATAGTGAAATATTTACTTTATTCAACTTTATCCTCAAATTACGTAATTAAACTTCTCACTTTTTCCCATATGCCTGTTCCTGATAATCTTCCACATGTTTTCTCGTTAGGTATGAGTTACTAACTAACATGTGGTTATTTGGACTTGATGCAATGTTTGGAAGGTAATCTGAAAATTTACCAAATGAAGTCTGTAACCTAATCCAAGTATTGCAGTATTAACAACCCCAATGCCAAATGTGCAAATGCAGAGGAGAAAATAACAATGCTTAAATGTGGCCATTATTTATCATGTAAAGCAGAAAATGGAAACAGCATCACAGTACAGTGCAAGTTCTGCCTTCCAGCTGTGAAAATACTGTTATCACTCAAGGACCCAAATCATTTGGCACATTAGTGTTGCTGGGTTTCACCTTGGGACAGCAGCACCCATATGAATTCAATTAAACTAAACCTACAATTATCCTACATGCTAATGTACCGGTTGGTCTTGTTGTTTTGTTTGCTGGACTGGAAATTTAAAACAGTTTGCTCATTTCCCACTAACCGTCTTTTCACTCCTCGCGGCCAAAAACAGTGATCTTGATGAACTGGAAAGTGTGCAAACTGTCCTGCTTTTTGATGTGTTGCACTTCACTGTGATGCTGATCCCTTTTTTCTTAACAATGGCGACCCAGCGAAAGCATTTTTAGTGTTAGAGGTTGAGCATGATGTCATTCTTTGTTTAATTTCAAAATTGTAATCCTGATAATATTCCCTATATTTACTAAATGTAATCGGATCACATCTTTTTTTCTGTAGCTTTAACAGAATCGACCTGTTTTTTTCTGTCTTAATGACCTAGAGCTGCTCCGTGTGTTCAGTTTTACTTTAAAACTGTCATAAATACATTGTTAGTTGTACAATGTGAATATAACATTCAAAACAGTAATGGACAAACATATTATGAATAAGTAACAAATAGTGAAATTTAATTTTAAAAAGAGAAGTTAGAAACCATAAATAGCCTAATTGGGTTGATTTTAATCCAGTGCTATTGGTATATTTTACATTATTGTTGAGGTTTATACTCAAAACACATCATATTTTTGCAATATATGACACTTTGGTGCGATATTGACCATCAGTCTGACATTTATAACCCAGGATTTTTTTATTCAAACTGGCACGACCACTAAAGTACAACTTGTGCTTCATCTCATTATCTAATTCATTTCAAGCTGTCTTATTTCTGTTCATGTTCAGGGTGATAAAATTAGTATTTTGCCGGAAGCAACGCTTCAACTGAAAAACTAGATGTGTGGATGATGCTTTTAGCGGTTTAGCGCCACGCTTCTCCTTTGTTCCCCTCACCCTCGCTAACCTCTCGTCTTTCAGCGCTACCCTCCGTCACTCACTGGCACTGCGAAGGGTTTTGAAAACTTTATTAGTGTAAGTTCAGACAAGGAAGTCTGCATAGGAAGAGGGGAAAGGGATGTGTGTGCACAGTGGCATTCACCGAGAAGAGGAAAGGGTGTTAAAGTCTTAATTCTCTCCCTCTACCAACCTGTTTGGGTTTGTTTATTTGTCTATGCCCTCTCTGGGAGATTAGAACAGCCATTGTGTGGAGGCTTGGGAAATAAAGCTTGTAGTTTATATTTGGAGACTGTTGCGGTGCTGCGTCGTTGGTCTAGACTGTTATGGGTTTAGACGTCCTTGTTTGTTTATCTGGAAAAAGAAAATTCCATTTGTTGCCACTCGGATCAAGATGTCCCCAACAAAATGAGACTCATCCACGTATCAGATTGCTGAACATCTAAATGACGTTTTCAATGCTGAGCTTGACTTTGTGGCCATTTTTTGGGGGGAAGAATAAGAATAATAACACGTCCTGCACACTCAGGGCATATAAGGAGACGTAGTGTTTGTATATATGTGTGTGTGTGTGTGTGTGTGTGTGTGTGGTGGTGCAGTGTTAGGCCTTTCCTGTGGTGTGTGTTGGCTTGTGCAGACCCAGCGCTCACCCTACGGCGGCAGAGGAAGCTCTGCTTTAACAGCATTAGCAGGGCTCTTCCTTCAGCCCGCGGCCCACTTTGTTAACTCCATCGCTGTCCTCGTGCTCTCCTTTTTATACTCCCATTCATCAGCCTCCACACTTTTTGTTTTCTTTTCATAGATTCACGCCCCAAATAAAATTCTCTCAATTCTCTGTCTGTATTTAGATCCTTCCAGTCCTATTTACTAATTTATTAACCTCTCCTGTTTATTCAGTCCCACTGCCAACTTGTGAAACCCGTCTGTCAGTGGCAGCCATGACTGACTTTCTCCCCAGTCACATTATTAACCCCTTTGTTCCCATTTAAGGTAGCAGTAAGTTTATTAAACCCTCATTATGCTTTGGTTTAGCACTTCAAGTAAATTATGGATGTAATTTTAAACCATTTGTGCATTTTTTTCCTGCAGAAATCAAATCTTTTGTTTGCTATTAGAGTTAAAGGGAGCGTCACATATCATGAAAAACTTTCATGATATCATGAAAATTTTCCTGTGCTTGTTCACATACATTTGTGTATCTGGAGTGTCTACCAACCCACCAAATGTGAGATAAGACAAGACAATGTGGTTCAACACCCCCTCCCCTTCTTATGTCACTGCAGGTTCATTGGAAAATATCAACCACAACATGCAATCTACCATCTTAAAGGTGCACTATATTTTTCCGGCTTTTTTCGGGGTGTCTTAAAGAGACAGGCGCTAAAACGGAGCGTCCCAGGCAGGGTGAATACAGGTATATTCAGGCAGACGGCATTAGAAAAATAATGCCTGTAAATAAATGAAATACAAACCTGAGCCTCGTAATGAACATGATATATGTCCCCTTTTTAATTCTAATTTCCAAACACATTTTGAAAATAAATAAATAAATAATGCAAAAAGCAGGGACTAATTGTGGCAAGTTCTGTTCCTTTCTTCTCACTTTCCTTTTCCCCTCCCTCCTGTTCTTTGTCTTTATTATTTTTGCCAGGAGATGTCCTTCTTTATCAGGGCTCGTACAGACACATACAACCACACCTCTGTCAAATATTCGCCCCTGGTTAGTGCTTTCTGCCCACGGAGGGCAGCAAACAAAGTACAGGCCGGCGGGCTGAGCGCTGAGCTATTCGCTTCATTCAAGAGCCACACAGGCAGGACCTCAGATCATCAGGCTTTAATTAATAACTTATGCCTATGGCTTAAGCTCAGTTAGTTGGCTAATTTGAATGGAAACGTGTAAAGATAATAAAAGGATATATAGACAGGAGGCCGTGAGGGGGGTGTGCGCTGAGCACAGACGTGGAGGGTGAGACAGTGGGGGTTGTGAGTTAGGGATTGCGGCAATGCATTTGCATAAAGGGCAGGGCAGCATGCCCAATGGTGGAAAAGGTTGGCATCACGCCTTTCAGACTGGCAGAGAGGGAAGACTGGCGAGAGAGACAGAGAGAGAGAGGGGGGTATAGTCAATAGTGCATCCCTTGTTCAGAAAGAGGAGGTCCCTCGCTGTTGGCAGGAGCGCCGGCTAAATCTCTAGTTTGATTGTGTGCTAGATTGCCCCTTTATTTGTCTGATTGCAAAGCGTTCAACACTGCATTAGTAGTGGGCTTTACTTTCCTGGAGCCTTTATGCAGGACAGAGTTTTCCTGTCTTGGCCTGGTGTGTGATTGTGACTGCACATATGTCTCAGAGTTTATATTGTGTGCAATCAGCAGAAGTTTCTGACCTGTCAGTTTTATTGGCCTGCTCTGCCTCTTAACATCCGTGAGCATCCAGGTTAACGGCACTGTTGATTTAGCTTGATGATGTTCTATCAGCAAATTACAATTTGTACATAGACAAGTAAAAGCCTGGAGACAACTGCAGAGTGGCTCTCCGTGTTCCCCCCTCATGCCGGCTGTGGTTGTGGTGATGTCATGGTAGTAGGGAGTGAAAGGGCTGATTATTTAGTGCGGGCCTGTTATTTCTGGCCCTGGGTCCATAAGCACTGTATATAGAGACTTGGCGCTCCCCACATCGTTGGCTGGCCACCCGCGGTCATAATGACCACGAAGAGTGTGATGGCTGCAAACGCATTGTGACCACAGCCCTTTATTTAAGCTCCTTAGTGATGGCAAGTCGCTGGATATTTCAGTATAGAGACATTATCATTGAGTCCACTCTGAACACTTTTTAATTACAACTTAGAGCCTAATGTTTTTTTTCAAGTAGAAATACAGGCATTCGTTTAATAATGATAGAAAATTATATATGATGCTCAGTGTAGGCATTACACGTAGCGAACACTAAATGACATCAACATTTTGGGGAACTTTATACAAAATGATGATGTACAAAAAAAAAAAATCATGATATGTCCTCATGCCTGCATTTATAATGTGATTAATTGAGATGAAGAAGTATTTAAACTTTATAGTATAAATGTAATAGTATGTGCCTGTCTCGCTCATATATTATTTTATGGGACATTATTAATACTGAGGCATCAACCAGTCAAAAGTGGAAAGGATCACCACTGGATACACTGTGAGGTCGAAGAAAGAGGGAAAAAAATCTGCCATATTTTTGTCTTAATTTTAAATGAAACCATGTGAAGTTCAATTCAGACACATACCTACACACTTCATCTTGAACAGTGTGTTGTATTTAGATGGATAGATACTTTATTAATCTCACAGAGCTTATTTCATAAGTTTATTGTATGTTTTTTGTAAAAATCATTCACTTCAGATCAATCAGGACTCAGAGGTGGAGGCGGGTGTGTTTGTGCTTTACTTCTTTGTTATCATTAATGCTGCTCCCTCTCTTTATTCACTATGAAACTTCAGAAAAGTAAATGCTCAGTAATTCATACATATCCCACAAAATTGTATGTAAACCACATAATTAGACAAGGAAGTGTAACAAGCAGTGAATGCAGCATAGGAAAAAAAAAACATCCAGGAAACCTTTGTTTGTGTCCGTAACTCAATTGTTTTTGTAAAGAAATTTAATAAAGAAGATCCGTGACACCACTTCCAATATAATAAGAAGTTTTTTTGTTGCTTAAATGTGTCGTTTCCTGTGAAGATGGAAGTTTATTTTGAAAGCCATGAGGTGGAAATTAACAATTGACATTCTTCACTTGAGTGTGTGTGCTCTCGTGTGAGTGGAGGGTGGAGACAAAGTTACTAATAAACTCAAAGCCAAAGGATGGTGCATTAATGGCGGTGTTGGTGTCAGGCGATCAGGAGGATGTTTCTCCTCTGGTGTGCCTGACGCTGGTGTACCTTCAAACGGGGTGGCAGACACCGGCGTTCTGCTCGAGTGCTCGCCTCGTCTCGGGTTTGAAAACACAAATCGTGTTGTTTCAGCTCACTTTCTTGTTCCAGCGGCGTGTGAAGGGCTGACTTTGGCGTTTCGCGCTCGTCCCTTTGAAAAGAGGAGTAAAGCCCTACAGCTTTGTTACGCGGCAAGTTAACACATGAACCTGGAGATCCTTTTCATTTCACGGCGTGTTGAAATTCTGAATCCAAATCCAAAAAGGGATCTTTTCATCAGAGGGGTTACGGTGCAACATCCCTCTGCTTTGAGTCTATTGATGAATCAATGGCGTGCTTGTAATTCTCTGTGATGTGTGTCAACCATGCATTAGGCCCACTAGATCAAAGATAACGTGGTGTATATACTGTTATAATGATATGATATCTCACTTCTAGCATGATAAAATGCTTCTGACACTTTCATGAAAAATGAATCACCAACCGTCAAACCAAAATAGGAAGGCAGGGATCAAAGAGAATGAATTTGCTAAATGCATTTCTTTGTTGCAGACCAGGCGCATCATGTTTACCGATTACAGAGCTGGTTTTTACCAGGGTAGAAAATTAACACCTGCTACCAGCCAAATGCTGCTAGACGCTGGCTGTGGTTTGTAAGTTTCTCTCCTCTACCAGCTACATTGGCAGGCTCCTTTCTTTGGATTTTGGTCAGTGAAATTGTGGAAATTGCCTGGTTTAAATTGTAATATTTGAAAAGAGACGAGGCAACAAAAAGGACACGACATCCCGGTCCAGTCAGTAGTATCACCGTTTACTCAGTCTACACCGGCAGCAGCGTGAGCAGCAGCCAGTCTGTTGGCTGGCACCAGCGAGAAAACACTCAGTCATGACTGTTGTGGTGCTGAGTCGGCGTGCCCGGGCACGGCCGGCCGCTCACGTGCACACGCACAGCCTTCTAGCGAGATGTGGGGCGGTTCCTCCGTCCACCAGCGCATTCTTTCTAAACAGTGGCATGCAACTCGAGTGAGTTTCGTTGCTCAAGCATGTGTGCAAAAACAGGTTAGGGTTTGGGTTAGTTTCACGTGTGATGTCAGCGGGATTATGCTTCATTGAATTAGGGGTAGACCATATGTGAACGTCATCATCAGCATCCACGAAGACCTGCACGTCCCAACATGTGTTACAGTATATAGCAGGAACAGATATTGTTTAATTAGATCACAAAAAAAAAACCGAAATTGCCTCAAGTGATGTGGTTTCTCAATGCTTTCAGAGCAGTTATAGATGATCTTTTTTACTCTATTTTTCAGCACATAAAATGTCTAATGTGTGTCGGTGGAACCAGCACGTGAAGCAAAGGTAGCGGACGCTGGTGCTGGAGGGGAATGAACCAGGAGCTCCAGAGCCAGAGAGGTTGGAAGGGCCCAGTTGGGTTTTGCTGTGCAGCCAGGCAGCGGAGCCCCTTTGTGGGACTGGAATGTGCCGTGCGTGCCTCTTCCCCCCCCAGCACACAGCCCATCCCGGGCACGTTAGCACGCAGCCACTGCAAATTGCTTTCAGATTTTTCACACACAGTAACATGTTGGTTTGTAAACTTCTGTAAAAGGATCGTCACTTCACCCGCTCGTAGTGACAGAGAGTGACGGGTGTTCAGAGGTGCTTTTCCCTCCTCTGACGTTAACATGTAATCCTGTGTGATTAACAGGAATTGTTACTATGGGTGATAAAAAAAATGTTGCTTTTTCTGATAGTAGTATTTTTTGTATGAAATGAGTGAACACACACACTATATGGTTGTTTCATAAAGCAGAAACTTGTGTTTTAAGATGACTTAACATGAACACAACTCCACCACCACCTCTCTTAATGAATGATTGAATCTCCCTACATCTCCTCCACCTCCACCTCCACCTCTGCCTCCTTTCCACTGCTCTGGCACTCCGAAACCGGAGGTCAGAGGGAGCCGGTGTCAGCCTTCGTCCAGGGTCAGGGACGCTCAGCTGGGCAGGAGAGGACGGAGCCGAACCCAAGCCAGTGCTAATTAAGGGCCAGGCGGCTGGGAGGCCCTCAGGTCACACAGACTGTGGTTTAATTGGTCTAACGAGATGCAGCGTAGCCTCAGCGAGGTCAGGTACCACAGGGCAGAGAGGCCTGCTACCGCTAGGCATCATAGGTCAGACTTTTAGGACTATTTTTTTTTATCAAGTTTGAGATATTTTTAACAGTGATGCAGTGAACTTGTATTATTGGCATTCAAAGGGATTTGAATTATTTAGATGAGTCAATTCAGTGCTGGTTGGAAAAAAATTCAAGCCAGGGATTTTGAACAACAAAAAACAACAACAACAAAAAAAAACTAACAATGCATTTCACCCTGCCAGAGATTTGATTATTTGGCTTTAGGTTTTGGACTTGAGAGCAAAGCTCACTTTTACCTCCATTGTTTCTTGAAAAGTCAAACAAGGTTGTCTGAACACAAACTGAACTCGTCTTCTAATTGCTCTGTAATTTAAATTGCATGCATTTCATTTGCCTCTGTTTCCCTGCATTCATGTGGAGAAATTTACAGGCAGGACGGCCTTTTGCTAAACTGGTTTATTAAGTCTTCATATTCATTCATATATTTGCACCATTGCTGTATTTTCAGGCAACATACAAACAGATAAGAAATCAAATGAGTACATATTTTCTAATAATAATTTACACAATAAAATGGAAATTGATGAAGAGTAAAATAATAGCAAACTATAAAATGGGATAACTTCAAGGCCATTCATGCTTAGTGATAAAGATATTAGCTGTTTTTAAACGGTGTCATGGTGCACTGAGGCTTCCTCTAATGAATCACTCTGAGCCTTTTCTCTCATCACTGAAAGAGTTAATCTGAAGTTGGCAGCCAACTCCACAGTCTCGGTCAGACGTGAGAGGAATTGCAAAAAAAAAGGGACTTGAAAATCATTTCTTTTGTCTTGTCACGGACTCTTTAAATTCAGCTTAAGGGCTTTTAAGCTGCACATGTGGAAATTGAAATCGACGCTTATGCAGTGGAAAAGCAGGTTTGTTTGGGGCTGAAATAGAAATACTTATCACAAGATCATAACGGCACACATTTTAATATTACCTTTATTTATTCTAAATATGCATGTCACTTGTTGTTTTTATATTTACATAAATAAGTCAAATTTAGAGAATATACAGGCGTCAACATCCGTGATATTTCATATGTTCTGCATTAATCTGGGTCATTCAGGGGAAGCTCGTTCATTTTACTCCACATAAAACATAACATAACATAAATTTTCACAACATATTTCCACGTGTTTTGGGTGTCCTGTCGTTTTCACTATTAATTGACGTCGGGTTTACACAGCTGTTGTGTCGCTTGCGGGGTTGCCAGTCCGTCTTTTTCCGTATTTTATTTATTTCCATGTTATTCCTGGCAGACTCCATCGATGATGTCTTCACTCTTTTTTTCATATTTGAAAAAGTGCCTTATGATAAGAGAGAGAGAGAGAGAAGGGGTAAAAAAAGTAATGGTGCATTTTTTAATTGTTTTGGCAGAGTTTTGTCGTCTTATTAATAACGGAGTCTGGATGATATTTGAGGGAATAAACAGAGAAACATGTTGGAAAATAATCCAGGAGTTTAATTTAGGTCGGTCCATTCGAGAAACTCACGGGGATTGTTTTTTTTTATTATTATTATTCTTATTATTTTCAGGCATAGAAATATGACCCGTGAATCCATCACGTGTCGATGCAGGTGTTTTTTTCTGTGACTTTTAACGTGAAAAGATAAAACACCGGAAGCGCAAATCTCCGTTGTTAAAAAAATAATAAATAAGGGAGAAAACACCAACTGCTAATTGATAATAAACCCAAATTAAAGATGAAGGTCCCCGCTGGTTTTAATTTAATTTCCGGGTAAGCAGATTAACCGACAGACACCTTCCGTGATGAGTTCAGGTTGTGTCGGTAACTTGAATGTAACATTTGAACGCAGCGTCTAACAGTCACACAGGCCTCCGGTGTGGCGCAGCAGAGACTCAGTGAGCCTCTCTCTCCCTCCAGATCTGGCAGTTTGAAATAATCTGCATAACAGTTATTCCTGGATTTATTGCTTGTTTTTTTTTCAGCTCATGGAAGGCAAATAGCATAGCTAAGGAAAATGACTTAAACCTCCCTTGTAGTCAAATCCCAGTGACATTTGAATGGTGGTTTATTTGCATTTTGGCAGGGTCACCCAGACTTTATTTTTACGCACATTCAAGTGCCAGTTAAGTTTTCAGATTTGTTTTCTACTACAGATGGGAAGAGAATATATATTTAACTGATGCTATTATTTCTCACATTAATGCACCACGGGCTTCCTTTGTTGCCTCATCCAGTCAATGACAGTTTGGAGGTGTGCTGTCCTTCACTGTGCTAACAGATGATGTTTATTAGTGGTGCTATTGTGTGTTTGAGTGTCTACCTTTTTGTTCGTACGACTCTGTGTTGCTTTGGTTAATTGTCAATAACCTATTTAAAGAGTTGCCAGAACATCTGGCTTGTTTTGTGACTGACTGTCGTCTTTGAACCAGGAGAGAAATGCATGATTTTTAAAATGCAGAACACAGCTCAAATATTAACTCAGAGTTGCAGGTAACAGTCGTTTTCATTATGGGTTAATCTGTCAATTACAGTCTTGTTTAATCATTTATGAAACAACAGACAGATGTGGAGAGAAGATGTATATTATGAGTTTCTGGAGTCCAAGGTGATGCCTTTTTGCGTCCAAAACTCAAACAATTTCAGTTTCGTGTCACACAAAGCAAAGAAAAGCATCAAACCTTAGTTGTTGAGAGGCTGGAAACAGGAAAGCACTTTGTTTTTTTCTTGAAAATAGCTGTTATGGTGATTAACTGATGGACTTATCATGTCCTTGCATCTGCAGTTGGTGGGTATGATTGTTAGTAGAGTCCACCACGATATTGTGTTTTATTTCCCCCTCTTCTCTGTGTTAGTTCGGAGCCTCTGTTCCCACTGGTCTTATGATTCAGCAGCACTTCTGCCTTTAGACTATCCGTCTGCGGAGCAGGTGCAACCCTGAATGACATGCTGTCACGATGAGGCAACATGGCAGCCGTCGCCACTCGCAGACCGAACGCCAAACCCTCCCGGGAGGGGGAGACGAGGGGACAGAGCATGGAGCAAAATTTTTTTTTTATTTTTTTTTATTTTTTTTTTCAGGGGGATTTGGTGGGAGACGCTACCGCTCCCACTCCCGCTGACCATTTATCTGCTGCTTGCAGCGTGCTGCAAATTCATCTCCCTCTGCCCGCCACCTTCCCCTTGAAATTCTGTAACCAGTTCGGTATTGTGCCTCTAAATCATCTCGTCATTGATTTGTGTTTGTGTGTGTGTGCAGTCGAGAGGAGTGCGGCCGCCTCGGGTTTGTTTCTCCCTCTTTGTTTGCTGTGGTAAACCCATGAGCAGCTGCCGGCGGTGGGGTCTGGAGGGATTCTGAAGCTGTGTGTCCTCTCTTTGCCATCCTCTGCCAAGGTGGCATTATGCAAGCAGTGTAGAGGGAGACGGGGGAGGGCGGGGGTGTGTTCATGTATGTGTGTGAGGGCGAGGGAGACGGCGGCCATAGTAAAGATGGAGGCAGGCTGAGGGCTGCTGGGATTGGTGCAGGAGAAGACTTGCTCCCTTGAACTTTGCCTCCATGTCAGAGTGGAACTTGACGATTTGGCAAATTGTGCAGCATCGGACGAGACTGCTCGCTCTCTCCACCTGCTCCCTCTCTCTCTCTCTCTCATTGCCACTACACCACCTCCCTCCCCACCACCTCCTCCTCCTCCTCCTCCTCTTCCTCCCCCCCACCCCTCTCCTCTTTCTCTTTTTCCCTCCCTTTCAGCTCTTGAAGCTAACGCATTGGCTGGGCTACAGGCGTCTTGTTGCCAAATAGGTGGGCCCTACTCGCGCTGGCAGAGACTCAAGCAATGGTTAGGGAAAGAGCGCGGAGAGGACGAGAGACGGCGAGCGAGGCAGAAAGAGAAAGAGAGAGAGTTGGAGAGAAAAGGGGAAAAAAGAAGCAGCACTCGGCTTTGCCAGCGGTCGTATGCGCTCGTCCAACATTGATTCGGCTCTCTCTATTTTTTTTTCCTTCCCTATTCTGTGCGCTGGCCCCCCCGATCTGTGTGTGTGTGAGTGTGTGTTAGTGTGTGTGAGTGTGTGTGCGTGAGTCTTGCGCCGGGCCCAAGGATCAGAGCAGACACCACCACTTACACTTTGCCAAGGATTTTTTTTTTCTTGTCAAGGTTCATTTTTTTTATTTTTTGGAAAGCACAAAGGACTGTTTTATTTTAAGTGTGTTTTTGAGGTTGTTTTTTTTTTTCTTCCAACTGTGCAATACTGTTAATGTTTCTATTTTTACTTAACAATATTTGTTGCGACTAAGTTTTTATCTTTTTTTTTCGTAATGAGCTGCTGGCTGTGATCCTACCGCAGTGAATTTACTATGTTTTGTTTTTAAACTTTGGCCCACTGTTTTTAGTGAGCAGCATATTCTGCTAATTATTTTTTTTTACAACCCCCCCACCCACCCACCAAGTCCTTTTTTTCATCTACTTTCTCTCCACACCCTGCCAAACCAGCGCTCACTTTACATTGGGGAGCGCGGGAGGAAAAAAAAACTGGTGCAGGAGATTTTTTTTTTTTTTTCACTTTAAACGCTGTGCCAAATTTATGATGAGAGTGCAAAATGGTAACTACCAGGCCGTCTGTCTTCCTCTAGCAGTGTGGTTTTCTGTGGTGATTTCTGTCTGCGTTCAGTTTGTTGTGGAAATGTGAGTCTGGTTGGAGCTCCCTTTGCATGGTAGCAGAAATAGGGAAATGGTATGGCTGATCTCTTAGCTGCACATTTCAACAGTGGTCTTGTGGCGGCAAAGCTTGGCGGTGGTGAGCGACCGGTGTGTGGCAACCCTGGCACAGGAACGCTGTGGCGAGATCTGGGCTTTGTTGCCCAGAGATATGTAGTGAAGGTATTACGGTGCAGCAGAATAACTTTTACTTTTCGCAGCAGAAAACTGGGAGCTCAACTTGGCTCAGCTTTTCAGTTACTTTTGGATTCATGTGTTTTTTTTGTGTTTGCTGTCTTGAATATTTTTGTTTTTATTTGTGAAAAGGAGGCATTGCGCTTTAATTTAAGGCAAATTTTCTTTTTTTTTTGCTGTATATTTATTTGTATTTTATGTGATTTGTGATAATAATACAACAATGTTTTGACATTTTTAATATGTGTTTTAATGGCTTTTTTGGAATTTGTATGTTTTAGTAAGAAGATTTTAAATGTGCATTTCTTTATTTAGTCATGATCATTTTCAAATATAATATTTTGTGACAGTTACCCTTTTGCCTTTTTTTTTATTTTTTTTTTATTTAACAGCGTTATTTTAAAGATTTGCATGCTCTCATTCAATCTAAATGCCTGTTTTTCAGCCTACTCATGCGTCTCTCTCTCTCTCTCTCTCTCTTTCTCATCAGGATGAATTTCATCCCTTCATTGAGGCCCTCCTCCCCCATGTCCGTGCCTTCTCCTACACCTGGTTCAACCTGCAGGCCCGTAAGCGCAAGTACTTCAAGAAGCACGAAAAGAGGATGACCAAGGATGAAGAGCGCGCGGTGAAGGACGAGCTGCTCGGCGAGAAGCCCGAGATCAAGCAGAAGTGGGCCTCGCGCCTGCTGGCCAAGCTCCGCAAGGACATCCGGCCTGAGTTCCGCGAGGACTTTGTGCTCACCATCACGGGGAAGAAGCCCCCCTGCTGCGTGCTGTCCAACCCCGACCAGAAGGGCAAGATCCGCCGCATTGACTGCCTCCGCCAGGCCGACAAGGTGTGGCGACTGGACCTGGTGATGGTCATCCTGTTCAAGGGCAGCCCCCTGGAGAGCACGGACGGGGAGCGGCTGGTCAAGTCGCCCCAGTGCTCCAACCACGGCCTGTGCGTGCAGCCGCACCACATCGGAGTGGCGGTCAAGGAGCTGGACCTCTACCTGGCCTACTTCGTCCACACACCAGGTATGACAAACACGTCAACTCAGCAGAATTTTCTTCCCCAAGTGTTCATTCGCACACACGCAGGTCAGCATGTAACGTGTCACCTTTGCACGGAGTCACATGATTAGATCCCCGCTAAGTGCTGAGCTGAGCCAGCGGCGACGCTCGCCATCACATAACTTCACATTTAAAGGGACAGTCTGCACAGGATTTTCTCTAAAAAAATATTTTTTTTTATCAGGCTTTAAGAGATTCTAACAATTCGACAGGCGGGCTTATGACGTGTGTTTGCCTTGAGATATGTTTGCGTTGGTACATTTGTTCAAGCATTTGTGTGCAAATTTGCCTAAATCCAAATGTGCATGTTTTCCGTTGCCATCTGTAAACAAAAGCATCTGCAAACCTGTTTATCTGTGTGTGTGCATGCATGTGCATACGAGTGTGTGTGTGTGTGTGAGAGAGGCAGTTTGTCATGTGTGTAATCCATGTGTATGTTATTGGGAGATTGGTCTGTATCAGTAGCTGTGTGTGTGTGTGTGTGTGTGTGTGTGTGTGTGTGTGTCTGTGTGTGTGTCTGTGTGTGTGTGTGTGTGTGTGTGTGTGTCTGTGTGTGTGTCTGTGTGTGTGTGATGTGGTCTGGAGAGTGCAGTGACAGCTGGCCTGGTCCCAGGTAGTTTAGAAGGCAGCGAGAGTCGGTCGGTGTGCAGCCTCGTCGCCGCTCTGCACACACACTGGAGCTTCTCCTCAAACACAGCTCACCCAAGCCGCCCTGATCGCTGTTCGCCTCCGTCTGTTTATGAGATGTTTTATTTTTCCATATTCGGCCCACATGTTTCCTGCTGTAAAGTTAAAATAGAGGTGGTGAAAATATCTCAGTGTCATGTGTAAACAAACCTGCAGAAGTTCTCCATCAGATCTAATAGTGAAAATATTCAGTTTGTTAAAAAGCAAAAAATAACCAAAACATATCAGTACTTACTAAGTATGAAAATGTTAACACAAAAAAGTTATTGACCTATTATTACCTGTAACACCAAAGAATAATTAAATAAAATTAATATTAATATTAAATGATTATCTGCAATTTTTTGTGCATTTGCGAAACACAACAGTCATAAAAGCACTCCCCCTGATGTAAAACTAGAAGATTATTCTTATTATTATTACAGTCTGTTTTTATAGTCCTGGGAGGAGAGAACTTTGTAATTAATCCACTTTAATGGCAGGACATCTAAATTGTTAACTTAAAGTTATTTGAGGTGTGCAGCTGTCGTGATGTGTGGTGAAAAATGAACTGAAACAGCTGGTGGTGGTGCCTCAGTCGTACTGCTAGTGGTGCTGTGTGTCACACAAACAGTGGCACTCATGCTCGTTGTGTCCTATATGTGACTTATTTGTGTAATTTATCATATTTATTGAAGCACAAATGCTTCAAATGTGCCACTACTACATGCTTCACAGCAGTGATTTAAAATCTGATATATTTTCCTTTTCACCACGAAGCTACTTTCTAGGTCGCCGTGTGTTTCCGTGCTGCAGGTGTTTGCAGGTACGCACTCCGACTGTCTATCTGTGGCCATTAGCCTGGCTCTCCAGTAAAGGCTCCTCTAACCACAGGCTGGCATACAGTTACAGGACCTCAATTCTTCTCCTTGGCAGGGAGGTGCAGCCGTTCCCCTGTGACAGAGTACCCCATGCCAGGCTCCTTTCAGCCCAGTGTGTAACTCTGCTTGAGTTCGCGGGGGCCTCCGTGAGCGCCTCTTCCTGTTCCACAATGCGGCGTGGCGAACCACGGCTCAGATTAGCTCTCAGCGCAGCCTGGTGCCCCTCGGAGTAAAGCCTCTTTTTTTTTTTTTTTTTTTTTAACCCCGTGCCAGAATCCAGCCCCCCCTCCCCATCTCCATCCCATGCGAACACCACACTCACCTCACTGATTTGTGTGCATCACATCTCTTTTCCTACATACATATGAGCGTCCTTACACAAATACGTTGCAGAATAGGTTTTCCAGTCGAGCGCACAACCTTGTAAGCATGTCTGAAACTTGTTCCAGGCTTGTTCCATCATAAATTTAGTGCTTCCTTGCTAAAAACAAGCCCAACTGTCTGTTTCTTGTTGTGATCCTGCTCAGCTTTTCCACAGCAATGTCACAGGTAGCACCTTGCTCTGTACGAACTAGAAGGGGCAACATGAGGAGCTAACTGAAACAAAAACATCCAGTTGTTTCGAAGCTGTGTTTTCCAGGAGGCAGTTTGGGGTTAACCAGAGTTTACAGAAGGACGGGCAGACAGTGGCTCCATTCTAACCTTCGGGGTGGCAGCGTTACAGTTTTATTCTTAGCTCGCCGTTCCAGGGTGTCTGTGTCTTGCGGAAGCTATCAGTTGCCAGGCCTGATGATTGGACCGCAGCCGCCTCACCCGCCTGTCCCCGCCACGGCGTTTCAGTTCTCTTGTCCCACTGATGTCACTGTCGCCAACTACAGGAGGGGGGTGGTGGGTGGGAGTGGGAGGGTTGGAATTCTGCTTCCACGCGGCGTGATTGACAGAACAGGAGATACACCCCCCCCACCAGCACCACCACCACCCCTCCTCTCCTCTGTCTCTGCTTCCCTACAGTACAGTACTTGTCTCCGCTTTTGTCCAATTATAGACTCGAGTCCTTCTGGGACGGATCACAGCCGCTGTTCTCTGATCTGCTTCTGCCGTGCAGCTGCAAAAGTTCCACTTCCTAAAGTGTTCATTTGACAAATACCTGGCTTCACACACACACACACACACACACAAATAAATAAATAAATATATAATCATCACAGGCTGATGAGAGTCGACCCCAAATGCGGTTCATTTGCTTTGCTCTGAATCCGCTGCATCTGATGATGATAACAATAATGGTTCAGGGATGTGGAGGAAGAGAAAGGGATCTGATCTCATCTTTGATCACGTCTGTCGAGAAAAAACAAAAGTCTGGCTCGCCAGTCGGGCGCTGCAGGCCTTCCTCCACCTAGAGACCCCGTATCAGGTCCTGTTTTTTTTTTCGAGCATCGTCTTCCATATTTCTCAGTCTGACAAAAAGCCCCGCGATGTTCCAGCATTAGTCATGTTTTTGGATGCCGGAGCCGCCTCATACAGCTTTCATTACTTGAGCCGTTATGATAAAAAGATGTTTCCGAGAGTGCAGCCTCCGTATCTGTTGTCTCCGTGCTGGAGACAGACGGAACGGAGAGGTGCCCGGTCCAGGTCCGAAAGCCAACTGTGTGCACAACGTATGCCAGACTGTGCCGCATCTCCATGCTGCTACGGCACAAACCGCAAACATAAGATGTTCATTTACCCATCAGCGTGTGTCTCGACGTTACAAACAGCCAGGAGAGTATCTTTTTTAATATTTTTTTTATTAGAGGCGAACAAAGAGAGGAATCGTCAGGGAGACAGACCGAGAGATTTAACGCCTTCGCGTCACGCTAGTCCATCAAACACGCCTTATCTGCTTCGCCCAATATCCTGAGCTTCAGAGGGAGGTAACTTTATCAGATGCAGTTACATAATGAAGAGACCAAACAAGGACACAGTTTTTTTTTTTTTTTTTACACACAGTGATATTTATATTTATTTATATATATATATATATATATATATATATATATATATATATATATATGTACTGCTGTTATCATGACAGAAGTTATATAGAAGAATAAAAAATGCAGTCTCTTCTCTTCCTTGGCTGAGTGTGGTGTGCCGAGCAGAGATTTCTGGACGGCGAGCAGCGTTGTGCTCCAGCGTTTCAGGCCAACAGCGCCGGCGCCGAGGGAGCTGCTTTCATCTGGTGTGAAGAAACACTGCTGCTCCGACACTTTCAACGGAAACTTTCTTGCTCTTTGTTGTCATTTGAAATAACGCGCTCCATAAAGTTTGAGCCTTCGTCGAGCCCTCTCTTCATGACGGGACAGCGTCAGCGACACTGTGGTGGTTTAATACGCACCGAGGCATGGCGGCCTCCAGCAGCCTCGGCTTGGCCCGTTTTCAGCCTCCCGTTTTTCCAGTTGCTTTATTTATTTATTTTTTTTTGCAAAGTGTGTGTGTCGTAGAAGGAGGGAAAGAGAAAAGAAGAGCGGAGCGTGCGGAGTGTAAGGAATTGCTGGTAAACAGATTATTCCAGTATGAACGGACTTCCAAATGAATGAAAAGAGGCGAGCCGTTAGCACTGACCCCGTTTTAACCGATCTCTCACAACTTTCCACCACTCCATAGGTCGGACTGCTGAGCAGCTCCACTGGATTGGTAGCAGGCCAACCTGCTTCATATTCACTGTAATTATCCAGTTTAGTGAATAATACTGGAAAAGATACACAAAAGACTGAGTATATGATAGAATTAAGTCTAATCTGAAACACAGGTCAGGTCACAGCTTTGCAAATAGAAAAAATCCTTCTACCAGAAAGTGCCTATTGTGGGCGACATGGATTAGCTTTATTTCCTAATTTCACTGTACAATGATTTTTAATTATTTGTGTAATTAAGGTTAATAAATAAATGCAGTGGTGTCTCTTTAGGAACTGAGCAGCTCAGCTAGGTTCACTGTTTTATAGTTGCTCAATAAATAGCAAACAGCAATTCATTTAATTCTCAAGAAATTAATTACATGCATTAAAATAGCTTTAATTAATACAATAAGTACATGCAATAAAATATTTTTTTGTTTTATCTATCGAGTAATTACTGCATTTTTTGACTGAGGGGATTTTCTGCTTTTTTTTTTAAAAAAATAAAAAAAATAGGCTCAGTACATTCCCCCCAGTTTCTTTGTGTGTTATTTTTTGGTCTGGTTTCAGTGTGTGAATTTGCATGACCAGTCCTTGTCTTTCTCTGTTCAGGCGCCAAGCCTGAAATCTGTCGGTCTCCCTAAAAACATACGTATCTCGGCACAGGAAGGGCAGCCTGAGCCGAGGGGCAAAGAGCAGGAGGAAGAGGAAGAGGTGAAGACGGCAGACGAGTAGAAAGGAGAGCGTCTTTTTTTTTTTTTTTCTGGGCCACTTCCCAGCAGCCAGATTCTGATGAGTCCGCCTCGCGCCTCGTTCCCTCGGTCCAGTGGAGCAGGGAGGCTGCCCTGTAATTGGGACGGCTCTTTCCATACAGAAAACAGGACCAGAACACAGCGACACCACCGAGTGCCTCTGTTCTTTCTTTTTTCAAAACCATCCCAATTTTTTTTATTTTTTTTATTTTTTTAAAAAGTAGCAATTATACGCAAACAAATCCTCTTACATTTAAAAAAAAATCCTTGCAAACGATCACTAATAATGAACGGATGAATAAATTTCCTCCTTTTTTCGTTTTGTCTACCCTCTCATTTAATGGTAATCAATGTCAGCCGCTGCTTTTAGGATGATATTGAGCGCTGATATAAAGTAAAAAGAAAAGCGTAGAATAAAGATGATGCAGAATGCCATGGTGAAAACAAAGAGAGAGGGAGGGCAGATATTCAGGCTGGTGGGGCTGGTTGGCAGCGTTTGGCACCCAAAGCTGCAGCTCTGTTTAGAAGGTGCCAGCTTTCCAAACCGACACAGTCTCTGCCAACTTCTCCCCTTCTGATCCCTTTTCTTTCTCTCTCATTTTAACATTTTTCCCCCCATATCCTTGTTTTCACTTAACACTTCTTCCCCTCCACGTGTCCCTTTACGCCCCTACCACCACTCCTATGGATGCTTTCTCACTGTTTTTTAGCGCGTTGCCAGAAAAAAGCGTCAGAGTCCTATTTTACAGTGATGTCGGCACGTTGAATAAAATGGCTATCGTGTTACCAGATTTTTTTTTTTTTACCTCCCCTCCCCCACCCCTTCAAAATATTTTCCACCGGCTTTTAGCAGAGCGAATATTGTTACTCGGTGTGATGGTGCTGCTGTGGATTCAAGTCCAAAACAAAATGGAGGAAAAAGCGCTGCTCCTCTCCAATCAGAGGAGAGAATGATTCCACATGTTACTGGCAAATTAGAAATGCACAACTCCTCTTTTTTATGTGAATCTAATTTCTCTTTCTTCTTCTTTCTGACTTTGTCGACGTCTTTACAGGCAGAGCAGGAAAAGGTAGTCGGGGATTAAGGACTGATGGGGTTTAGGGGAAATGGAGAACATTATTGTACATCATCCGGGGCCCCTTTGGAGACAAGTACGAGGTGCCGTGAGTGATTGGAGAAAGCGTTAAACGCTGGGTGTGGGGGTGGATGGAATTACTCAATAATGATCAGAAAATTAGAGCCATTATTAAGGGAGAGTAAACAGGCCTCTCTAAGTGTGAAAGGACCCCATTCAGCCAGGACCAGGAGCAGGACTCCTTTCTTCCTTTCACGGATCCACCCATGGCCTTGAGAGCCCTGCTTTTGTTCTCTGAAATAACAGATTGAATATATGGGGGTCGCAGGGGTGGGGGGTCCTGCTCTCAGCGTGAAGCACAGTATGAAATAAAGCTACTGACTGTAAGGTAGCCTCCATATCTGCCACCCGCTATTTCCACATCATTTTTACTTACTTTCCAACTTGTCGTTGAGTTGAGAAGCTCTGGCAGCTTGTGTTTAAGTGCTTCTGCATGTCTACAAGTGCACCTGGGTGTCTCCTCTACATTATCGGCACTTCTAAACGCAGCGTGTCGACTCATCCTGAGAGTATATAGCCACTGGGGGGGAGAGTGGGTGGGTGTAAACTAGGCGTTAATGCGACTACTTCCGCGTTTATCAGCGCAAATGTTCTAATTAATGAGAAATGGACGGATAAATAAATCAAGTCGCCACGTCTCTGCTGAGCAGCTGAACTGCAAAAGCGGCGCTCAGGCGAAGACAAAGACATGAAGGGAAGGGATTTACACTTTGAACGAGCCGTTGGAGAGAATAAAGGAGACTGTATTTCAGATTGATGTTTTTTTTTTTTTTCTCACATCCCTTTTAGGCACTAAATTTGCATCTCTGCACTCAGATTAGGAAGCGATAAAAAAGTATAACACTGTTTTCTGTCACTTTCTTTGCGGTGGAGTCTTTTATGTGAGCCTAGAATTTTTGTATTTTTTTTTTATTATTGCCCAGATATTGTGTATTTTCCTCAGGTACACACTTCCTTCACGCTTCGTTCAGGTCTTCATTCGTCCTCTGAGGACACCAGGGTGCGGCTCTGTCCAGCTCTGGGCTCCTGCTCAAAAACAATACCAAAAAAAAAAAAAAGAAATCACCTGACACGTTAACTCACTTTCTCCGTCTGTTTTTGCTTTTCATATCGACGGCCAGGTCCATTTCACGGGCATAATTTTGGACGGTAACATTCTCATTATACCCGTCAACTGTCAGCGCTCAACTCTCTCGTCTATAATTTCAGACTCATTTGAATTCTTATTGGCAGCTTCGATGCATAAATTTCATAAAAGATGGAAAAAAACAACCATATTTTTCTCCCTCTCTCTCCCTGGTGAGCAATAGAAATATGGAAGAGAAAGGAGTTTATGAAATTGCACAGTTTGTTTGGGGTTTATTTATCAGGGTAACACATGTCCATTATTGTTTCATGTATACATGTTATATGTTTATGTCTTGCGTAAATGGCATTTCTGTATCTGTGCATTGGGTAACTGTCCAGAAAGGCAGATGAGTAGAGTAGCTATGGCCACATACTGCTTTTTTTTGCCTGAGTGCACCTTTCCTGGGTGACATCCAATGAGTGTTAGCGACTGGCCTTGTTGGCAGGCCATGCAGTGCTGGTCCGTTTTCCGTGGCACTCCGGCCATCGGAGCACCGAGTCCTGCCAGAGGAATCCACTCAGATCACTTTCACTCTATAGAGGGCATCCCCACACTTATGCAGATGAGTTAAGCTGCTGCTGCGCTAAATGTAATTTAGACAACATCATTGATTTCAGTTTCAAATGTTTGCATTCCTTTGAGAAAAAGAAGGATATTAGATTTTCTTGGCATTGTGATATACTCTTTCTGGATGTATAAAGCACTTGTCGTTGGAAGCAGACCAAGGGAGACATATGAAAATGTCAAAGCGTAGTTTTAGAGCAGATATTTCCCTTTTAATGTTATTCACACATTTTGTCAGGCTTAGTTCAGTCCAGGGGGCTTACGCATTAGTTTTATCCTCTAAGAAGCTTTAAGATGGCAGCTCAGATAAAATTCATCATTTACAAAGCAAGGGCAGGCTGTGATTTAGCACACTCTTCTTGTTGTTGACTGTGGCTTTACCCCCTCATTATGCTCCCACTCGTGGATCAAAATAATAACATTTTTGCAAAGCCAACTAATTTTTTTTCCCTCAAGTGTTTTTTTTTCTGCTTTTCTTCTGAGATTTTTTTAAAACCCAATATGCAGTAAAAGTATGGTGAACCTCTGATTCACCACAAACTGTCTGCACATTTACAGTGATGTGACAATACTGTCAATGTTATGCATGCTGTGCATGAAGTAATACTCTTTGCCAAAAAGTAGTAGGTTTATACTCCTTTATAATAAAGATAGTTGTGTTTGTGGTTAAACCTCTTATAAAGATGATGTTGCCAGTAACAAAAATCCATGCATCTTTAGTTGAGATTTTGGATGCGTGGTGTGTATAGTCCTGTCAAAGTCACATATGTGAGAAATCCATCAAACCCAAGTCCATAACAACCCCAAAAAGCTGAAAAACACTGTCTTCGTTTAAATGCACAAAATATTCTGTTGCCGACAGAAACTAGACAGAAGTTGTGTGAGGCAAACTGCACCAAAAACCCAATTATATTTTGCTGTATACATGCGCCTAAAACCTGAATAATATGATAATATCACTAGTTTTTAAAAAGTATGCAGCTGGAAAACACAGTGTTGACACCTCTTTTCCAATGAAAGTAGCTAGCAGCACTAGCTCTGCAAGTCCATAAGCCATAATCATAAATCTCCAAAACACTCCCGCGTAATTATCATGACGGACATAAACAACTAACATGGCTATTGTTATTAATAGCTGTCAAACTAGCAGCTAGTGGATGGTGATGTCTAGTGAGTTCAAGCACACACGTAGACGGGCTTATTACAGTCCTTCAACGGCCAAATAAAGCTGATTTTTTTTTTTTTTTTTTTTGCCAACGCATTTGATTTATTGATTACCACAGGAAGGTAATGAGAATTTATAGAAATTTGCAAAGAATGTTTTTGAAAAACATTACCAACCCTAGTGTTAACATTTGGAATAAGGCCTAACTGGGAATAACAAACAGGAAAATGCTGTTAACAGTGGCAGGTGATCTCCAGGGGCCCCAAACAGAATAACAGGGTTTAGTGAAACAGTAAAATAAGTGAGTGACGCCCACATGGACATATTGATGTCTGTTTCTTCATCATCAGATGCTGCTCCACACCTGCATCCACATCTGGCTTCTGATTGTTTTCATTATTTGTCATTGTCACTCTCCAGTCTTAAAGGTGCACTACGGGGTGACAAGGTCAAAGCTTAAACACCAAATATAAAGGACATATTTGCATATTATTAAAAATGTTGCATGCAAGTTGGCCGGCTGAATTGTTATCGTTCATAAACATGAGCCTGCATCCCTTCTTCCCCTTTTCATTTTTTAAATGCAATCTGCTTTTCCTCTAAAAAGATTAAGCCGACATCCCCAGTGGCTCTCTTTAAGTCCATAGGAGTGGAGTGTGTGAAGTGTGTGTATGTGTGTTTTTTTTAGGTGTTGTTTGCGTGTGGACTCTCGTTTGCTCATGTGCGGCGTAGAAGCAGGCCGAGCGACAACAAACGCTGTCTGCAGCGGAGCATACGAGCGTCCTCTCTGGGCTCACCCAGCACCTGAACCCCCTTCACACCTGATGCCAGCGGGCCTTGGATGTGCACATGAATTCATTTGGAAGCAAATGCACGAAAACCACGCAGTGACGCGACCCAGCCGTCCTGTGGAAGCCATGTGAGCTGGGACTAGACCGCGGGGTGCGTAGGACTCAGAGAGTCGGTAAACCAGGTCCCAACTGGGTCCTTCTCACTGGTCCTAGACTGGGTGCAATATGTCACCACAAAACAATCATCATCAGGGGATGATTGAAATTAGGAAGTTAGTGGCTGAATATTACAATTAGACATGTAAGTAGTTATTTTCACTGTCTCTGGTGAGCAGCAGTGGAACTGATCTTCTCTGTTATTTGCCCTTTGTGTGGTAACATTTGATCGGTGTATTATTAGACACGAGACCACCCGGCTTCTGAGCCCTACTTGAGTTTCCATTCTTGTGCGGCTCGGCTTCAATGCAAGGCCGTCCTCCAGCAGCTCAAACATACAGGGGAGTGCACACACATTCACACACACAGTTAACGTAAAGGCAGAAAGCGAGGAGCGAAGCGAAGCACAGTGTGTTCAGCTTCAGTGGGATGCTGATAGAGAAGGTAATCCAAGCCTCTGTGTTTATTTTAAGAGCTGATGATCTAGAGATGGCCATTAAAAGCAGAGGGCAAACAATTTAAGAGCAGTAAATCTGAATGGAGGAGAGGCGTGGGTGTGGGCGGATGTGGAGGGAAGGAGGGAGGCTGTCCTCTTCGTCTCGCTCTACTCTGGAAACAGAAAAAAATACTTGAGATGACAGTGAATTAGAGCAATCTGGCCTTCATTCTGCGGTTAGATTTTTATCTGCGGTTTTGGCCCTGAGAGCATCTCTGATCCTTTTCTTTTTTTCCTTCTTTTATTGTAGTTTTCTTTTCCTTTTCCTCTGCGTTTACGTTCCCCTTCTAGCCTGGCTGTAAAATGGACCCTAACAAGATACCATTCACACCAAACGGCATCAGGAATGGTCCCATTATCCCCAGAACCTCGATCCAGGGTGGCTTTCCTGCACCAGGTCCTAAAAACACAGACTGTTATGATTACTTTAAGGCCAAGGTTTCTGTTTTCGATTCATGCTTAGATTTGTTTTTTTCTTTCCTACTCTGATGGATTTGAAAGATTGCATCTTTGGGCATGGATTCAAACTACTCATTCCTGGCAGCTACATGGGGAAATCCTTACCATGAGCGCTACGATTATCCCAGTAAACTAACGATGGCTCACAGTGAGCTGCTAGCGTTTTACCAAACGCCACAGCCAGTATGCATAAAACAGTGTTGACTACTGTTTAACATGTCTTTCAGACAAAAAGTGCAGTTCGGTAAGATACCAACTCATACATACGGTCCGAAACTGTAACTTCTTCATTGAGGGATTATTAAAGTGATTCTTCTTCTTCTTCTTCTTCTTCTTCGTCTTCTTCTTCTTCTTGTCCACCAGGGCTTTTACAGTTGTCTGGGTACATGATACATAGAAAGATAGTGGAGTAGTACCAGGTGTTGAAAGTACATGAAACCAGTTATATAATGATCAGCAATAATGATTGCAATAGTTAGTAATGGATCAAAGGTTTAAATAACTAGAAGTAGTGGACGAGCATTTCACATAGATGAAGTAGTAAGCTAAAGTAATAATGGAGTCAGTGAAAAGTAATAGATAAAAAGGTGACTAGTTAGCTTAGAGTGAATGTTTGAAAGCTAAAAGTAATGGATATATGGTAAAATAGATAATGATAACAATTAGAAATAAATAGCCACGAGAAAATGCTGAATTGATGATTGAAATTATTACCTAAAAGTAATAAATTACACATGCATAATTATATAAAAGTAATAGATAGAAGAGTTAAAAAATAAGCTATAATTATTGGAGAAACAGTTGAAATAATAAGCTAAAAATAATAAATAGTTGAAATAATTATCTAAAAATAAAAGATTAACAGTTGAAATAATTAGCTATAATTAATAGATAACTGGTTGATTGTTGATTAGTATTGTGTTTTTGGGCGCTGCAGCGTTTTTGTCAGCTCACACTTTAACACCGTGCTTTTCTGTAGCCGCCGTCCCCATGAGACACATCTGATCCGTTACCCAAAACCCAGCTTACAAAAAACTGTGGTTCCCCATTCTCAACTCTTGCCCATCTCCTTTTCACTGGGCTTTAGATGTGTGATGAAGTAATCCCGACATATTTTATATCCTAATGCAAAACAAACAGAGCCACATTACACACATTCTTCCCCACACTGATTCGTGGAAGTTGTTAACCAAATAAAGCTCCCTTTTCTCTTCCTCTCTTTCCATCTCACTCACTTCGCTCTCAGTGGATCCGTCCTGGCCAGAACTCTTCACTGAAATAGCCTCAAACACAGAGACTCTTTTGTGGTCCTTTTTATTTATTTTTTTTCAACAAGGTGTTTGTGAAAAAGAACAGGGCTCAGGTCCCTCCATCGCTGCTGCTGCCTGCCTGCCTGCCTGGCTTTCTTTGTCCAGGTCTGTGTCCTCCACACTCTGTTTATCACACTCCAGGGTGAAACTTTGCTGATTTTATTTTGGAAATGTTCAGGTTTTGCTTGGAGCATGTTGTAACTGTTCCTTGGCCTGTTTCTTTTTCTCTTATTGTAGGCAGCGATCTGCTTAGCGTCCATGACCTGAATAGTAGGTCTTAACCCCGGCTAATGCAAAACGTACCAGCTTGAACACACAAGTGTTGTTTACTAGGAAAAAAACGAGCTGCTCTCTATGGGCGGAAACTTTTCAGGCATGTTGAATTTCGGGCCACACCTCAATCAGTGATGTCACAGCTGATGTTTGGCTTTCAGAGCTGATGGGAAACACCTGCTGTGACTGCAATTTTTCATTAAACTGAAACTGCGTCTGTTAACTCATTGAGTGCCGGCCATTTTATAAAATCAAAAGTGTCTTGTGCCAGTGTTTTGGCCATTTTGAGTCAATTTTAAGACCCACAGAATATATTGTACCATGTCTCTGAAAGCACTGAATAGCTCAAATGAAAGAAGAGACTCTCATCTTTCATCATTAGAAAAACATTTGTTTTTACCTTGTTCCATTCTTGTTTTATCAGAGGTAGAGTAGAGGACACTTTCACCAAAATCACCACTTTTTGTCCAGATTCTCTTTTGTTTTGCTCTCTAATCTCGATCGTCTCCACTTTGTGTTTTGATCTCTGTGGTGTATACCGTCTCTTTATGTCCCGACTACAAATCCCAGAATCCCCAATATTACTCTCAGGCTGTGTGAGAGCGCCCTCTTGTGCCAGCTGCTGAAAAACCACTTTGACGTATTTACATGTCATTGGCAGTCAAGCTTTTAAATGATGTCCAAATATGTCTTTGGAACTCAAAGAGTTAATGAAATCTCTCCTGCTCCCTTCTTCTATAAAGTGAGAATTGGATTCAGATTTTGAATATACACTAATCATCGCCATTTTGTGTCATAGACTTGTGCCAACAGTAATGTGGCCAACTTTAGAGGGGAAATACTGTGTGATGCACATTAATAAATATCTACTGCCCCATGCTCAGCTCAGCTGATGTGCTGTCATGAGTCTGACCTTGAATGAAAGCGATTGAGAGATGGAACAAATTTTTCCGGAGACTATTGAAAGGCTGGTAGAGCTCTGCACGCTCTGTAGACATCACATTTATGCGACCATGTAATTAAAAGCAAATATTTCAGTCCTATAACAGTACTATAGTGGTGAGTCAAAAAATTGTGAGGGATCAAGAGTCGAATTTCTTCTGCACAAAAGCAGGTCTACTTTTTCTTTAAAGGGGACACATCATAAAAAAACTCACTTTTACATTTTGCTATCTAGAGTTTCCACCAACCCACAAACTGTAAAATGAGACAACCCAGTCAGTTTTTTTGTGGACTGCTGAGATCAGAAAACGTGAGATTCAACAAGTCATTAGATTTGGCTCCCCTTCCTATGGTATGTCACAGTGGGTCTTAAAGAGACAGGCACTAAAACAGAGCGTTTTAGACAGAGGTTGAGTACTAGTTTCGAGACCAAGTCAGTTTGGCCAAGCTGCCGCTCTCCGCAATTTCAGATTCACCGAGGAATGGGCACCAATGACAATCTAACATTTCCCACGACTCGACTGAGGCATGTTTAAAGCAATGACACACTAGTTCTTTGGATCTAGCAGTTTTCATCACTACACATATGTCAGGTCTGATTGGTTGAAGCTTCGTCCAGTAGCACACAGGCATTTGATAGACAAGGGTTAAGCCCGTCCTCTGAGAAATCGGTTTACAAGGCAGCTGGGCCAGACTACGCTCGCAGAGCTTTGTAGATGCGATAGCCAGGCTAGGTGAGTACAGGTATATTTAGGTGGACAGTGTTCAAAATGTAATGATTTTTTTTTTTTTTTTTATAAAATTAAAGCATTTAAACATGTTCAACACTGAGGCCATAATGTCACGAGAGCTCATAAACATTGCTTCAGTTTCAACCATAGCCACTTTCTTTCATTTGTGCTTCAAACGGTGAAAGTACCTACATCGCCTGAGCGCGCGGCGAGCGCAGCGAAATCTAAATTAAAGGCTGCATGTGTACACTCTGTGCCCGACGAGTGTTGCTCCGCAGTACATACGATGTACTATGCATGTGTCCACGCTGGAAATAATATTACTCGGTTAACTTAGCCATTTTTTAGCGCTGACAGAAGGGCGCACACACGCTCCCTCACTCAGGCCGACATGTGTTCTGCACAGCCTGTCATTACAAGAGCCTTGATGTGGTCACTGGGTGGCACTGAGGCCTCTTATTATTGTTGTTTTATGACAACTTTCACTCTCTTGCTCTGCTCTACCCCCTCCTTCCCTCTGTCTCTCCCTCTCCTTCATCCCTTCTTCTTTCCATTTCATCCCTCCCTCTCCCATCTCATCCAAACCCACATCCATTTCTCTCACTGTTGCAACGGGACGCCTGTTTGTTTTTAGTGTGTAAACCATCCTGACACACATCCCCAGGGCAAAGGGCGGATGTTGGAGAAGTTTTTTTTCAGCAGGGGGGAGAGACAGTTTGGTCTCCATTTGCAGAGGTATAAACTGGCCGGATCAGGTCCAGGCTTTGTTCCCAGCTTTGTCGATTGTGGTTGACGGTTATTGTTTTTGGTTTATTGAATAATAGGTTGGTAACTGCAGGGTGACATCCCGCCATGACCCGCTAATGAGTGTGCTCTGCGTCTCGTTTATGTGCCGAGGCCTGTGTTGTAACTTGTAAATTCAAAAAGACTAGTTTACCCAGGCATACTCTGGAGTATTCCTCCTCTTTTTCCCCTCCACCTGTCACCCTACTGTTTTGCTTTGAGGATTTATGACATTATGGTTTCTTTGTTATAGGTGGTAATTTATTATTCCACTGACTGTTGAATAAACTGGATGGGGTGAATATCAGGCCCCACCCTCAGGCATACAGTATGGGGTGATCAGGTTCATGCTGCCATTAGAGAGACCCTCAGCTGGAGCAGCGCTCCAATTTATACCGTCAAGTTTATGGGAGTTCATGAGACGCTGAGTGCCAGATAATTCAAAAAAAGAGCCCAAATGGAGAGAGTTATGTACAAGGTACACACACACACACACACACACACACACACACACACACACACACACACAAATGTTTTGCATGTCTGCACCTTTAATTAAGAAGGTGTTTGGGAGTTTAGTCCCTGCGGCGTTGTTGGGTAAATGAGTGAAGCGAGTCACCTGGGGACAGCAACAGGTAAATCCTGTTTAGATCAGCCCCAAGGCACTACTTGTTCCTTAATTTGGCTATGAACTCCCTCCTGACGGCCCCGCTCACCTTAATCACCTCGGCGCCTCCTCCTATAATCTTTTGCATGCACCATCTCTTAATTTCTTAACTTGCCACTTTCTGGCTTTATCTGCGTCTGCTCGCCTTAAAGCCTTTCACAGTTCGCTGCACCGCACACACTCTGCCATTCCCCTTCATGTCGCTGAACCGCCTGTGAGGTCAGTCGAGGTGATGTGAATGTGGAGCAGTAGGGCATGGTGACATGCTAACTGTTGTGTCAACATACAGTGACAGAATCTGCTTGAGGAGTCAATGAGGTGTGTTGCCTGTGTTCAGGCGGTGGTCTTAGAGTATGAAATGAAGCTATAGTTAGCATTTCTGTGGAGGAGGCAACCAAGATAAAACAAGAATAGTTTAGAAGTGTTTGAGGAAATGAGCAAAAGAAATTGGGTGAAAAGAAATCTCATTTCATTAGAGGGATTAGATAATGTTTAGCCCAAAAAAAATAAACCTATATAAACTATTAAGAACATCCCTTTAATAGCTCTCCCTCTATTAGCTCAGTATTTATGGCTAATTGTAGCTCACTAGCGCTTGCGACAGTCATTTTCCTCCAGTGCAGCTAATCATGTATATTCTGTGCTATGGGTATTCTGTTGAAGTGAGATGGGATCAGGTTCGTCCCCTGACCAGGCAGTTAGCATTAGCCTGTAATTAGCACCTCTAACTTTGTTATCTCCTAATTGAGTTTTCTCTGGAAGCCCCATGACTAACATTCACAGACACGAAGGATACGGGAGATGTGGGTCATTGGAGACTGGCTGCAGCCTGCTGATTGACTTGATTTGTTAATATTTAGAGAAGCAGGTGATCCACTGCTTAAGCTTTCCATATTTTCTGGAATAATATACCCTGGTAAGTTATTCCAGCTCCTCAAACTGTGTCAGACATTCATGGGGTTTCTTAAAAAAAAGAGATGCTAATGATCATCAGCTTAGTAAATTTACAGGAGTCACCCACTCATATTTCAGAGTTAAAATCAGTTTGCTGTGGCAGCTGCAGCTCGGCCTGTATTTTTCATTATATGCGCCTTCAGAAACCATCCCAGCACCAATAAGATTTCAGCGTTTCTTCGTGATCCGTCTGTGCTCCTGGTGTGAGTATAACTTACAGTAGCGTGGAGGGTCTCCTGAGGTCAGGGAGCTGAAAATCACAAAGACATGTGGAATGCTGACGGTTGGCCAATACAAACAGGCAGGCCTGGCTCTCCATCCGTGCAGAGCTCAACAACCACCCGCTAACCTACCACCGTCCTGCTCGGCCCAGGAGCAACAGAAAGACAGCACGGAGTGAATTTTTGGGTTGAAAGTATCCAAAACAAGTCAGTGTTGCCCAGTGACTGTTGGATAAATGAATTGCCATGTTGACTCAGGAGGGAATGCCAGTGTTGTTTTAACAATTTGTTTCTGCTGCCCCCAAATGGCCAAAAGAGATTTATCGTAGTTATTGCCAAATGATTAAATGGCAATCTGGGAACCGATCAATCTGGCGATGATTGAGCCTCTGAGGGCAGCGTCCAGTATTTCTGGGGTTCAGGTGTAGCCAGCGGATATCCACGCCAAGACTTCTTGTTCTGTGCACCAGCTATTGTTTCCAGTTTACAGTCATCTAGGACCAGATTGTTGCAAACGTAGCCAATTAGCCAAGCTAATTAGCCAATATTAAGCCAAATCCTCAGCAGACGTAGCCGATATTTTTTGACCAGTGTCTTCTGCCCATTTTTCCCTCCATACTGACTGTTTACTTGCATGCAAACAAAGCAAGACGTGATTAGTTCAAACTACTCAGACTACATATTAACGCCGAATCTGTTTATAAAAGTTAATTTAACTGTAACTTAACCACAAAATCAACATGTGAACCCGAGGATGAGATGATTGAGATGGGAGTTATTCACTGCATGCACATGGACGAGCTTAATAATAAAGGCATCAAAAACGTATCAAATTCATGTGCACAGGCTAAGGATCGTATAGGGACTGGATTCGCGAATATGATAGGAACCCCTGGTTTAAGACGTTGTTGATCGGCTTTGTGCCTCTTGTGTACGAGATCGTATCGTATTCGTGTCTGCCAGGGATTTCGCCCAGAAGTGGAAGGAGGCGCCAACACCGTCATAAATAGTAATGTTGTTGCTGGAAAAGTCAAACGATACCATGGCTTCAAAGAAATCAACAACTCACTTTTGGATGGACTAAGAGACGGAATTCATGTCTCCAGATAGTTTTTTGTTGTTGTTAATTAGCCGTCATCTGGAAGTAGTTCTAACACCACTTGTTGAAAGGGCTACAGCGCCACCTAGCGTAGTGGAGTCAGCCAGATCGCTGATATTATTTGAATTAAATGAGCTCCATGTGTACTTGGATTTTGGAACAGACCACCCACCAATTTGCAACATTGAATTTGGTGAATTCCAGTACGATCCTACCATGTGACCGCAGTGATTGATACCCTGAGCTGATTTAACTGTGCTCTACTGCTGCTACACTGATTTAGTTATGTGAAATTACAAACTAAATCATCATGTCAGTTCGTCAAAATGTATAGCTAGGGGCAGATGTGTCTTCACTATGACGCTGGCTGATATTGGCAAACTGATGACAAGCTGCAGCTGATGAAGGGATGACTTGTTTTGACTGTATCTATTGAAAACATCAGCTGAGTTGGACGTTGTACCGTCTTCCATATGACTAGTTGCTTCATTTGTGCATTGTCTGCATATATGGCTAGAAAGAAAGAACAAATGCATGTGACTTTTTTAAGGTTTACAAGATGGTTTCATGATAAATTATAGGCTACACCTTTCGGCTTCACCCACAGAGTCTGAAAGTTTGCATTTTGAAACAAAACCAGACTTCACAAGGGGCTGATGGGGTTTTTCTTCCCCCATTTTCTAATCAAAACCACTGTAAGCTTCGCCCACAGAGGGACGATCCATGAGGCTCAGTTTCTCTCCCCGGCATACATCCATAACAATAGAGGGCATTTTGGTCCAGCAGAACTCAGTTGGCTGCATCAAAATGAAGGCAGCAGTTAGGGTTTCACTTACAGAGTCAGAGAAAGAGAGAGAGAGAGAGAGAGTGAGAGGCAAAAAGAGAAAACAAACACACAGGGATTGTTGAATTATGGGCAAAGACAGCTGAGGCTAACCAGGTTTGGTTTCCACGGTGCGGTGGGGGGGCTTATTGAAAAACAAAAAGTCTATGACTCAGTCCTGCTCTCAAGGAGACTTTCAGGCTGCAGACTTTCTCTCCCCAGAAATTCAACAAAAACACATGCAGTTGAATATAAAGGGGAACACCTTCAAAAACATAAAACCCCCAGGGTTCAATATGGTCACGAAAATGTTCCACGTATCCTCACTGCTAATGCCAAAAAGGGAGGAGGTGGGGGGAGAGTGAGCGAGAGGAGGGATCTGTCCTCACATTTGCTATCAATTTAGGGCACTGAAAATAAGCACCAGGTTTCACTGGAGCCGAGTAGAACACCAGGAATGTTTTTCCATATAAAACCCAGGGAGGGAGGGAGGGCGAGGGAGAGAGTGAGGGGGGGAAAAAAGAGATTTAAGGTTAAGAAAAGGGGTAAAACAAAAAGTGAGAGATGAAGTTAAAAAAAGAGGAAGATTGTGTTTTGATAATAGCACCTTGGGTCCAGATGTGAAGCTGTAGTTTGACAGCTCAAAGTGAAGCAGTTTGTGAGTCATGTTGACCTGTGTGACCTTGTGAAGGACAGACAGGCTGATAATTGAACCCTGAAGTGAGCCTGATATTGGTTGTGTGGTTATAGGCAATGAAGGTTACGCACACTCAAATTTGGTGGATTTGGTGTTTTAGCACAGCTACAGTCGGCCACATACAAATGACTAAAGACACTTTCTGCAGCTCTGTTTGTGTGTGACGGCTGTCAGAGGACGAGGTGGAGACCCGACACTCCCCGAGGGCTCGCACTCGGATGAGGGAGCTTATCTTTTGAGAAGATAATCAATATTTCTAAATTTGAGCAGCAATGTGTTCATATGCCTGCTTGTGACAAAAACAGATGTAGATGTTCCACTGCTTGCTTCCATAGAGGGAGGTTTAGAAAATCCTGCCTTTTAGTGATTGCTCAGGGGGGCGCCAGGGTTTGAATGCTGGTAGAAAAATAGAAATTAGGATTTGTACTCTACGTATGACAACGAGCAAGCAAGTAAGTAAAGTAAAAGTTTTGCAGAACTTGGTACATTCAAATAGATTAGCTAAAAATAAAGACTGAACATTAAAAAATAATGTATGTTTAATATAATAAAAGCCGTCCAAATATTCACATGTGGAATATGTATTATGTTGTAGTAGTATGTTAATAAAGGGCAGTGGGGGGTGCACCAACAAAAACTGCTTTCGTTCACTAACAGTTTTGAGAACCCTACAAAGGCAGATCAATATAGAGTCAGTTAGGAGTTTGCACAGTGGCCATCTTTCACAGCGAGTCGGACTCCAGCTCCCGTCTCAAGTTGAGTGGTTGACCCTCTAACAAAGCTCCCTCACCCGGCTCTTCCCACCAACAAAGTGCTGCTCTTATGCTGATAGAAACAGTTGAAAAAGGCTCAGAGTAGAAACAAGGAGCGGAGTTAAAGAGAAAGAAAGCGAGAGGGGAGAAAAGGGGGGTAAGAGACAGACCAGATGTGTCTTTTGTTTAGATTTGAACGGAGCGGAAAGGAAGGGTGTAGGAGTTAGGAGGCAAGGAAGAGAAAGAGAGGGAAAGCAAGTGGGAGTGAGTGGATTTTTTTGTAGGGGAGGACTGTAATGAAACCAAAGCATTCATAGCTGAGAGCCTGTATGTGGGGAGAGGGGGCTGCACCATACAGTATGTGATTACCTACCAGCAAAACCACATTCATTATACTAATTGCTACAATGGTCCCGGCGGTTGGGGGCTGAAAAGGGGGCAACAGCGGCGAGAGGGGCTGCATTGTTAACATTTGTTAGGCTCATTGACTCCAGAATTCATGGTGTCTGTCATTATAGGTCGCTGGGACGTTCTCCAGGGCCTTTTTCATAGAGAAACTGATAATTTGGAGGTCATAGCTGCAGACCTGTTTACTCGCATACATCAGCATCCCGGCCTTTTACAAGCTCAATGCACGCACAGCAACACGCCGTTCCTCTGTTCAGATTGCATCGCATATCACCAGTGCACACGTTTAGCATGTGTTACGCACCCAAATCAGCGAGACTTTAACCATAGCAGAGGGGCCAAGATTTGAGTGATTGAAAGACGAGGCCTTTTCTGCATTTTGCTGCACAAAACAGCCAGGCTTCCAGCAGCTTGTGTCAATATTTCGCTCCAGTGTGTGCAGAGAGCTCGCAGCAGATGACTGCTATGACAGTTCGAACATGTGCGATGGTGAGCGCACACAGACTAGCACAGCTCAATCTGTTGAGTGTCGAGCCCCAACCAAGCCAGTTGGGGAATGATGCCAGTGGTGATCACCAATATGGCCAGCAGTTGTTTGTGGAAATGTGCAGCACATTGCTGATTCCTTTTGCGTGCCTTCACAGGAAATGAACGACTAAGTGACTAAACGCACGCCCCCAACTCTGTCTGACCCTCTTTACGACGTCTCTGTACAAACCTTCAGACCCTCAGTGTGATAACGTCATTACAACCATATATTATCAGGAACAACTCGCACCCCTTCCCTTTTTCCTTTTTTTGTATCGGGCAGCCGAAAGTAATGATGTGCATCATGTGTTTTTACTCTTTGGCTGGAGAACTGGTGCTTTTCAAATTAACTACGAACAGGGACACAGCCTAGTGGGTGGTTGGCAGCGCCTCACTTCCTCTTATTCTGCCTCTCCATCTCTTCATCTGGATCCTCCAGTGGTGAAAGAAATACTTGAGATCATTACTTAAGTAAAAGACCTTGTTAAGGTAAAGTCCTATGCCCAAAATCCTAGATGTATTATCAGCTAAATATGCTTTAAATTATAATTAAAAATACAAATTCTGCGGGAAAATGTCCCCAGTGACTAAAATTATATTTAATCAACTTTTAATCCATGTGTGAACAGCTTGATACTTTTAACTACTTAATTATATGCAGTTAAGTAGCTTAATCCAGTGGTTCCCAACCTAACCAACCTCTTAAGAGTCACATGATCAATCTGGAGGTCAAGCCATGTTAGAAAAAAAAAAAAACTAACCTACCCATTGTGCAAAATGACCCCTGTTAGTGTTATTTTATGGTTAAAGTTTAAGCTGTCTCAAACATTGCACTAGTAACCTTAAAGTAACAGAGAAACAGCTGAAATAGTTAAAAGTTAGCCTGTTAGTGTTATTTTATGGATAAATGTTCAGCTGTCTAGATAAATGCAGTTGAGTAAAAAGTACAATATTTCTTTTCCTGCTCTGGGTTTTGGGTTTCTCTCTCTGTGTTACTTAGTCACTGCTCTGTGGGTCAGGAGAGACCCAGGAAGAGTCGGTCTGGCCGAGGTGGCTGCTTCCTGCTGACACAGCCAAAGCAAATGAGCAGTCCGCCCTCAGTCTGCTGGAAGTGTGTGTGCTACTGTTGGAGGGGGCTGAAGCTGCAGGGGAATTCCCTCGTGAGTCCTGGATCCATATCAACACTTGCTGTGCGTTGATGTATATGAAGGTACGAGCTGAGCCCGTCACAAGTCTAGAAGACCGATGATGGATTCCTGTCAACTGTCAGGTGGTTTTTACAGAAATAGCCACGGGGCTATGAGAAGAATTGGGGGATCATGTGGGGCAGGAGGGAGGGTGGCATGACGACACCACTCTGGGTTTGCTGTCTGACAGGAGGTTGACAGCTCATGGATGATATTGGGTTTCCTCATCGCTGGGCGGCACGCTCCCCAGGTCAGAGCTCAACCGCCAAGGCCTGACTAATCAGACCACACATGAGATGAGTGTGATGCCTAACGGAGCAGCGAGGATGAGAGGGGAGGCGATCTGTGGGTTTTTGAGCATTATGATGCATCGTGTGTGCAGGAGGATCCAAGATCCAGGAGTTAAAACATCTTGGAGGGCGAGAACGAAAGAGATATAACAAATGGATATAATCATATAATATAATATAATCAGTCACACATGTTATTTTATCCTATTTTTTTTTTCTTTTAATGTTTTTTATTGATTATAGATACATTGAGATATAAAGATATATAAGATGTATAACGGGATATTTACAAAAAAAATCTTGGGTTTAAATATTTGACGCAAGTGTCGAACTACTATGCAGCTCCATTGAGAATCCTTTCATTACATAAGGAGAAATTAAAGGTAGAAAGTGGGAGTCGAAAGTATGAAAGCACCAACAAATATGTCGTCTGTGAGATGCAGCTGTCAAACCTCTGTGAGGAAGCAGCAGCTCGTCTGCAGGGACCAAAGGTACCACGAGGCTCTGGACCTGTGGTTAACAGAATCACAGAGGCAGAAACAAATAGTGCTTGTTTTGTGAGTATGTTTTATTGTATACATGCGTCTCTGTGACGGCGATGACAGCTGAGACTCCCCACTCGTTCTCTCTTTGTGGCACGGGGTGCGGGGGGTTTCATGCAGGGTGCATTTGAAGTGGCGTCTGGGAGGCCCTGGAGTGTGCCGATAGGTCAGAGGTTACAACAACTGGGCCTCCCTAGACCTCCCCACACACCCTTACCCCCTTAAACTCTCACACACACACACACACACACACACACACGCCTCCTCCTCCCCCTCCTGCTTTCATGTCAGGGCCACAGATCACTTCCAGATCCCCCGACACATTAGGCAAGAAAAAAAACTCTTGCTCCCATTATCCAGCCCTCACTGCTGACAAGTTAACATTTGAATGTATCTTCCTTGCTATATCTTTATTAAGTGACACGCCTCTTGAAAACACCTCCCCTCCACTTCTCCTACACACTCATATCTCATGAATAGGCCATTGTGTTATTTCTCAGGGTGTAATCCACGAGCGTCGAGCACAATGCGCTGTGTTGTACATGTGGGCACGTGTGGCGGCTCCTCAGGAGGATGTTTTGTTCTCTTTCTCACAAACAGAAGAATCTGTCGTTCGTGCAGCGAGGTGTGAAATTGCACTGTCATCTGCTTCACCTGTCAGAGAGGGTGGGGGAGGGGGTGGGGTGACGGCAAAGTGACTCAGATCCTTTGAAGCATTATTTCTTTCTGTAATGTTGTGTCACCCGCCACCCTCTTTACCTCTCCCCTTCTGGAGATCTGTATCTGGATTTGGTTGAGCAGCACCCACCACCACCACCACCACCACCACCCCGCTCCCTTCCTTCTCAGCTTAACATCTGTTTCTGCTGAGGGCCAGAAAGAGGGGGTGGTGGGGTGTCGAACTCTTAAAATTAATTAGCGCATTACCAAATGCTTGAGTTAGAAGAGGCCTCGTCAGACCCCTGTTACTCACCCCCACTCAACAACTCCTCGCTTCTCCCTGCTCCACCAAGTTCACATCCCTTCAGAGTCCCAGGGGGCCGGTTTATCTCTCAGGATCAATTAGAGTAGGAAGTGAGGTCGCTGACCTTCTGTCAGGCCTCATCAGCTCCTGTGTCACCTGACAGGGGCCACGCCGCCATAAGGAGGAGTATACGACAAAAATGGTGGGGACGAGCGTGCTGCAGGCCTTCAGTGTACCTGTGGAAAACAGGAATCTCTGTTTTTCGTTCTGTGCTATACTTTGTCCATGTTGTTCATTTATGACTTAGTTTTTCCATCTGGTCTCCTGCTTATTTCAACATTTATACACTATTACTTATATATATTATTTATCAGTCCTGCGCATATTTACTTGTTTACCTTGTTACCTACTTATTTTTTATACATTTATTTTTTAGTGTACTTGTTTACTTATGTCCTTGCCTCTTATTTTTTTTATATATATGCCCTTACTTTGTTATACTATCTAATGCTGCTGTAACAATGTAAATTTTCCTATTGGTGGAATGAATAAATGTTTATCTTATCTTAATTTGTTGCCTTGTTGAGCCTTAGCTAGGGTGGATATCACCAGTTTCCAGTCTATTAAATACAGATAAAGGAGACCCATTCACACCTCAAGGCAGGGCTTTGATTTACAGTATATGCTTACGTCAAAAGGCTGCAGTGACGTGCTATTGCTTATTGGAATTACTGGTTGCTGTTATTATTATAGTTAATTATCATCTTGGTTAATTAAGGTGTCAACATACCAGCGTTTCCTAATTATAACACAAAGAACAACTGAATCTGATGGGCATGTCATTAGTGTCAAGGGTATGTGGCAAAGCATTTGAAACATTAAAAACAACCTCATGTCAACCTCATTGTGGCACTATAGGAAAATGCCTTTCAGATTCACCTTCTGGGGACCACGACTGTCTTTATAAAATGTCAGGACAGATGTCTGGTAGATATTTCAGACACTTGGTCTGCCTTAGTGCCTTAAACTTGCAACGTTTTTAACTCTGTTTAGACAAAGAAAGTCAGATTGTACAGAAGTTTGAGGTATTTTAACCCTTTCACTGTGTTTTCAGTTCATGAAAAAATGTCTTATTTAGCTTTTGACTCCAATCTCTGTCACTTGTGGTTCCATAAAGTCAAGATAGTGACAGAAGGCTCGGTGAAATGTAGTGTTCAAAACTGTAATCCAATGGGTGACCTCTCAGTGATTTCATCCACTCCTTATATACGGTCGACGGTCAGAACCATCGACTCGCTTCGACCATCGATTCGCTTCCTGTTCCTCTTGAGAACCATCTTCAAGCCCTTATGATCCTCCTCACATCACCTTTAGCTTGTATCCTCGTAGCACAACCGAACCTGCCTTGTTGAATCACATATTTTCTGATCTAGTCCACAAAATTTCAGTTTGTGGTTTGTAGACTCCCACATGTACTGTATGTTACATATGTTCCCATTAAAGCAAAATGAATGGAGTATTCAGTTATAATAATACATTTTATTTATATGATCAACCATGTCACCAGCCACCTCCACAGCAGACCTGTTTTATCAGTAGACTGGTGTGTTTACTGAAACCATGATGCTAATGACAGTCTTTTTCTTTTCTTCCTCCATGTTTCTGCTGCTGCCCTGTTGCTGTCTCAACTAAAGGTAAGACACCATCATATGTCTTTGAACAAGTGTTTCCCTGTCTCCACCTGTCCCATATATTCTTCAATTTTTCACACTCACAAATAACAAAAACGACTACCTTTCAGTCTTCTTCTTAGCCTTTCCGCCACTATTTCAAGATCACGTTACAGAGAAAGACTCTAGGAAGTATTTCTGGGAAGTATTTTTATATTGGACGACTCTGCACATTAACGCGCCGTTCCATAAATTTTTGAAATATTTTAAATCCCACATTGTTTGCTAGCTTGTGTGTTTGCTAGCTAGCAGCCTCTTTTTTTTCCTCCTTTGTTGGCACATCGCTGCTCTTCTTTGCATGCTATTGCTGCCAACGACGAACGCAACAGCGTGAAACTGATTGCAGGTCAGTGGATTATGTTTTGCCCGAGTGCTTGTGCCTGTTTCCTTGTGGGCGTGCATGATCCAAACAAAAACTGGACCCACTGGTGAAAACATGGAGTGTTACTAGCAGCCAAAAACTTCACACTGTACCTTCAACCACAACTTGTTTCCTTCATCATTCTTTGCCACATGAAGATATTCTAGTGAGAGCCACAACAATATATTAGATAATTAATCATTCAAGAGATTTTTCATGTTGTTTTCAGCCTTACAAATAAATTTAAATGGACTGTACTTGTACATACACTGATGCTGGGGGGCCATCAGGTGAAACTACACATTCATTCACCAAGCAATTTTGGGATGGATATCTTGCTCAAGGACACCACAGCCCATACACTGTTGGAGGCAGGAATCGAACCACCGACCTTTCGCCGCACACAAATATGGAGATTTCCTGCTTTTGTCTGTTTTTATATCATATTAAACTGAATATATTTGGCTTATCGGACTGACAAAACAAGACATTTAACATGTCGCTGTTTTGTCAGCGACACGCTGATCGCTGTCTCCCACAGCCTGTAGTGATGTTGGGGCTTCTGGGATTTATAGTTGAAGCATAAAGAGATGGTAAACGCCATGCAGATCAAAGCAGGAAGTGAGCAAAACAGACGGATTCTGGAGAAAAAGTGGTGAATTTGGTAAAAGTGGCCTCTACTCTACCTCTGAAAAAACAAGAATGGAACAAGGTAAAAACAAACATTTTTTCACGATGAAATAGAGAGTCTCTTCTTTCATTTGAGCTATTCAGTGTTTTCAGAGACATAGTACGAAATATTCTGTGAGTCTTCAAATATGACTCAAAATGGGCAAAAATGTGCCTTGGCACTTTCTGTTTTTTAAAATGGCTGGAACTCAATGAGTTAAGCCACTGCTAGCAGTGCATGAGACAGATAATCTTCAAAAAAAATCATGTTCCTCTGTCCCATCCTTGTGCTCGTGAGGCGTTTCAATGAAGGAAAACAACTAATTAGAGCTGAGGAATCTCTAATACAGCGGCCAATCACTGCTCACGAAATCTGTCAAACTAGGCAGCGCTGATCAAGTATGAATCCAGATTTTTGTCTCAGTTCTCGCAGAAATATTTCAGCTTACTGTTTAGCTGGAAAAACAAGATAAATCTAGTGAAAATACCTGTCAATAATCATGAAAAATAATCATAAACATTTACAGTGAACTGGTGGAAAAACTGTCAACATAATGTGAGGTCTCGCAGAACAGCTGGTGAAATAACGGCACATGCTATGTAATCTGTATAATGGTTGAAATGTAAGTGAAAATCAGTGGATCAGCTCCACGTGTCCTGATGCAGTTTTAATTAGACATTACTGTGAGCTAACTTTTCAGGGTGGTTGTGGAGCGTTTTGGAAAGAAGCCCTCCTATTGTCCCGTATTTTGTAATAATGGATACAACACAGAGGAGCGTTCGAGGCTCCCACTCCTCCTCTCCTTCTGTCAAGTCTCTGCTGCAACACCTTCATTTCTTCCCAGACTACATCTTTGTAACCCTCTCCACCCCCAATCATCTCCGCCTCCTCCTCTTCATCCTCCACCTTTCCCCTCTTGCATCCAAATCCTCTACTTTTTTCTCTCCTTCTCCCGTTACTCTTAAGTCCTCCCATGTAACATTTTGCTTATCTCACCTCATCTCCCCTCTCAAGCTCTCTGATTCTTTTCTCCTCCCTCCTCTTCCTCACAGCCCAGTTTCTGCTTTGTGCCTGTTTACCTCCATCGTTCCACCAGATGGTTTGTGTCTCTACATTTGACAGCTCGGATGATTTTTTTTCTTCTTCTCCCTGATATTATTATAACATCGGGGGGATTTCTCAGACCTGGAGGAACACAGAAGAAGGACAAGCAGGGGGTAAAAGGAAATTAGAAGTATAAACAAAAAAACCCCTGATGTATTGAAAGCAATTATTCCATCAAGCGAAGGGCACCAATCATCACAGGGCCCGTTTTGATTTGGTTTCCTATGTTACTTTATTTTTTTTTTCTTCTTTTTTTTAAAAAAAATAAATAAATAAAGGCACATATAATGTAATATTGATTTAAATCACATCTGTTAGGGTGATTTCATCCACCCCCACTCCCTCTGCTCCATGTCTTTTGGAAGAGAGAACAGGCCCGGGCTGCCAGAAATAATTGCTTGTTTGCTGCTATTTACTTGAAATCTGTCAAAGACGGAGCGAGAAAGCGAGTAGTGCAATAGTTAGTAAGAGAGACGGAGAGGAAGAGGGACCACTCGGCCCCTGAACAGATCATTATCTGCTGCTGAGGGGGAAGTGAAGGACCATCATGCCGAACCAGTACACTTGTTTTTTTTTTTAATGGGAAGTGTCAAAAATACTAACTCGCTTGATGCAATCTGTGCTCCAATCTATCTTTACAGAGCAAATAATTGTTGCTATATTAATAATAGAGCGGCTTTAAGTATGTAGCTTGAGCCGAGAGTCAATTAGCGTACATGTAGCTTAGCATAAAGGCTAATAACGGATAAAAACAGCTAGCCTGGCTCTGTCCATAATTAAAAAATATCCTTACCGCTAATGCTCAAAAGGTAACATGCTGAATCTTATTTATGTTCATTTCATTGATCTAGTTCTTTTTTTGTAATCATTTTTATTGACGTTTTGTTGCAGTGAGAACAAAACCAAACCAAAAACAGTACAACACTTCCCCAAGGTCTCCATGCAGAGTAAAATGTGCAGAACCAGTATCCAAAATTTAGTAAAGAATACTAAAACATAAGTCAACTTAAAAAATAAAAAAACAACCTGGCATCTCTACTTGTATGTAATATTTTTAAAATCGTAGTCAGCTTTAGAGGTTTGTCCTGTTTTTGAAGTTTGGATAGCATCCGGCTAGCTATCTCCTGTGTTTCCAGCCTTTGCGCTAAGCTAGGCTAATCGCCTCCTGGCTCTCGCTTCATGTGCAGAAATGTTATTATCTCATCTGACTCTGCGAGTAAACAAACAAGCGTGTGAACTATTCCTTTAACTTTCTGAAAGTTTTTCGTGAGATGGCTGTCCAGGTCCAGCTGTGTGTTTTGCTGTGGGACGAGCTGAGCGTGCTCACTGCAGGGCGTTTAATCTGGTCAGTGTTGCTGGCCGTCTGCTGAGCAGCGTTAGCCTGATGGTAGCGCTGCTTGTTCGGCCTCTGTTCCCACCGTCTCCCTCCTCCTCGTCTCCTCCCCTCATCCTGCTCCCTTTTCGTTCCCTCCCCAAAGAACCACAAACAATAAACCCTCTGTTACATTTAACCTCCTCACGTGTTTCCCTTTCTCCCTCAATCCCTCCCTCCATCCCGCCCTGGTTCGCTCTCTTGCTCACTTGTTGCTTTTTCTCCCTCTCATAACATCATAGCTTTTTTTGGGGGGGGGGAGGTTCTGTCTTTGGTCTGTTACTCATCTCTCTTGGGTGTTTTGGGACTTGTTTGTGGGCTTGGAGAACACACTAGAACAAAGACAACACGCACACATGGTCAGGCCACCGCTAGCGCTCCCACTCCAAGCCACTGACAGCGGTGATTAGTATCTCCTAACAGTTAGATTGTGTGGAAAGTGGGTGTGTTTGTGTGTACACGTGTTGGTACAATACCCTGACAGTAGCATTACCGCTCATCATAGCTCCACAGCAGCAGCAGCTGCAGCAGCGGCGGCGGGACAGTAAACAGATTTGGCGTAATCTTCCCCTAATGAGATTGGTCCCTCATTCCTGCGTCTTTATGGGAGCAGCAAGCTGGCAGACGAGCAGCGCCGCACGGGAGAAAAGCGCCACTGCGACCGAGAGCTGCCGTCTGTTAGGTGGGCAGTGAGTTAGTCTGATGTCAGGCAGGTAGGACGGCAGGCCAACCACAGGAAGTGGAAGGATGGATCTTTATCTGATGGCCTTCGCTGGTCAATTAGATGAGAGCACAGCACAGCAAAGAACAGTTAATTCTCAGGATTAACATCATCGCTGGTTTCTCAGACTACTCAACCAACCTGCTTTTTCCATGTGGTGAATTTCATTACAACAGTATATTCAGATCTAAGGCTGTTTTCCATAACAGTGAATTAGATGTGTGTGTGTATGAGCATATGCACAAGAGCAGGGCATTTTCCTAAAGTCTGCTTTCCAAAGCATCCATGAAGGTCACGTTAGGTTTTGGACTAATCTGGTCTGGATTGACTGGGACCTGTTCTCCAGGTGTGGCTGCCTCTCTACCTGTGATAACCCTCCCCCGCTGATGAATGGGGCCACCTGCTGGTCTTGGGCTGACCTACGTTGTGCTACCGTGGCATGTATTTTGTCGTTGAACACATATTTTAACATATTTTCGGTCTGGACTCAGGCTGCATACCGGATCACGCTATCCTCTCTAGACTCTGGTTTCACTGTGTTTTTCTTCGTTGCCATCTCCCGTTCTGTTTTTCTTTCTCTTCTTCCTCTCTCTCTTTAACAGGAACACACACAGCAGTCATAATAGCAGGGTTAGAGTGCAGGGCCGACCACTGGACAGTGTTTGTACAGAACGCTAGCATATGTCAAACCTGGCTTATTGAACTTAGACCGCAGCCTGAAACAGCGCAGTGCTCAGAGCAGCAGCGCTCTGGGAGAAACACACAGTCACACACTGTTATACATGCACAGACATATAGTGTGTGTGTGTAGATATGCATACATACATATGCAAAGACACACACACACACACTGACAGGGGTTACTCGGTACATTCTCCCCCTAAAAAAAAAAAAAAAAAAAAAGCATTACCTCAGTGGAGCGTTTAGGAGGCTACAGGCAGAATGAAAAGCAGACAGAGTGAAGGGGGGAGGAAGACAAAATGTGACACATTAATTTCCATGTAAGCTGATGACCAGCTTTGATCTTATGTACATTAATGACTTTAGCAAATGTACAATGTTACACATGATCACACAGACTGGGAGACTCTTTATGTGTGTGTGTGTGTGTGTGTGTGTGTGTGTGTGTGTGTGTGTGTGTGTGTTTTTAAAGAAGACTTATTTGGCTTATTTGACAGAGGTTGTAATCAGGGCCGTTTCAAGGTATTTGGGGGCCCTAGGCGAAAGGGGGAATTTGATGTATCAGCACACACACAAAAGTGCATTAGGTATAAAAACACACATAAAATTAACTTCCTTATGTGAAGAGACGGTCATGTGCAAAATGTCTACAACCAGACCCTGGCTGCTGCTGTCAAACTATAGGAGAGGGGCCCCTTCGAGGGGGATTTCGACAACAATGTCATTACACTTTTCAGTCATAGAATTTAGGGAGGCGCTGCCGCGCTCACAAAGTTGTCGTTGTTGTTGAATACATAACCAGTCATCATGAGGGGGGCCCCCCTTTCAGCTGGGAGCCCTACGCAATTGCCTAGTTTGCCTACCTGGTTTGCGGGCCTGGCAGTGATAGTCTTGAAATATAGATAGATTTATTTTCAATAATAAACAGATTTCGGTTTGCTGCAGTAATTACATTACTCTTACTAATCCCAGTAACGTTCTGCTTCTTCTAAGTCTGGTTGGTCGACTTGATGGGTTGATGGCTTGGTGCAGCAGCTAGGTGGTTGCCCAACCAGAGATATCATCTTTTTTTAATTTCATGCATTCTTCCACACTGTCACAACCAAAACTCTGGGAAGAACGCCGGGCTTTTGAGCCAATTTGACATAGTGGCCAAACCATGTCATTACAATGTCAGGGTTTGTCACATGACCCAAAAAACTTTGAGTTTCACAGACTCATGAAAGAGAACTCAGCTGATACTCGGGTCCCTATTATGAACTTTTAAATAGCTTTTCTTTAAATTACTAGGTCCTCTTGGGCCCATGATGATAGTTTTATACCCAGCTAGCAGCTGATGTAGCGCTGGCGTCATACAGAGCTGAGGAGCCTGTTACAGCTTTCTCTTTCATTGGTAAACTTTTAGTCTCGTCTCTACATAATGACTTTTTCAATGATAAATTTACTATTAATTATTTTTTTTTTTTTTTCAAATAACTGGCCCTCCACTGGTTTATGAGCAGCTGTCTCAGTGACCTAAAGTAATCTCAGGCTCTGTTAGGGGTAGTGTTAATGCTCCAAACAGCTCAAGAGCCAGTTTTCTGAACGCATCATAAATATATTTTGTGTATTTTCCATGTTTACGGCCTTTGAACGAAGGCCTGTCGTGTTTTATCACATAAATGTGGAACTTTTTGTTCCTTTTTAGCCAAATTTATGAGAAGAGGATGAAGCCCAGATGATGGTCTTGTTAAAGCACTTGAGGGACACCTTCAGCATAATACAGTGTCTATAAGGCCTTTATATGACCCTTTAGGGATACTCACAGCCCCACTGTGGGTGAAATTAGCCCCAGATAATCATCTCCTTCTGGGCTACAGCCACTCTCAGCACCAGGCCTGTTTTACACCCCATTTACCAAGAAAAGAGGGGACGACTTGCCTCACTGACCCCTTTACTCTCAAGCAACACAGCCGATGGAATAGACGGCAAGGGCAGAGTTTCCTCTGCCATTTCTCAAATTCACACCTAGAAGTAAACTTTTTATTTTGATACCACGGTGAAAAACAAAAGTAAAACAATAAATAAATGTACTTCAACATATTTTCCTTTATTACATTTTTATTCAGGAAGCCTCTGCTATCTTTTTATATTGCTATGAAAAAAATAATAAATTTTGCAAAATAACATTTGACAACATCATGACAGCATCAGGATTTACCTTTGGCTAATGACTCATTTTAGTGAAGAGAGCCTGAATGCATCATCATGTAAATCAGTGGCACCTTCCTTTAACATTAACTGTGCAGGGCTGAGCTGTTTTCAGCTGCTAACAGCTAACGCTAACTATCTCTGGTCCTGCCGATTTCAACACACTTATTGTTTGCAATGCAGGGAAAAAACAGGGTCTGTCCCCTGAAATTGTCATCAGAGAGGTTACTGCGTCCAAAACATCTATCCTCAGGACGAGTGCTGATCAGGTATTCTGAATTTTAGCATTGACTTGGTAGTGAAAGATGGGTTCTTGTGACCTTAGATGGGAGAAAACACAGCTGGAGTTGACCAGTAATTTCTTTTCGGATTAACTTCAGTAAGACAAAACAGAGAGGCTGGAAAAAGTGCCGTCTTTCCTTGGGAAGCGTCTCTGTCAGATGATAGATCACTAAGACCCTCGTGTCCCCTCCCCCGGCTCACTTTTTTTTTTTAATTCTGTCTCGTTTCCTTTCTCCTCAATCTATCTCTACCCCCCACCCCCATCCCAATCTCCCACACTCCCCTGCTCCTCTCTGCCCGTCGTCATTGTGCCTTAAATCTCTCTTTCCGCCTGATTTTGTCTGAAAGGTGATCGAGGAGGTTCTCGCTATAGATGAAAAGAGGCTCTCTGTAGATGAAAGGAGCTGTGTAGAATCAACACATTAGACAACCTTGCTGCTACACTCCCCCTTAAAGTAAGAGAGTGATGCAACACACACACACATGCATCATAAAGAGAGAGCACTACGCTTTAAGACATCTCGCCCGTGGGAGGAGAGGTACGCCAACAAGTAAGAAGATGAATAGCGTTAATGCCTGGTAGACCACATATGTTATAATCAGATGGGAATAAGCCGAGTTCTTTCCTCCCCCGAAGCCTATAATGTGAAATATATCTTCAGCTGAGATGTGTGTTTCTTAAGAGTGATTCAGGGTTGTGATGATAACAGAAAGATCCACACAGACAAATATGAGAGTCCTGCGTTGACCGGCGAGCACGCAACACCGTCCACAGATCGCTGTGGTGTCCTGAGTCTGTGTGGCCCAGCGCTGGATGTGGAGTGAAGCAGGAAATGTGTGAGCCATGAAGGCATGTGTTTATGCTGGCTGCAGTCGCCCATCACCAGCCAGAGGGAAAACAGACACCAGCGCCGCTTCATTTGCTCTCCATCGCTCTCTTCCTCCTCCTCCAGCAAAACCCTCAACGTGATCTCTTCTCACCTCTGCCTCTCCAGGACTCTTTTTCCTCTTTATTTCCTCCTCATTGTTTGTCTTTACTTTTCACCTCAATGAAATAAGCTGCAACACACAGGAAAAACAAAAGATGATTCCCAGAGTAAGAAAAAAGCCAATCAACAATATCCAAAAGAAAAGAAAAATCCCTTCCAGAAACAAATAATTCCAAACAGCAGCAGAAGTAACCCCCACTGGGGACTCGCTATTGGCTAATAAAGATAAGGTGTTTAGATAATGACACTTAAGTAAAAAAATGAATGCACACTTAAAGACAAATAGTGAAGCGGTGAGGCAGCGTTAATAAAATGAAAATTTAATAACCCTAAATAAACAGAGGCAGACTTGCAGAACTTGGCTACACGTCTCTCTGTGGTTGGCCCGAGCCCTGAATCAACAATTTGCTCTCATCAAGGCAATTTTTCCTCAAGGTTTGGACAATAAGGCTTTTTGGACAATAAAACGTCCCGTCACACAGCTGAACGGCTTTCAGTATTTCTCTGTTTGTTAGACAGCTACAGTACATTAGCTTAATCATTGCCTGATGTTTCCTCTGCTCGTGTGTGTGTGTGTGTGTGTGTGTGTGTGTGTGTGTGTGTGTGTGTGTGTGTGCAGTGACCCAGCAGCAGTGTTAGATCAGGATCTCCTCTCTGCTGAGAGTTTAGGTGTTGGAGCATGGTGGAGGAAGGTAGAGGCCGACGAGAAGTGGCATTCACTGTCTCCGCATCAGGAAAACCACTCGTTTGCTTTAAGAATCATGTCTTAATCTGAGTGAATTTGGAGTTAATTTAGTTTAGAAAGTGTAAATAAATTAAACTTAATATTGCTGCTCATCTTAACACTTCACAGGGAGGTTTGAAAGTTTTTTTTTATTTATTATTTTCTACATGGTAAGTAGATCATTGCGGGTCTTTATGCTGCATCCACCTGCATAACATCACCTGCACCTGGACTAATTAATTGCCTTTGTTAAGTATATTTATTGGCATTTATGTTAAACTTCCACTCTTTCTGTATTTCCGTCACAGCACACAGTGTTTGCAGCTATATAAGTAAAAGATGGGTAAAGTCAAGTTGTTACATGTTAGAAAGTCATTATAAAAACATGTGAATAGACAGTGAACTACACTCACTGGCCATTTCATTAGGAACACCTTCCCAACACCTGGTTGGACGTCATTTTTCCTTCATAAGTGCATCAATTATACATTCGTCCTGATACATTCAACAAGGTCCTTGGAACATTCCTCAGAGACTTTGGTACATATATTGAATGTTTTCAGGTCAATCTTGGGCAGGAGCGAGATATGCAATAAGTTGTGGTTTATGGTCGGCTGAATAAACAATATTTTATCACTTTTTTTTAACAAATGCCCTTATCTAAACACATCATTTTTAGTTATTCACCTGTCAGTGGGGCTTTAAATGTTATCTTGGATTTCCTAGTTTCACTTCTCTCTTTATATGGCAATTTTTAGTTACATGTCATGATCGCACAAATGCAAACTTCATGAACAAAATGTTCATCAGGCTGAAACAGGCGATTTACGTCAAGCTTGTGCCGTTAGGAGCGTTTTGAGAATCATTGCGCCTCACAGGAAGAAGTTTATAGCAGACTGTGGTGTGGTATATGAGGTGTGTGAGAGGGGAGTGATGTCATGACCATGATAGTGATATTAATGAGTCCTTGAGGTGACGGGACGTTAAGACATGGTTGACCTCCTCTGATAGTCCGTCACATGCACACCATTCTTCACCATGTTTCAAAAGCATCTTTTGCTTGCGAGAAACGTAAGAATTTGGGAAAAAAAAGAAAGCAGAAAAACACGTTAGAGCCGAGGGAATGTGGTTATTACATTTTTATTCCCTTCTTTTTAATGAAACAAGTGTGCAAGCTGGCAGTACAAAGCCCTCTGGTTATGTTGGGGTTTGGGGGACAGGAAAGGGGGACAGAAAAGCCTCGTTAGAAGTGCAAGACGTTAAGCGAGAAGTTTGATGGTCAACATACAGCACAATTACTCTTTGACGAATCCCCAAAGTCTCTTTCAGCCCAAACAATCTGCCTGTTTGGATCAAACACCCTCTGTTTTTTGTCTCTTTGGGGTATTACAGTCAGAAAATGTGCTTTAAAAGAAAAAAAAAAACGTACAGTACAGTACTCTAATCCTGCACCTAGCGCTCTGCCCCACCTCCACCCTGCGCCTCGGTTTGATCTCATCATTCATGACAAGCTGCTGATAATGATGGGAAACTGGTCAGCACAGCAACACAGATAGAGATACAGGATCATCAGCGGCTGTGCGGGTCAGCTCGGGAGTCCGACCACGGTCAATGTCAACTAGATCTGTGAGGCTAAGTCCCTGTGAGCGCGTGGATCCCGGTGATTGAGTGATTGAGCGCTTAGTGTTTGAGCCTGTGGACAGCCCAAACAAGTTAATCCCCACCCCCACCATCACTAACACCCACCGCTAACTCCAGATCTACAGCAGAGGAACAGGAACACAGGCAAATTTAGTGAACTGGGCTTTAGTGGGGCTGGTACAAAAAAAAGCTCCTTAATGATTTAATCAGCGGAGATATTCATTTGCTGTAATACGAGGGCGCGTGTACACTCTGTGCAGAGCTGACGGGCCGGCAGGGCCAGGCTGATGCAAACGGGAGAATTTGTGATTATGGGCCTGGATTAAAAGACGAGGTTGTGCTTTTTTTTGATTTGGGACAGAATCTGAGCCGGAGGTCAGGCAAGCTTGTTGGGAATTGGATGATCCTTTATGGAAAGAAGAGATCCACTTAGAGTCACAGGCATGCAAGCGAAAATATTTCACACAATCCAGATCGCAGGGCCGGATATCAAATCTTTGTTTTAATGCAGAGAGTAGAGAGGTGACAGGAAATGAGTGCAGATAAAGGGTCTCAGCTGGATGCAGAACTGAGAAGTTTGCAATATGCAAAAAATGTGGCAAGGACGACCAGGATGCCCTGTCTCTAGAGCTTTTAAATAACAACTGAAATGTTTCCCTAGAAGCTAAACTATCCAGAACTCTGCATGACATTAATAAACACCAGAGATACCGATCACACCGGATGTTTTACAAGACAAGATAGTCAATACTCTTATTAGCAAAATTGCATGTTTGCACACTATGACACAGTGTAGGGCTTTTATTCTGAAGTATTCTGGTCTGCATTGCTTTTGTCAAGGTGGAAAGAATTAATGAATTAAGAATTATTGCAACATGGCTTTTTGATGCCTTTATTCATGGTACAAAGTCTTCAGAAAATAAATTACAGCACTTTTTGTGGCGCAATATTCATGTTCTGTGGCAAAAACAACACAAATATTGACAAATATTGACGTGTAAATACAAAAAATAATCCCCTAGTGCTAAAAGGCCTTTCGTCTTTTTTATTTATTCTTTTACCAGATATTTAATTTAAATGTGAATTTAGTTAATTTTCTCTGTATTTCATAATCTAAAATGTTGTGCAGCTGTTGTAAGTTATGAAAAAAAAATGTTTGAGTATTGTTGCCAGTATTCAAACACCTCAAACAATAACAGTACCCTGGAGCCCCCGGTTCCCTTAATGCAGGGAGGCAAGTGTGGCTCATTGTCGACTGGCTTATCACACACATGAATGGATCATATAGCTGCCGAATAATCCATCTAAGTCGGTGTGTAGGTAGTCTTCATGCTCCGCTAAGCGAGCTTATCTCCTGTGTTTCAGCTGTAAAGCCACAGGTCTTAAAGGTGCTCATGTCTGGAGGCCCTCCCAGTCCGGCCCCAGAGGAAGACCAGGAGGGTCCATGTTCAGTAAACTGACCTGGGATTTATGTGACAGGAAAACTGGTCTCACTTTGCCTACTTACATACAGAGTTGCAAATTGAACCAAAGTCCAAGTGAAAACACCCCAGAGTCGAGTCTGAGATAACAAATGGACTAGAGAGACAGACGGGCTACCAGAGTCCTGGTTCAGAGCCGCTGACCAGCACAGGCTGTCGGCTGCGTTAGCAGCACGTTGACGAAGTTTAAAATAGAGCTTGTGTGGAAAATCTCTCAGGCGGTGATCATGAAATTGCCACCTGTGTTTCTTCACTGACGTTGATCTTGGCTTTGCCCTCATTCAAACTGTGCTGACTTGACATTTTGATTGGAATAATTGGGGCCTTTCCTTCGAAGACTGACTTGTTTCGCGCTCTCGCTCAGCGTTGCTATTCCCACTCTGTGGTTCCTCTTTGACTCGGGCTTGATAAATGAAGGAGACAGAGGGTTTTGCCATGTTAAAGGATGGGGAAGAGGTGAAAGAGGAGATGTGAAAAAGAGGAGAAGAAAGACGGGCAGAAGTGAAATGGAAAGATCCAACTTCTCAGATCGCAACCAATTACAGGAACATTCAGGAGCCAGTTCCTGCAGAAAGCATTAGCAGACGTTCCCCAATCTCTTCCCCTCTCTTTGCTCTCCTGCCTCTTTTTTTCCATTTCATCTTACGATCCCAGTGCGGTTACTATTGGTGAGGTACTTCCTGCTGTAAGTTTCCCTTCGCAAGACCCGTGGAGCTGTGAACCGATACTGGAGCATTCAAGGACTCATGGAACAGAGAGCTGCAATGCAATCGGCTGTTTCTGTTGTACTCCCTCTGCTAATAGTGTATATTTTAAATCCACTTTACAATAACTGACAGTTGACCATAGAAGTTAATATCACTGTAATGTGTCAGTCAGAGGAAGCTAGTTAAGCTAATGTTAGTCTCTTTCTTCAACCTGACTCGTTTTAAGACTACTCTTGTGATGGTGTCATATGTTATATGTTGTTATTATTAAGATAAAAATAAACCTTTATTAATCCCACAGGGGGAAATTTAAAGCAGCAGAGGTAAAGTGATAGGACAGTATAAAGCTATAGAACTGCTTATTTATAAAAACAATGAAGAGCAGCAACAGTGGAGTAAACTGTTAAAACTTAAAAAATAGAATAAAATTAAATTTTGAAAATTGAATTAAAGAAAATGAAATGCATTATTATTTATTTATTATTATTCAGTCCCAAAGCACTCCTGTACACAGTACAGATGGAAATATATGCACCTTATCAACTAAAATTAACTTGAATGATGAGTATTTGTTGACTTCTTACCTGGTCTGTTATGACGTCCTGCGGTCTGTTTCTTTATGACAGATTATTGTCAGATCTGAGTTTTGCTCACATTTGATGATCTGTTCAGAATACCTAATCTGAAATATAGAATATTTAAGTGCTTCATGAGCAAAACATCAGTGGGCTGTGTTAAAAACAAGTCTAACCTTGTCTGTTGCCATATTTTGGTTTTTGTCGTGGCTCAAAAACTGACATCCATAGAAAAAATTGTCTTATTTTTTAACCGGTGCATCTGAATAATTAGCCATTTTTGTTGTTTTTGACATACAACATAAAAACACTGGTAAGAATAAAAAACACTGGGAGCACTTTTCTAGTAGTTTTTGATTTTCTTTTTTTATGTAACATGAAGATGTTATTATTGCAGGTGTTGAGCTATTCAACCAGAAATGCAGAAAATTGTTGGTTAGATTTGAGGACACAAACACACAATGCTTTTCTTACACTGTTTCTCTAGTATAGTCGTTCTTCACCCTCCAAACTTAATTTACAGACTACTGGTCTCACTAGAGTCATGTGAGCACCACTTTGGAAAGTCAATATAGTCCAATAATTTGTTTTTATAACATGTTTTTACACCTATTCACCTCTGGAACGGTAGTTTATATTCAGAAAATATTATTCAGTGACTATTTACATTAAATGCTTTACATTTGGAGACGAGGAACGTCTCCAGGCTCCATTGAATGGATCTTTGGCTCCGTCCTGTTCGCTCTATCATGGGATGAATTCTTTCGGCCAAAATGATTTTCCCCCGCTGAGATTTTTCATTTGTCTTGAATGCATTTGGGGGAAAAAAAAAAATGACAACACATTTTGCCCAAACTCTGGCATTTGCTTGTAACGTGAAATCCCATCTCTGGAGGAGAGATTGTTTTGCGTTCAGTTTCTGAATCCACACAGCCGTTGCAGACTGATCTTCTGACCTCTGACTCCAGAGGGATGATGGCTGCTGCAGATGTAGGGCTGTGTCTCCATGGCTCATAAACGATGAGAGGGGATGATGGAGAGAGCACAATGGGCTTTTCTGATCGTCATTACTGTGCCTTGAAGACGGCACCAGACCCTCTGCAGGACCATCAGGATGCAGGAAATGACGTTGTTGATGTCTTTTGACTCGTGACTTGATTGTGCTGGCTCAGCATGTCTGCACATGTGGGAATACCACCCCAGTGCAGAGGTGGTGATTAACACTAATGACTAATCTTTCACTCGGGACTTGTGTTAACACAAGTCATGGCTCACAAACTTTTGGTCAATGGGGACGACAAATACTGCAGTTTTTTCCTGCAAAAGGCACAGAAACCCACCATGCAACGGCCAGGAGCTCAGCTGAAGTCGACAACAGGAGCTACAGATCTTTTTGCTCCTCTCTTTGTCCGCACTGTGTAGTTTTTTTTTTTTTATACTGCAGCATTTTTGTGTAGGTGTGGCAAGCAGCCCACATCTGCACTTTTTTTTCGGACAGTGGAATTTGAAACTTAAGCAAAATACACAGGTCCTTTCATCAAGCCCTGCCACGGTGAGGAGAGAGACGAGAGACAGAGAGATGACCATTAGTCTGTTCCTCTCCACTCTAATTTCACTGGAAGATAAGTGAAATCACATGTTGGCAGCAGCTCTGGTGGAAAAGACGAAGCAGAAGAAAAAGAAGGAGGAAAGAGGGTCGAGTTACAGGGTGATGCACGAGATGAGGACGAAACAGAGCAGGGCAGATAAGGAATTAATTTGGTAATATTAATAACAACACAGAGACGTGCTGCGAGGCTTATTAGCATTTCTTCTCATTTCAGTGAACTCTGGAGGCAGCTGTGTTCACATCTATGGCAATTTTATGTCACATTTGCAGACAAATGAACAAAATATGACATACAGTGTGTGATCAGGTGGTTGAGTGCCTGAATCTGGTGCTTCCATTCTTTAGCATTTTTACACAGCAACATTAGCATTGAGTTAGGTTTGTCCACCTGATTATAGCAAGTTGTCACTTTTCTTTTAGCTCTGTTTTTGTTCTCCACTAACTCATTTAGCTGCTAAATGTTCCACTGTGTTCACCAGCTAGTGGTTAATTTTGTCCGTCTGTCCTCCAGTGTTGGGTAGGTGGGTTTATTAGAGCTTTTGTGCTGAAAATGGCGCTACGAGAGCAGTGAGACAGAAACAAAACTGTCGATTTGCTGGCGTCTACAGCTGGCAACAGTTATAGAATCTATACTCTTCAAATAAAGTGGCTTGTTTGTGGTCTTCTTTACGAAGATGTAATATGGAGCAACTGATGGGACACTTCATGCAGCAGTTGGCCAGGGATGAGGAGATGTTCGGACACCTTTTTTAGTCATTTACGCTCGGTCATTCACATCTGTTTTTGCATGTGGTAGTTCAGATAATGGGTGTTAACACTTTAGCCTTTAGATGTGGACGGAGAACACATCCTAGGGTGTTTTAAGACGTTCATAAGGAGTTCCTCGCTCAGGAGTGTCCACTGTCTCTTGTCAGATCATTCTGGCACAAAGCCTCATTGATCTCCTCCTGACTTCTACACTGCAGCAACCCAGCAGACCCAGCAGCTCGTTTTACCTGACATCCCCAGCCATTACACAGCAAGTGCACATTTCAGTCTCTCCTCTCTTTCACAGTCCCTTTGTTGACTGGCCTCCTCTTGGATAGCAGCCATTGACACAGACAGTGTGAGTGATCTACGTGAGCGGCATTTAGCCACCCCTCCTCCTTCACTCACTTTCTCCATCCTTCCTTGAGTCTGCAGTGCCGACGGCCCTCTAATCCACAGTGAGGTATAATCCAGTCCCTGGTGCCAGGGGTAATGCAGGCTTGATTTCATTATGATGTTTAATGGGCATAGCAACAGACTGGGTTACATGGCTTTAAGGCTACGTGGGTCCCACTTTGGGGATGATTCCCAGGGGCTTTAATTTAAGTTTATTCCCCTGGTCCTCTGTGGACTTGAACTCAGCCCTTGCATCACATTTTTAGCTGGAGTATCAGCATGGCCCTAAGAATAGAGGTGAAGTCCCCTCCCCTTCCAGTGGAGCAACATGGGCACTCTTTTAAAATGCCAAACATCATTTGCGTATGGCACAGTGATACAGAAAGCAGCATGTTTGGCATGAAACTGTTGAGTAAGTATAGGATTGTGAAAAACCACGCACCTAAAAGTAAAAACTTGTGACATCTCTGTCGCTGAATCCATGATGGATGTTTCATATGGTGATGCACTGGCTCCAGCAGTGGGTGTTGATCGTTTTTTCACTTCCTGGCTTGTTCCAGCAATTTTGGCAATTTTGAGTCATCTTTCAAGACCCACAGATTATTTTTACTATGACTGAAAATACTGAAAAAAAAACTTTGTTTGTACCTTGTTCCATTCTTTTTTATCTGAAGTAGAGTAGATGCTAGTCACCAAAATCACCACTTTTTGTCCAGATTCCAATTGTTTTGCTCTTTAATTGCAACCGTCTCCACTTCCTGCTTTGATCTCTGTGGCGTATACAGTCAGTTTATGTTCCGACTATGTATCCCAGAAGCCCCAAAATTACTCACAGGCTGCGTGAGCACACCCCCTTATGGCAGCCACCGAAAAAACACTTTGACGTGTGTATATATATATATATATATATATATATATATATATATATATATATATACACATCTGTGGCACTCAAAGAGTGAAAAACAGTTGCTGGACAGCCTTATTAGGCAAGATAAAATTACATTTGTGCATGGAACATGGCTAAGTTTGTTAACTAGCTAGCAAGCCAAGGTATCAGCCATGTTGGTGAGGTGCAGTAACGGAGATGTTGTTCTAATGCAAATTATCTTTTAAGTTGGCAGACATCATATATGTGATTAATGGCACAATTCAATTGGATCAAAAAAAAAAAATGTCTCTCATTTTTGACTCAGTCCAAACTGAAATATCTCAATAACTATTTGATGGTCAAGGTCACTGTGACATCATCAAACACATTTTACCCCATAAATTCACATGCTAATTCTGTTATGTATGTCTGATGAGATGAAACTGTGACATTTTGACTAGACATGGATGTAAATAACTTGACTGGCACAGAGCCACGAGCCGTTAATTCTAGTTTTTATTACTGTGAAGTGAACTAACCAGCTCCTGTGTGTGTTTTTTCGTTGGCGTATTTAAAAAATGCTTAACATTTGCTATCACAGTCGAGTACCTCAGATGCTATTTACCTCCAGGCGTCCCAAGCTGTAAAAGCGTTTTTTTTTTTTTACAGAAACTCCTCATGTGAGTGACTATAAAGCCTGTTTACATCTTCAGACGATGCATTGCATCATGCACCATGATCATAATGTTAACTGCCTTATCCGCCCCCGCACACATTTTAGATTCATACACGAAGAGACGAAACACAAACTACGTACAGACGGTAAGAAAATAGCGCAGTCGAAAGTGACACATTTGGCTTCTTTTAATGTCTATTTGTTAATGTCTTCTCAGTCCTGCATTTGTTGTTTACACGTGTAGGCCTGTTTATTTGCCCCTGGAGGTTTGGTTGGAAGACGACAGACGATGCACGGCGGACAGATGATAAATGCAGACAAAGTTTTTTTGGATTTCCTTTTTAGTTCACAGTTTTGGCCGGCGCTCTGACTTCGCTCAGTCTGCTGAAAGAGTGTCACAGGAACAGCAGGACTGAGGAGAAAGCGAGCGAGCGAGTATTCATCAGGGACCTGGTGTGTTAAAGAAGTACTCCTCTCATTCTTTCCCCTGAATTTTCCTCTTTCCACAACTCCATCCATCCTCTCACACCTCCCTCATTTCCTTTCCTTTCCTCTCTTTCCTCCCTCCAGTAGCCCCCAAAGTCCACTTTCTCTGCATTTCTTCACCCCCCCACCCCACCCTGTATTTTTTCTTCCTTTTTTTTCATTTGCAATTACAGTAATATGTAACATCAGGCGTGGTGAGATTTAGGGCTTTACCTTACATAACCCTAGGATTTAGCTGCAGGGTTTTAAGGCTTCTCTGAGCCGCTGAGCTGGGGGCAATCGGGCCTCTTTAAAATATTTTCAAATGAGTGAAATCCCCAAAGGGCCTATGAGCATGTAGGGATAGGAAGGCTTTGAGGGCCTTGATATAGCGCAACCATCATTATTTTGTATTACCATGGAGCCTGATCCATTTAAAATACAGCCTTGCTCTATTCTATTCAGTGGCAGCGTTGGTGGCGAGCTAATAGATGTGGGTCAATACAGACAAACACAACACACACACTTAATCATAGTACTCCAACACATGCACGTACATCATGTTTCTGTCTATTTTAGGTTTATAGCAAGAGTGCTCATACACATCATTTTTATGTGTTCTGAATTTTCCACTAAGTGACTGATCCTCACACACTTTGACACACACTTGCCATATTTCCCCTGCAGAGACAGTTTAGTGTTGATGTGAAAGCCTGTGCGTGCGTATATACTTTATACCGTATGAGTGTGTGCAAAGTAGTGCTCTTGGCACGCAGGAGAGCTTTTTTTTTTTTTATTTGTTAAATTTAATTTGATACGACTTTATATAAAACTGTAAAAGAGTAGGAGGAGGGGTTTGGGGTTTGGCCCCAGATCACCACGCCAACCAAAGCCTGATTTTATTCCTCCTCGAGGCGGGCCAAGCGGACAGGCCGTAAATTTGAAATAATGAACTGCCTGGCCTAACTTGGTGATTTGAGCAGGGAGGGGAGTGGATTCTTGAGAAGAACCGGGTCCGACCTGATGGAGGAGGACAGAAAATAACAGCTATGGGTGAAAAAAAAGAGAGTGATGAAGGCCGAGAGTGATTTAAGGACATGGGAAGAGCGTGTGTGTCGGCAGAGCTGACGGTGGCTTTGATGCTCGCTGTTGTAGGATGTGTAATGTCAGCGAGGTTAATGTTCGTTTCCATGGAAAAGCCTGCTTTTGCAGCATCTTAGGGCACATTTTTAATTTCTCCCTGGCGCAGGTCCTGAGCCGGAGGGGGGAATGTTTTAAGATGTAAAGCCGCCGGGATTAGGGGAAGGGGAAGACATGGGAGACGAAGCCGGGATGAGCCCCACCACCACCGCCAACAGGCTGACCGCTCGTCACTTTTCAGACGGTCATGAAGGCTTTGCAGCGGCTCTCAAATGTTGCGTGTCGTGTGTCTTACTGCACAAGCAAAGAAGGGATGAGGGGAAGATGAGTCGGAGATTAAAGTGAGGGATGGACGTGATGTTTTGGCAAAATAAGTCTGCAGAAGAAGTTTGCCTTAATGTCCTCTGCAGAAGAGACTTGAAGAAACACACAATTAAAATCCGGTGAGGTTTAATAAATGTTCTAGGTTCATACTACAGGAAATGTTTATTGAAATAGAGTCAGTTCTCAAGCAGTACATTGTCACCTTTACAGATTAAAGTTGACGATGACAGAAGTTTCCACCACTCCTCTGTTCAGCCTTTTTCTCCTCTCTGTCAAGTTTTCACTCTCCATAGTCGCTCCGTTCTGTCAGGCCGAGACTCCCTCTTCTATTTTTTCAGTCCATTTTACTGGTCTTCCTGTGTTTTAACAGGCTTTTATAACCCGACTGCAGCTGCAAAAGAGAGCGAGGGAGTATGGTAGGGAAAGGGGTAGTTAGAAAGGGAGGGAAAAAGGGAGGGAGCGGGAATTGAATCATGAAATGAGGACCATATTTCCATACAGCACTAAAATGAGGACTTTCCATTTTTCTCTTTCTCTTTCTCTTCGCTCTCGTCTTTCCTTCTTCAGTGAAGTGCGGCTGCTCGTCAGTAGTTATCTGTTTGTTTGTCTCTCCCTCTCTGCCTTTAGCTCATGTGAACTTTGCTTTTCGTCACGCTTTTTTCCACTGCGGAGCGCCTCTGCTTTTGATTAAAGTCGAAAAAAAAGGCAGCAGATCCCTCTCTCCCAACAGTAACTAACAGAGACGCCATTTCATTTTTCTCTCCCCTCTTTTTCCCCTCGTTTCTTCCCCTTCTCTGTTCTTTCCACAGCAGTTTGTTTAGGCCACGCGGCTCTGAGAAAACTTCACTGCCAGTGTTTGTTGAGCTTTCCGGCACGAGCATCTTGAACTGATAGGGCTTCCCTCTGTGTTATGACCATTACTAAACAATCTTTCTTTTGGCCGCAGTGAGGCCAACGTGCCGGGTCCTGGCTCAATCCCATGGTCCTGAGCTTCGCGCTCCATTGCTAGTGCCAGCTGAAGAAATAACAGTCGCTCTCTCCTAACCTAAAAATGGGCTCCGTCTTCATCCCAAGATTCAATCTGAACCTCAGCCCGGTCTGTCCCCGATCTCACGCCTCCGACCTCAGCATCCTTCAGATCCTCTCTCCCACCCCGGCTGCAGCCACAGCCAGACGCACCATCACAGCTGAGTGGGCCGCAAGCATCTGTTTACTGCTCTCCTTCTGCAGTGTGAGATAATGATGGCCAGATACAGCCCACAGTAAAATAAACACGCTGCCACCTCCCTCCTGCAGCCCTGAGTTAGTGCACAGTCTGGCTGAGGAGGGTCTGACACTGTGGGTCCAAACCTGAGCAGAACAAGTCCTTATAAATCCTAAGAAATACGTTGCCTTGATTGTTTTATTGGATGAGCGTGTCTCAACTGAACAGAAAGAAGTCCCAACCAAAAGTTGTTTTTTTTTCCCCTAAATCAGAGCCGTACATTGTGATGTATAGAGATAAAGAGTGTGCTTGAACCTGCCTCAGATAGCAGATGGGTGGGGATTATTACATCCAGTTTGGGTCAAGAAGGTTGACCGTCACAGAGGAGAGCTGCAAATTACATTTTGAATTGTTTCCAGTGACTGTTAAAGCTTTCTGCTATATACTCCCAGGATTATAATACTCAGATATTTTTCACAATACATTACTAATTTTTGTCTTTAGTATTAGACTGACTAGATCTTTTATCTAAAGAAAAATGCTCTTTAAAAAATTGTTCAAAACTGCCCTTATTCCTACAGTCATTTTATTAACTTAAAATACCCCGTTATGAACATCATATGTCTGAATTCTTTATATCAGCTTAAACTGGGAAGACTTTAGATGATATTACATAAAAATATATTCTCCAGTTGGCGGCATGGTGGTGTAGGGGTTAGCACTGTCGCCTCACAGCAAGAAGGTACCTGGTTCGATTCCCGGCCCGTGGCCTTTCTGTGTGGAGTTTGCATGTTCTCCCTGTGTCTGTGTGGGTTCTCTCCAGGTACTCCAGCTTCCTCCCACCATCCAAAAACATGCATGGGGATTAGGTTAATTGGTTAATTTAAATTGACCGTAGGTGTTAGTGGTTGTCTGTCTCTATGTGTCCTGTGATGAGCTAGAGACTTGTACAGGATGTCCCCTGCCTTCCGCCCTAAGACAGCTGGGATAGGCTCCAGCCCACCCGCGACCCTATGAGGATAAGCGGTAGAAAATGGATTGATGGATGGATATTCTCCATGATATTTCATGCTCATTATAAGCTGGAGCACATATTCCTCCATGTATACAGATTAATAAGAGCCATGCTTACATTAATATTGATGTGCAATTTATTGAGCCGCCCAGGCCCCAAAACTATCAGGTTACAGCTTGAGATGCACATTAAAAAACCAGCTAAGACGTGTCCATAGTTTCAGTCTTAAGGCTAGTTTGAAACCAGCTAGCACTTGCTCAGACCTGAATCAGACAGTCTCTTGAAAACATAAATAATTCAAAGTACATCAGCTTAACTTCAACCAACTGTATGGCTGTGTAAAACATCTTATCGTCCCCTTTCTTTTTCATAACAACCTCTTTGAATCGCTGATAAAACTCAAAGCACATTCATCTGCAGAGAGCTCTATGTGTGGATGTATGCTTGTGCCTGCAGTCCATGTTATGGCTGTAAATCACAGAGTATTTTCTCAGTGAAGCTGACAGGAGGCAGACAGTGCAGGCGTGGTGACAGCTGAGACCAAACCAGAGATCGGGTTTGTTGTGTAGGACTGGTCCTGAGTGAAGGCAGGGATGTCTGTCATGTTCAACCAAGGAACGCATAATGTTTGTGTGTGTGCAGACAGTATGTAGTATACATATAGTCACAGTTAGTTCTCCAGGAAATACACAAGACCATGGTTCTTTGTGCTGATGGATGTTAATTCTCCTTTAGGTATACATGTTAACCGTTCAGGATACAACACATGCAAAATGATAACACATGTATTACATACGAATGGTAACACATCAGAAATACGCACCACAAACATTAACGCAAGACAAACTTTACCTCGCTGGCTGCATACAGCTGAGAGGGAATGGAAATGTTCCAGAATGGGAAATTTGGCTTTCTTAAACTGAACTTTTAACATGTAGAAAGTAAACTTCTGTCACTTCTTTAACTCTTTGAGTGCCAGCCGTTTTATAAAACAGAAAGTGTCTTGTGTCAGTGTTTCTGCCCATTTTGAGTCATATTTTAAGACCCACAGAATATTTTGTGCTATGACTCTGAAAACACTGAATAGCTCAAATAAAAGAAGAGACTCTCTATTTCATCATGAAAAAAAAAACATTTGTTTTTACCTTGTTCCATTCTTGTTTTATCAGAGGTAGAGTAGAGGCCACTTTCACCAAAATCACCACTTTTAGTCCAGAATCCGTGTGTTTTGCTCTCAAATCTCGATCGTCTCCACTTCCTGCTTTGATCTCTGTGGCGTATACCGTCTCTTTATGTCGTCTCAGACTACATCTCCCAGAAGCCCGAACATAACTCACAGGCTGAGGGAGACCATGATTATCGGCACTGCCAAAAAAACACTTTGACATTGATATACGTCAGTGGCACTCAAAGAGTTAAAGGAGGTAACTGCATCACAACATAAGACCAAAAAAAACAGTCCCTATGCACAAAACCACAGATCAGTATTGAGGAAAAATAAATACAGAAATATTTACCAAAACAGACAAAAATCATGGTTAAAGTCATAGTTAAACTTGACATTATCTGTGAATCACATAGAGATGCCTTTGTCCATGTAACAGCCACAGTCATGTGTTTTGATGTGTGGCTACACCTGTTCCTCACCTGAATCCACTCACAGGACCCAGCGGGGCCCTCGGGCTCCTCGGGGGCCTCAGGAGAACCACACACACACGCTGCAAGCCGAATGGAAAACATCACATCATCATCTAAACCGACTCCCTTTCTCATTTCAGCTGTCCACCCTCCTCCTCTCTGCTATCTCTCTCTCTTTCTCTTCCTGTCTTCTCATGTCGTCTACATCAGCCCCCCCACCACCACCTCCTCCTCACTATTCTCTCCTTCCTGGTTCCTTCTTTCTCTCTGTTTTTCATAAACTTCTGGCTGAGCTTCACCAGCGATCCCAGAGGCGTAGTGTGAAACGCTAGACATTTTTGAGCCACTGCCAAACAGATGCAGGCTCCTCTGGTCTGCCCCTCCAACATGAACATCCTCTCCGTTTAACGCCACGGAGCCGCCGGCAGCAGGACGCCGACATTTCATCTTCTTACCGAGGCTGAACGCACTGACAGGGGTTTCCATTTGTTTTAATATAAATTAATGTACATAGTGGTCATTTTGCATTGACGTGTCTTAGGAATTACCAGAGATATAATGCGTGAAGCAGTCTGTTGCATTGTTTTACTGTACAAAACTTACTTTCTTCTCTTTTTAAACACTTTTGAAGACAACATTATGTTAGTTATCACACACAACATTTGACCTTGTTTTCTAAGCATTTTAGTAATAGTAGTATCCCTGCTTAAAGTACGTCTGCTGCTTCAACACAGTAGTTTTTCTTGACGTTGACGTCTTATCTCTCTGTTATTCACTTTAAGTGCATGTCTGTTTCTTAAACAGCATCATATTTTGTGTAACAGTGGGAGCACTGGCAGATAATAGGACTGAGTTCATTGGCGCTTATTGATGAATATGTTTTCTGAACTCGCTAAGTGGATTTGCGCTGCTTTAATCTCTCCTCGCCGTGTTCTGATGAGGGAGGGGAAGGAAGGTTTTAAAGCTTTTTATCTGGGTTAATAAGTTAATAGATGGATTGATAGATAGCAGGAATAAATCTCCAATTATCAGCTTGACCGAGGGGAGAGCGTGAGAGGAGCTATAAGCTGTCTGAACTAGGCTAATCCGGCGTGTCTGACATGTATGGACATGCATTTTGTTTCGCTCGTAATGTCACCATGAAAACGTGTGTTCTTCATAAATGAGGCGAGGCAGAGACGCTCCACTGGTGGTCATATTAACACAGAGTAGGTGGATTCCAGGAGCAGACTTTCACTCTCAGGCCTGTGGTCGTACCTGAAACGTGGGACTCACCTGACACTTTGCCCCAGTGCTCTGGTCCTGACAGCGGAGAGCATGTGTCAGAAAGACGAGGCATTTGTTTCCTCATCTTATCTGTCTAAGAGATAAAGCCAGCTTTTGAAACAGACAGCCGCCAGCTCGAACGCCATCGGCCACGCGCACAAACACTGGAAGGCTCAGAAAGAGACAAACACAGGGCTGTGCTGGGAGCCATTGACCCACAGAGCCCGGTTCATCTGAGGACACAGACTGACGAACGTGGCTAGGCGGCGACTCCCAGACAGCTGGTGGTCAAAGGTTGCCTTTCTATCTGTGCCCTCATTTGGCTGATTGTTTTTTCTCAGGCCTCATCTGCTGCTCTCGATCTCTTTCCCTCTATCTGTCAGCTGAAAGCATAAATCTGCAGTTCATGCTGTAGGTATGCAGATCTGGCCGATCGCAGCTCGTTCTGGTTTACTCGGGAAAACCCCCGCCATCTCAGGAGGATGTATGCAAATCAGCTCCCAAGTTTACTGGAGCGCTAGTCGATGTTTAGCCACCGTTTGCGCTCCTGTGTTTACTATCCTAGATCTGATCTGTCAGAGGTCATGTCCTTATTTGACACCAAACTGAAGAGGAGCACACAAAGTAACATACTAAACCCAGCATGTGCCAAAAAAGTGACGTGAGGAGTCGCTCGCAAATCATGCCCATCATACGTTACGCTTCGATTGGCAACACCCAGGGAGGATGTGGAGTTTTACGCAGCCATTCATCGCTCCCTTAATTCATTAGTCCAAATGAGCATTTATGCAGAGCACACATTATTTTTACAGGCCAGCTTTATGTGTTTGTGTGGAGTTTTACAACCCTCATAAAACACGTCCTCCAAGCCCCAGATAGATTTGGGAGCATTTATTTGCATAGTTCGCTAACCCAAAATAAATGGTTAGTGTTCTCTGGATCAGACCGGAGGCCTGTTTGGTGTAAATAGAGTGCGATGCTCAGCGACGTTGTCTTGTAATCTGAATAATATTTTGTTGACATTATATTAAAATGTGAGAATTGTGACATAATGCCTGTGCTCTATTTAAAATCACATTTGTTGCAAAGCCTGAAAGTCTGTCGCTGAGTGTCATTCAGACAAAATGAAAAAAGCACACACATAATATTTAACCTTTTAGCTTTATGCCTCCTCATGTATAGACTGCTATTATATTACCACCCTGTCGTGGTTGTTTCAGGAAAATCATATCACATAATTTCTGATGTCTAAATTGTCGTTCCAACCAAGCTGTAATTAATTATTTGTGTAGACTTGATTTGGTTTGGACTGGTTTATATGTTGAAAAACTCCTTATTGATATTTAATGATATTTACAGGTATGTGGGTTCAATTTTTTTTTTTATAGGAAATGTGATTTATGACATATATTTGGCAGCGCTGAACAATTAAATGGATAGTTTAGATGTTTTGAAGTGGGGTTGTAGAAGGTACTTATTATTATTATTATTATTATTATGTATACCAACACCAAAATAATGTACTGTGGACAAGGGTTGTTGGCCTTGTGAGTGTGATCAATAGTTTTATCGCTAAAATAAAGATATGAAGTCATGGAGCTTCAGAGCTCTTATCATTTCAGTTGTTATTAAGATAAGGTAAAAGATGAAACTTTATTCATCCTGAAGGAAATTATCTGACATGCAGTGAAAGCCAGATGCAGAATTGTCCTGAGGGGGAAAACGTCCATAAAACGTCCTGCCAGAAGTTCACAAAGTCACGCTGTGGGCTCTCCACGTCGTCCCTGCTACACACTGAAACACACACCAGAGTGAAGGTTTCAGGTCGCCATGACCTCCTTGTCAGCGATAGGCCCAGATCATAGCACACACTCCATCACCTTGATGGTCATGTGTGTGAGCCTTATCAATAGCGTGGGCAGGACTGTGAGAGTAGTTTGGAGCATTTGGCTCGTTCCAGATCGATGACTGTGCTTGTTTGTCGTCGCTGGTTTGATGGTGCCCACTGTACACCTCCTCCTCCGCCCCCTCATAGCCTCCTCTCCTCTGCCAACAAGTCTCTCTCTCTTTCTCTTTCTCATTCCTTCTTTTATTCTCTCCGCTCACTTCTTTCTTGGCGGGGCAAAACGTTCCCACAGCTCTCACAATCCCCCCAATCCTCTTTCTCAGTCTGTCCTCCCTCCCCTCTCCTCCCTTTCTTCCTCTCTCTCATTCACTTCTTTTTTGTCTTTTCCTTTGCCTCTCTCTCTTTCTCCCTTTGCATTTTCTCCCTATATCACTCCTCCCTCCTCCTTGTCTGTCTCTCACCGCCGTTCCCTGGCAAAGACTGGCATCACATGACCCCACTTGTGCCACGCACACACACACACACACACACACACACACACACCGGGTAGAACAACATGGGAACCAGCGTTGTAGCACAGGGTGGCTCATGTCTTTCACTCAGAGCTGTGAACCTCGCTGCTTTACATTCAGCTCTGTTTGTATGAAACTTAATATACACAAATCATCAGTTTTAACAGGCCTGCCAGCGTCTAAAGCCTGTGTCTTCAGGCCAGCTGTGACCCTCAGAAATTATCCAGCATGTTTTGAATCCAATACGAGAAATGCTTAAGGAGTTCTGCTGAGATTGTTGGGTTAATTCTGTGGAGCCACAGATATTTTATATGTTTGTAGGAATTTGGACTGAGGCGAGATATGCCTGAGAGCATTCAGCCCCCCCTCCTTCCTGCTAAAGCCATGGCAGCCTTGTTGAAATCGTTCCCACTCCTCTCTCTTCCCCCTATGAGAGGCAGATTTCTTTAGCATGTGTTGCTGCTTTGTGCCCCCCCCACCAACCCACCTGCCCCCCAAACTGCCATGAAGTGACATCTGCTGGCCAAATGGAGCAATGACACCTCTCTAAGAAAAGTATTTCTATTTACAATTAAAGTATAATACAGAAGTGCAAGATTAAAAGTATAAAATGTATATGCTGATAAATAATTATGGCTCATGATGATAGTCATTGTGCAAATCAACAAACAAACGGTTGCAGTGAAATAAAGATGAACAGTAGGTAATGAATGTGGACTGAGAAAGCACTTTAATACAGACAGTCAATAAGTTGTCTACTAATAACTTAAATTGAGGAATTATTTCGGGAAAATAAATCAAAATTCTGTGATTGCAGCTTCTTTTGACTTTGTGGCTGAAGCATTTCTGCTCTGCTGCTCACTTTTTTAGTTGTGGTTGAGTTGAGGACGTCATATTGGGCTCTGGGAAAACACCAAACGACAATCCTGACATTTTCTACACCAAACTACTATTTGATTAATTGATCTGGAAGTCTCATAATAATCATTCAGACCTTCAAATCACTCTTAAAAGTCCTTTTAATACCTGATTTTTTTACTTGTTCTTGTGTTTTTATAGCTGTCTGTTTTAAGTTGTGTCTCTCTAAGTTTTTAACAAATAAAATGTGTTGTTGTTATTATTATTAATTGAGGAAAGAGTCAGTGTAAATACTGGTTAGCCTGCAGGGCAGTAAAGAGGCTTCGCTCTGTCTGCGTCCTCCCTCCCTGTACATCACAGCTCATCAGCATAGACTGTAGATAAAAGATAAAAGAAACAGGGCAGAGGGAGAGAGGAGTGTGTGTGGGGGGGAAGGGAGGGTATACATGGGCAGCCAGCCAGCCGCCTCATGCCCCTCCATCCCTCTACCCCCTGCCCTCCTCTCTCTCCCATGGTTGAGTCCCTTTAGGCCCGGCTCGCCCCCCTCTCGCCCCCTGGCTCCCCGGCTCTGTGTGGCGTTGGCACAGAGAGGGCGCAGGCGGCACACAGACGGCCACGCAGATGGGCAACGGGCAACGCAGGGCTGCCTCCCCACACCTGCTCCTTGCTGGCACAGGGCTCGGGCCAGGCGGCCACGCAACACACAACACACACACAGAAAAACACAGATGTGCATCTAACGCAGAATTATCTCCCTCAGTTTATTGAACTTTCCCACATATAGACTCTGGAGCAGGGAGCAGGCATGTGCAGATACTCCCACGAGCAGCTCTACATGCTGATGCACATGCATGCTTCCATTTTTTTAATAAAAGGACGGCGTTCTCCCTCCTACACTGTGCCGCTCAGCCTGTCAGTCACAGATGTTTACACGCTTTATCTCCGACTGTGTTTCAACATGTGCTTTCCAGAAATCTCTGCACACACACACACAATCATAAACATATACTGAGCTTAACGAATTAATTAGACCACCACCCAGTGGAGGGTGTCACCACCACTGCCCTAAATTAACAGTATCACAGATTACCAGAAGATTTTGTATGTTTCTGTAATCAAAATTACATCTTTAATGCTAAAATATAATTATTCTTGTTATCCATGACTTTTCACATTTACACCTTTACAAAAAAACAGAAAAAATTAGCAAAGCACATTATTATTTTTTGACTGAGATGCTTAATTACAGTTATTTACTGTCAGTCCGAGAGTTGATATTGGCAAAGACTTCACAATACGGTACATATTGCGGTAGTTGAGTCACGATATGATACATTATTGCGATATTATGATAGATCACAGAAATTTAAAATACAGCTTGAAATACAAGTTGTATGCACAGTATGTACATATGTATGTATATATAAACATGTAGACATATTTATATGTATGTACATATATTTATATACATATACACATACATATATATTAGGGATGTCAGAGTTATGTTAACATGGATTATTTTATTTTTTATTTAAATATTTATTTCAATGTGCAGAAGTAGCCCTAGATTTACAGTTGGCTCACAACATGACTCTTTTGGGGGGGGGGGGCACTCCAAGTCAGTCCTGAACAAAAATAAAAATGTGTAATAGTGGTTGTATGTTATTATTGATGAATTTCTCAGAGAATTCCAGTGTTTTAAGTTTTAATTTGGGATATGTGGGATATGTATATACGTATATACATATATGTGTGTATATACGTATATACATATATGTGTGTATATACGTATATACATATATGTGTGTATATATGTATATGTGTGTGTGTGTGTCTATATATGTATAGACATATGAGATATGAGACATAATCACATGTCCGTAACCACCCAAGTGATGTATTTATAGTCTCACGCCCACACATTCACACTTCAGCACTACGAGCACAGAAACACATTTCACAATTAGTCACATGGCCCCTGACTGTGCTGTCACATGGAGTTACATACCAGGCATTCAGTGAACGAATGCCTTTTTGCACTGGATGTGGGAACAAAGATTGATCATATAGACTTGGCTTTCGGCGGCGCTAAGAGATGGAACTGTTCTGTTTTGTTGACGCCGCCGTAACGAGAGGAATTGCCAGAATTTGAAACCACCGGTTTAATAGGTAGGGTGTGGATGTGGAAGCCAAATAAACTTCCCAGGAAAGCGCCAAAAATAGCAGGAAGGGAAAATCCATCCAAACACAGAAAAAGCCAGAGTGTTCGTCCTCTCAGTCCTGATTTGTAGGCAAAGTGATCTGATCTATTGACAGTTAATGGGTGAATCTTTCCAGTCACAGAACCAGTACTTTTCAAAGGATGCAGGCAGTGATTCATCATGAGCCTGGACATGGGCAGCATGTGCCAACATAAGCCACTCTACAGATTCAGGGGCTATTTTTGTCAGTAGGAGACTGCTGTAATATCCACTGGGGATGGGGGAAAAGAGTTCATCTCACTTAATAAATTCTAGTCACTCATCAGTCAGAGAGAAGATTTCACAAAAATGTTCATCCACCCATCTGCCTGAAGCGCAACCAGCAGCAGATTTGGATGATGAGTGCATGAAAAATGTCTTTATGTCTTTTTCTACCACTTTTCATTTCTTTCAGTAAGAATCATCATGAAGTCAGGAAAGGATGTGATGGAGAATTCATAAAAACAGACAAACCGCGGCGCTAACAGGATCCGACTGCATTTAGCACATATGTGTGTTTTTTTTTGATTTGATTTATTACAAAAATAAGTACAGTGACAAGCTCAGTCCAGTACGGTTCAAGTAAGGATTCCTGTCCAGAACAGAATCACAATTCCTGACAAACATGCTGGCAGTGTAACCACAGCGAGCAATTAAATAGCAACGGCGGATGTTTTTGCGGTTGCTCTAAAATGTTGCTGCCACAAGGAATTGTGGGACAGCATCTTTGACAAAGGATGGCCCAGTGTGTCCTGTGGTCAAGGCGATGAGAAAGGACCTTTCCTTGGTGTTTAGAGCATTCGACCAGCTCTTTATCGTAAATAAGATGAAATACTTCTGCGTCTGGAAACTTTACAAAGCAAATAAGACCATCCGACCACAGCCCAGGTGGAGGTTGCTGGCACCAGGTGGAGCTTCCTGACCATATTCTGTGCACAAATATTACTTTCACCTGTGTATTTGTCAGATAAAAAACATATTCCATACATATAGTTAATAGTCTCTTGAATAGGATATGAATTAAAAAAACCTCCTTGTAGTAAAGATGCCAGTGCAAGATAAATACAGCATTTTTTTCTGTTTTTATTTGAATATACCACCACTATTGCTATTTTGGAATGTACAAAAAAACAATATATCACTACAGTGATTAGATGGAGCTTTAATTAAATATACAGGTTAAAGGTCAGCTCCATCTGCCTCTGTTCCTGTTTTTCAAACTAAGAAACTCAGCAATGTTGACAGCAGCAAAACATATTTTACTCACCTAAAAGAAAGGCCTGGCTAAAAAAAAGGTGATTTCCATCAGTCTGCCCTCTCTGATGCAGAGCTGAAATTGGTGTCTGTCTTTCCTTCAAACCACCGAACTCCATTGACATAAACAGTCATTTTACCATGCAGGACACAGGAGTTGCTGGTCTTTAACTTCTTCATTGTGTTCATTGTGTTCAGGGCAACATTTTACATTATTGTTGTGTTATTGCGTGACTTAAGCCAAACTGACGTTCATTGCCGACCCACTTTAAGCAGGTTGTAGCAGCGTCATCGTGCAGAAACCTACGTGAAGTCACGTCAGTGCTGGGGAAAATAACATTTTGATTTATATTTTAATTAACTTTGCCTCCAGAGTGAAGCTCTTTCTGACTGTGACCAATGATAACTGCATATGATTCAGTGAAAGAAATGAAGTAAATGAAAGGGTGAAGTCAAAAGTGGATGACTCAGTTGTGCAGCGGCTGTTCAGGATGTCCTAATGGCTCAGCAGGAACACTGTGTAACCACAATGATGATTTGATCAAATCCCCTGTCATTATCTTGTTACACTCAACTGTATATTATCTAATGAAACAAATTCCCATGAAATATTCAGGGGCACCTTTTGGAGAAAGCGCAGTCCGTTCTGTCACAGCTGTGTTCGTCTCTCAGTGAGGCAGGGGTCATTCACAGGACAGATATGGACTCCTCAACCACAGCGACCCAATAAGAACCTCTGGCTTAAACACCAGATGAGCTAAGATGAGCTTTGCTAGAAGAAGATTGAAATACAGGGGTGGTGGTGGGGGTTCATCAGAAGGAGATGAGTGATTTTCCAAAACCGGAAACGAATCTGCGAATGGAGTGGAGGAGGGACGTGGGGAGGATGAAGGAGGTGGAGGAGGAGGAGGAGGGAAAAAAAGAGGTTGAAATGAAGTCCAATAAAAGAGCCGAGTGAACATCTGTGTGGGATAGCCGTGGATTAGAAGGGTTTGGAACATTTTAAGCGCATTAAAGATTAAAAAAAGGTCAGAATGTTTAGCAACATACCGATAAACCTCTTAAGCGAAACCCAATTGGGGAGGCTGTTTGGTTTCTTTATCCAGAGGCTGGTGGATGTGGGGTGGGGGTGGAGAGAGGGCTTGAGACTGCACAGCCACACACTTAAATGCACATACAGAGCTTAACAAATTTATCAGACCACCACTCGGCCACCGTTGTCCTAAATTAACAGTATTGACTGCTGATTATTAAAATATTTTTAATGTTTCTGCAAAGGTTAATCCAGCAGTATGTGCAAGCTCTTCAATCAAAATGATATATTTAATGCTAAAATATAATTATTGTTGTCCTCCATGTCTTTCAAATTTACTGTTTTACAAAAAAGCAGGAATAAAGAAGCAAAGCATTTTATAATTTTTTTGATTGACATGCTAAACTCCAGTTATTTTCTGTCATTCCTGAACAGAAAAAAATGTGTTTCAGTTGTTATTTTGGATAAATTTCTCACAGAATTTCAGTGTTCTGGCTCAAATTTGGGTCTAAAAAGGTGAATTCAGCTTAAATTCCTCACTCCTGTTCAAAATGGTGAAGTGTAGTGAACTCAGTGAGACAGAAAGAGTCTGAATTAAAGCTCTGAAATGATGCTGGAGGCTCTTTGAGACAAACAGGTCTAATTCATTTGTTAAGCTCTGTATATATGAGTCAGTCAGTTCCTGCCTTACATCCATCTTCATCACAGCCTGAAGCAGTGTGCACGTCATATTTAGTGTTTCTGTGTATGTGTGTGCACTGCCCTCCATCACATCTGTGGATGCAACAGCACAGCTGCATTCCCACATAAACCAGGAGACCAGAAGTGACGGGGTTTGGACCTGAACGCAGAAACGCCACAGCTTGTATAGACACATGTCGGGTGGGGTGGTGTGTGTGTGTTTGTGTGTGTGTTGGGGTGGGGGGTTTACAGCATGAGTGAGAGAGAGGGAGAGGCAGGAGGCGAGACTGAGATGAAGAGAGAGAGAACAGTGGTGGATTTGTCCGTGGAGCTCTGGAGCAGTCGGAGGAAGAGGCCCCTATCATTTGACTGTGAAGTGAACCATGTCTGGAGAGCTATCCTTAAATGACACACAGGGTGGAGGCAGAGAGACGGAGTCAAAGAGGTCATGTGCTCTATAGGCTGTGGCTATACTGTGCAGTTGTATTTATACATGGCATGTATCATATTTACATGTGATAGCAGCCAGCTGCAGTCTTATACCACTGGTCCTTTGCTTGAGGGCATTTCACCAGTGGTTTTAAGTAAGGACAGACAGTCGCCTGCACATTTTCCCAGCATTGTTTTTGTGCACAGATACTGGGATTTAAACCTGCAACGTGCCACCGGTTAATACAAAATGATATCAGTAACTGGAGCTCTAGCAATTTAGTACTGCACTCCTATAAAGTTTGAGAAACAGATTTAATGAGAGCTTGACTTTTAGTCCCCAGTGTAGGTCAGGTTCCTAAATGTTGGCTCCTACACTTCTCATAATGCAACTCAATAGTGTTTTCTTTGTTGGGCCCTCCCTGCCCACGTCTGTCAAACTTAACAGTATGAAACAAAAACTTTCTGATAAAGAATTGTTGTCTCCGAACTCAAGCCAAAATAGTTTCTCATATGTTAACTAGTTTTATTTTTTTTAAGGAAAAGCAGCATTTTTGCACCTTTCTAAAAGCTGTGTGGCTGTATCATTATTATTATTATTTTGTATTTTCTATTTTTTAAAACCTTTAACTTACATTTGTATAGTGCGGTGTTCACCAGAGCAAAGCACACTCGACTTTTTGACTGTTTTAAGCACACCATCCAGGTAATGCTAGCGCATTTTAGTGGGAATTAGTAAGGCATTTCTTTTTTGAGGCTAAGGTATTAACACTGAATATGAAAAAAAGGAATTCATGAAAATATACGTACTCAACTGACCTTCTAACCGTTATCAAGTTTAACATTTCAAACTCTTACTTTACCTGCGGTGTTGAATTGTTTGTCTTACAGTCAGTCATCAGTGTAAAAAAATCCCCTTCACTTAGTGCATATTAGATTACGGAGGGCCTGTTTGCTCATGTGTGCTTGTGATGCATAAACAAACACTCTAAGCCGTTCGGTAAATTAGCAACGAAACAAAACAAAGCGCCTCTGTGAGCAGTGCATGCTCCTATATGAATATGCGCACGGTAAATGAGTCCATTAGCGTTGGCAGCGGCCGCCAGCGTGCTGAGCGACTGAGCATGTGTATGCAATTTTACATTCAAGTGTCTTTTAATGATTTGCACTTGTGTGTGTGTGCGCTGGCGTCTTGTTTTTGTGTCCGTGTGTGTGATGAATGGAGTGATTAAGTAAGTGTGATTTTGAGTGTGTGTACATTAGCCCGGGTGTGAGTTATTAGCCTCTGTCTGCATCTGCAGTGTGATAAATGTATAGCCAGTGTTAACTTTTGTGTACATACTCCAGGAGTGTATCATTCAGCTGACCAAGAAACAAAATGAACTGTGTGTGTGTGTGTGTGTGTGTGCGTGTGTGTGTGTGTGTGATCACAGTGATAGTGTGGCATATTTGATGGCCTGTGTGTGTGTGTCTATGCTCTATTATCTCTGGTGAGATGTGTGCAGGGGGCCTTGGGGCGACTGTGTGCCGGAGATAAGGATGATTCATCCGTGTATAAACGTGTGTGTGTGTGTGTGTGTGTGTGTGTGTGTGTGTGTGTGTGTGTGTGTGTGTGTGTTTCAGAGCATGTGTGAGCTTAGGTGGCATTTGTATCCATCTTTGGTGCGTGCACGTGCCAGCATTTGAACCAACATGTTAATAAATGTATTTGCACACTTTGTGCTCCAGGCACTTCCTTGTCCCAGAGGAAATTTGTCTTGGACACATACAGTGTCTGCTGTTAAGAAATATAAAATAACATGCATAACAGTGCACACCTGTGGGTTGGCGAGAAGACAAAAAAAATAGACCTAAAAGGAGAGTGAATATTGCACTCACCATATAAAACTCCAAATAAATAAAAACAGTGCTTTGTATCCACTGGATATGTAAACAATATAGAAAAGTATTGAGCCACAACAACCTAAAATGTCAATTTGAAGGCCAAAAGTAATTAATACAAGTTGGAGGAAAGTCTGTTTTAAGGTGAACGCCTGGAGCTCATGTGTCTGTCCACAGCTAATCTCACATGCTACTGGACCCATCAACCTAATATTTTTTATGCTCATTTATGACTCTTTGCCCAACGACCTGCGATTCATATTTGTCTTTCGTGGTGTTTTATATTTTCCTTAACTCTTTGAGTGCCATTGACGTATTTTGAAGTCATTCAAAATCCAACGCTAGAGTGCCATTGATGTATTTCAACATCAAACTGTTTTTATGCCAGCGGGTTGCCGATCACGGTCTCACTCAGCCTGTGAGTAATGTTGGGGCTTCTGGGAGATGTAGTCAGAACATAGAGAGATGGTATACGCTACAGAGATCAAAGCAGGAAGTGGAGACGATCGAGATTAGAGAGCAAAACGGACGGATTCTGGACAAAAAGTGTGATTTTGTGACAGTGGCCTCTACTCTACCTCTGATAAAACAAGAATGGAACAAGGTAAAAACCAACATTTTTTTTCATGATGAAATAGAGAGTCTCTTCTTTCATTTGAGCTATTCAGTGTTTTAGAAACAGTAAAATTACTCAAAATGGGCAAAAAACGCTGGCACAAGGCACTTTCTGATTTATAAAAGGGCTGGCACTCAATGAGTTAACGACTTGTCATTCTTAACTGTCTGGTAGGGGCTGCAAGTGATCAATACCATCTTCAGTTAATAAAAGAAAGAATCTGTCACGTACATGAAGTCCCCATTTTCAGGCTCGGTCGTTTAGGAGTAGAGGGCTGCTGTGCAAAAGTAATTTACATCTCTTAGCTTGGCTTAAAACAAGCCACATTTTTGCCACTGGAGAATCTGCAGATTTAATTCCGTACCCACTGTGTTGTGAGAGACAACTGAGTGGGATTCAACTCTTCTTTGTTTGGGGGTGGAGAGGGAGACACCTGGCAGAGACCTGAGAGCACTTTTTTAGTTAGAAATAAGTTGAATGAGCCTGAACCAGTTGGAATCGGTGTTGTAGACGAAAGCATGTGCAATAAGGAATACGATCAGTGGTGTTTTTGGAATAGATTAGAGCTACTTCATTAACTCTTTGATTGCCAGCCGTTTTATAAAACAGAAAATGCTTTGTTCCAGCGTTTTTGCCCATTTTGAGTCATATTTCTAAACCCTAAGAATATTTTGTACTATGACTCTGAAAACATTGTATAGCTCAAATGAAAGAAGAGACTCTCTGTTTCATCATGAAAAGAAATGTTTGTTTTAACCTTGTTCTATTCTTGTTTTATCAGAGGTAGAGTAGAGGCCACTTTCACCAAAATCACCACTTTTTGTCCAGATTCTGTTTGTTTTGCTCTCTAATCTCGATCTTCTCCACTTCCTGCTTTAATCTCTGTGGTGTATACCGTCTCTTTATGCTAAGACTACATCTCCCAGAAGCCTCAACATTACTCACAGGCTGCGAGAGACCGCGATTGACGACCCACTGCCAAAAAAACACTTTTACAAATTATTACGTCAATGGCGCTCAAGCGTCAGATTTTAAATGATGTCAAAATACATCAATGGCACTCAAAGAGTTAAAAAAGTTGTCTTAAGCTTGATCACACCACTTCTCAAATACTCTAAGATCAAGTCCATCTTTGTGTCAAGCAGATTCCATCCTAATAACTTCAATAGGGATCATATTTTTTGAGTCACAAAAACAGAAAAATGTCCATGATAATGTAACTGGAGCGGATTTAACACCTTAAAATGCAGAAAGCCTGATATAGTAAGAAGTCAACCTCGTTACATAGCGGCGCAGCGGCCTGCCGGCTTGTTTGGTGCCAAGAAATACTTAAACAAAACAACACATTTGAGCCCATGCCAGTAGACTATATTATTATCTTCATTCAAACTAATTGCCAGGCCAAACAGCGACACATATGCACACGCAGGCTTCAACAAACCACTCATCGTTAGGGGCTGTGGTGTGCCATCCCTGTTGTCATGACAACCCGGCACTGAATTTTGGCTTAGAAACTGTCACATAGTGCAAGAGAGATTTTTTTTTTTGAGGCACGCAGGTTTAAAAGGTTTTCAACGGTTTGTACTTGCAGTGAAATGTGTGATCGGGGTCGATGTGAGCGCCGCGATAAGAAAGGCCTCTGGCTTCATTTATTCTGCTTCATACATGAACTCCTCATTTGCCTTGAACGACTCCAGTATTTTCCAGTTTCCATCCTCCCTTATATTTAATGAGAGTGTGTGTGATCAAGTCTTATTTTTATTTAACCTCTCCCTCTGTAACTTATCAGGGTTCGTCCACCAGGCGCTTGCATGGTTGCAGACAAACATCCCAGTGGTTTTATCCTCACTACATTTGCATTGCATATCCTCTCTAGGTCTTTTTATCTTTAAGACCATTGGGTCTGTGTGCGAGAGAGAGTGTGCTTTGCAAGCATGTGTGTGTGTGTGTGTGTGTGTGTGTATGTGTGGGTGTGCCGTCAGCTAGCAGGAATGCATGGGTACCGCCAAAGCTAAGATGGCTGCCAAGCGCTAAGATGGCTGCCAGGATTCCACAGAGCGACAGAGAAAGAGAAGCAGAGACAGAACGAATGTGAGAGGAGTTGAGGGAGAAAGACGTGAAGATGGACGGAGAACGAGGAGTCGAGAGAAAAAAGAAACTAGTGTTTTCCCCTCTTCTTTTTTCGACCCAGCGCAACTAGACGATTGTTGTCTCTTTTTGTTGTCTCGGTTTTGGCAGAGCACCGATCTGGTGAATAGTGCAGCAGTTTGCTGGCACGTCGTCCACTAATGCCACCCAAGATTAGGACACTGATTTGGGCTTTGAGCACGTTGGGATTGGGGGGGCCGAGTACTGGCTGTAAGGGGGCCATGTTCTGGCTGGGGAGACTTGGCCCAGGACGGCCTTAAAGCGTCAGCGCTGTGTGCTAATTGGCCTGAATGGTATATATGATACAACCATTAAACGCCTCAAGGCTGCATTACACATCTGAAGAAGAATGGCAGCCAGCGGGCCAAACAAAACTAGCTGAAGCAGGTGGCTCTCTGCCCACTTGCCCCTATAGATGTTAAGGTAAACACTCACAGACAGGAGACGGAGTCCAAACAATGCCTGTAGAACCCACAAGTGTATAATTACAATTATAAGTACCTCTCAACCAAAGAGATGGCCTCACTGCTGAAGTTTCTAGGGCCTTTAACACTCTACCCTCACATACACAGTTGAAGGCCTTGACTGAAATGGTGTGTATGTTAGAGTCCCTGAAAAAAAAAGCTCTATAAAAAGAGAAAAGTGTTTGTCGTCACGGTAAACAACAACAATACCCAGAGACCATAAAATGTACATTTTACAAGTACTCCTTCCAACTTACGAGTCAGCAGTGGGGAAGCTGAGGTTTTGAGCACTTTAGCCAAACCTCCACTGTCTTAAAGTCTTAACTAAAATAGTAAAATAGTGTGAGTGCACATTTGAAAGGGTGGGAGTCCCTGAAACGACTTTGACTTCTCTCTCTAGTAAATGACTTTCCCACAGCGACAGGCTCCAGAAGTAACAATATTAACCTCTTGATTTGCTTTTTTAAGACTTTCAACCGAGGTTCAATCTGAGCGGAAATATGCATCTTTAATCTCAGGCCCACGTCTGCGTCTCTTCAGCAGAAAAGACGACACCATTTTCCCTGTCAGGTTTCTGAAGAGCTCCCACTGACGCTAACCTGCACCCTGAGCTTGGGTGGCGTCCAGACATCTGTCCACCTGATTAAACATTTCTGTCTCTGTCTCTTTGTCTTTCAGAACAATCAGGACAATCAGACAACTCAAACCAGCAAGGCGACACAGACGTCAAGCCCCCACCAAATGGTGAGTTTGTCCTATTTGGGCGCATCTGTTCAGATATTTCACACAAACCTGTGCCTTAGTGCAGTGCTGTGTACGCACAGCGCCCCTTCATACAGGCCTCTCTGTGTGCCGAGTGTGTCCCGGCAGAGTCCAAGTTTATTATGGTAAGGGGAGCTGATGGTACTGTAGCGTGGGGGTTGTGCTGGGATTGTGGCGGGCCACTCATAAATCACACTGACGTTATTGGAAGATGGGAACCACATGGCCGCTGCCGAGCTGAGCGCTGACCTCATGCGCCGTCCCCGCTGTGGTTAACCCCGGACAGGGATTGAGCGAAGAAGGAGGGAGGGAGTGAGGTGGAGGTGGTGGGGTGAACAGAAAATAAGAGGTGAGGGGGTGAGAAGAGAAGTGATGGACAGATGGAGAGAGGAAGGGTGTGGATTTAAAGTTCACTAAACCCTGGAATTTAGGATGTGCTTCATGCACTCACCACACAGGCCTGGCTATTATGGATATGGACATTATGGGATGTGCAAAGTTTACCCAGGGAGGCTAACAAAACTTCAGAACAGCGCACACACTTGCAGGATCGGACATGCTGCACACTGGGGATTGTTTTATTTTGAAAGTCAGTGTTCAGACTGAGGTGTGTGTGTGCTGTAATATTGCTGCTCTGTTGAAGCCTAATTTAAAAATATTTCTCTGTTTTTGGAGATTTTTAGATTTAACTTTGTTGGTCTTAAGGACTTCAAGTTTAGGCTACGGGTTAAATGGACAGCTCACCCTCAAATCAAAACTACACGTCTGCTTTGTCTCGAATATAATGGAAGTAAATGGCACTCGGCCCGTGGTGCTCAAAGCGCCAAAACAGCACATTCGAAAAACTCAACAGTGATGTTTCTTTCCAGAAATCCTGACCCAGTTACTCAAGATCACCCACAGACCTTGTTATGAGCAGTTTCATGCGGGAACTGTTTTCTTTGTAATGAACTATATTCATCTACTCATGTAGCAGGATGTAAACATTAAGGCGTCCACCTCAGCTGAGCTGTGAAGTTAGCATGTGATGCTAGGTGAGCTAGCACTGTCGAGCACAGGTGATTGCTCATGCAGTTTATCAAATTTACACAGAGCACCTGTTCTACCAGGTGAACCACCAGAGCACCCCAGATGACCCATTGATAATGTATAAATATTGATCATAGCTATAGCTATAGCTCATATTTTTGTCATTATTGGACTTCCACTAAGAAGAAGTTTAGGTCTTAATGACGTTAAACACTTGTTTATGAGTTGAAGGTCAAAGATGTGAAACACCCAAGTTTAAACCACCTTTTTCCTTTTTTAGGTTTAGGTTGCAGTATAAAAAAACACATGGTCCCTCTGAATGATACCAGCAGAGTTTCGAGCTTTTCAGTACATGTGTTTTCCAGCTCCCTCTGCATGTGATGTCAAGTCATTTTTATTATATAGCCCAATATCCCAAATTTATAATCCTTACAGGTTAAGACACCCTCTGTCCTTTACAATCGACTCCCCAAAAAAACTTTTAAAACACTAAAAATGGTAGAAATGTGTGTGTTCACTGGTCCATGTGTGTGTCATGTTTGGTTCATGCTCTCTCTTTCCCCCCTCTCTCCATCTCTTCTACTCAGGCCACTTGAGTTTCCAGGACTGCTTTGTCACTTCAGGGGTGTGGAACGTAGCCGAGCTGGTCCGCGTGTCGCAGAGTGAGTCACATCTGTAATTTCTATAATGTCCCCTGTCAATCTCTACGTGGACGCGCTCTCCGTGTCGTCCCTCATACACTTCATATAGTCACTTTCTTGTAACACCAAGTAGTAAACTTTTAAATGCAGTTTGAAGCATGAGGCCAGTGTTGTTTTCTTGCCATCAACAATTAATCAATAACATATGTAAGTATTTCAGCCTGATATTTCTTATTCCTCTGAGCTCCACTGTTGTCCAGAACTGTTGAAAAAGAAATCAGCGAGCCACACAAGTTTATTTTGTCCCAATCCCACAAACACCGTCCTGCTGCTGCTGCTGGAAATGTTCACCAGAGCACCAAATGTGTTTTAATCCGCAGCCTGAAAATAGATCCCAACAAATGTACTATTTATTCCTGTTTGCTAAAAACTACAGTGGCCAGCTGTTTGTAGATCACCACTGAGGCTTTTTTTGAAAAATGTAACTATATGTTTTTGACCTGTTTTTCATGATTCAGGCGTCTTCAGCAGGATCCAGTGGGTTTCAGGCTGTGAGGGCCGCAGGCAGGCAGGCTGGCTCCACTCATATTTAACATTTATCAGCTTTAGGCTTTGGTCCAGTCTGGAACCAAAAGTCATTAAAGTTATTGCTGAGTGGGGGAGTGAAGATAAATGTAAAGCCCAATACTTATTGAGACATTTTACTCAAAACGACTTGTCTATTCTGTTGTTGTTGTTCAGTAAAAATAATTACTGGGCGAAAGTAAATGACAACTTCCTCATAATGTATTCAAATTCAGTTTGAAGGCTATTCAAAACAACATAAAATAGATAAGTAGATATAATTGTGTGCAATTTAAGCAATTTTTTTTTCTAAAAAAGAAATATATTTTTGTTGTTCCTCCTCATATTCTGTCTTGTACATTTACTACTGCTTAGTAAAGCAATCATATTAATATCTGATTAATCAATGGAATAATGGGTAGACTACTTGAGGACTAAAAATACTCGATAGCCCTAAATCCTTCCACCAGTTCAAATTTCATGGTAATTAAGTCATAGCTTGTAGTTGCTAGTAAGATATTCTTCTATATGCTGTGTTCGTATGTCCACACTGGGGTCACACACTCGACTTAAGACCAGGTGATTGGGGACGGCATGTGCAATTGGGGACAAAGTCCATGTCCCCAATTGTTCAAACCTTGATTTTGGGTCAGTGATTAGGGTTAGGGTTACGTTTAGGCTTAGGCAGTGGTGTAGTTAGGCTTAGGGTAAGTTTTCAGGAAATCAAAGTTTGTCCCCAAAGGGAAGGTAAAAATGCCTAAATACCCTAAAGGTGACTTAAACAAATGTGTGTGTGTGTGTGTGTGTGTGTGTGTGTGTTTGCATGTGTGTGTCCCTCAGCCCCGGTGGCAACAGCGACCGGCCCAAACTTCTCCCTGGCTGACCTGGACAGCCCCGGCTACTACAACATCAACCAGGTGACTCTGGGACGGCGCTCCATCACCTCCACTCCCTCCACCAGGTACACATGCACACAATAAGCACCTTTTTTCCTGTACTAATATTCTTCTAATATTTCTTACTTCTATAACCTCTTAACGCTGCTTTGTTCTGAACGCTTAGCTGCTTTTTGACTTCTCTCCCCTTTCTCCTCCTCCTCTGCTAATCCTTCTCACCCCTTCTCGTTTCTCCCACCGATCTGTCCGTCTCTCCGTCTGCGTTTTGTGTCTTTTTGGCTTCCTCCTCTCTCACTCATCTTACGCTGCAGGACTGAAATGGAGCTTTATGCAAGTCTCCCACGGAGGTAGTTGCACTCATTACAGAATATCTCCCTTGATACTAATGTAACACAGACCGCTGCATCGCACTCTCACTAAAGCTGACTCTGTCACACAGACACGCACACACATATTTAAACATTTTGCATCTGCAGTGAAACGCGGTGCGTTCGTAGCCCCCTTCAGTTTATTGGTCACAGATGTATGAGTCTATAAGAATCTGCAAATGCACACCAAAATGAGTTCCAGCAACGCCACGCACACTTTCTGTGCTCGGTTTGCAGGCCGTCAAGCCAGTGTGGATACAGCACATTGAGTAAATTCTGGCCTTGTGTTTGTCTCGCTATCTCCAGTTGCGCTGCTTTGTCCCCTTTGGCTAAAACATAATGTGAAAACAAAACACTGAAGGCAAGCCTTGACATTTAAATTTGAATTTTCAAAACCTGATTTCATGCAGAAACAAGCCTGACGATAGGGAGAACAGTAACCCATATATTGTCCTCAAATATCCTGCAAATGATATGCGTGCATTCATTATATCCCTAAATACCCATCAGTTAGTTTCAGGCTAACATGAAGACAAATAGAAAACAAACAAAGTGATTAATTTCAAAATAAAAAGACATCTTCTCTGACTCACTCCTCTCCCACTTCTTCAAGAGTCAAACCCTCTCCTCTCTTATTTTTCTGTCAGCTCCAACAAGCGCAAGTCCATTGACGACAGTGAGATGGAGAGCCCGGTGGACGATGTCTTCTATTCGGGCCGTTCCCCGGCGGCTGGCAGCAGCTCCCAGTCCAGCGGTTGGCCTAATGATGTGGATGCAGGTAATGCCGCCAGGACCCCCCCCATCACATCCTGCACGCATCCCAGACACCCCTCCTGGAGCTGAGCTGAGGTCCACATCAATTCAGACACAACTTACAGAAGAAAAGACAATAATGGGTTGACGATACATTGAATTTGAAAACTTTGGGAAAACTTTATTCGCACTCTTGTTGAGGGTCAGATGAGAACATAGAAGAATGGCATCAATGTTCTCATCTGACTGTTTGCAATGAAGAAAAAAGGCTATTTAATAATTTTAATAATTCATTCAATTCAATAATTCACTCTGACTGACTTGAAGTGAACCAGGAGCCACAGCTCACCTTCCTCCTCATCCCTTTCTCCTCCACCCAACCTCCTCATCATCCAGACTCTCTCTCCTCCCTCCTCCTTTCACTTCAACTCAACTTCTACTTACCACCCCCACCCCCACCAAGCAGAACAGGCCAACAGTTTGAGGTAGAAGGATCAGGTTATAGCATCCTTTCAGGGAATTAAAGGGACAGTTTACCCAAAACTACATTTTCTCTTTTGCACCTCAAGGACATGCAGATAGTTTCTGGTTTTATTTGCGATGTCGAAACTGCTAGAACTTCCACCACCAATGAATGTGAATGAAAAATAATTTGTGGTGAAATGTGACATTTGGAGCATTGTTTTGTCATCTATATGTTCCAGTTTCTGAGAATAGTTTTCATTAGGGACTATTTTCAAACCATAAAAAAACTGTAAAGTCTTTGAGGTTTGTGGATTATCCTGAGTCACCTGACATATTGTAAATTTTTACCTAAGCAACGACCACACCTCTGTTATGTGATGGAGCGCAGGCAGACGTGTCATTAACGGTATCCCACAACCTCTGCAAATCAAACCAAAGCTATCTGCATGTCTACCAGGTGAAGTGTGGAATATGTGTCTAGTTTTGTTTTGGCTGAACTGACCTTTAAATCAGACCATGAACTATGTAAACTATTTTATCCAAGTGTTTGTTTTCAATGAGAAGATATGGAGATATTATATTTATGATGTTAGCACAAACCTTCATTGAATTTAACTCCTGGATCGTGTGTGAGTGTGATGTCTGAGGCCACATACTGTAGATATAACACAGATGACTCTCAACAGCTGTGTAGACTCCTCTGTTTTACTTTGCTAGTTAGACTTTAGCTAATGTTAGGAGTAAAGCCATTAAAAACAACTGTGACAGGCTAGTGTAGTTTTCTTGCTAAGAGTTAGATATGAAGAATGATACCACCCTTTAGCAAAGACTGGAAATGGATAAACGCCTAACCTACGTGTTGTTTTTAGGCTTCAGTTTTGGTACATATAAAAAAAGATATAACATGCGAGCAAGGCAAGCTGTGACCAGGGGGACTGCCCATTGGACCAAAACCCTGAGAGTTCAAAAGATGTCCCATTGGACCAAAACCCCAATAGTTCAAAAGATGTCCCATTGGACCAAAACCCCGATAGTTCAAAAGATGTCCCATTGGACCAAAACCCCGATAGTTCAAAAGATGTCCCATTGGACCAAAACCCAGATAGTTCAAAAGATGTCCCATTGGACCAAAACCCCGATAGTTCAAAAGATGTCCCATTGGACCAAAACCCCAATAGTTCAAAAGATGTCCCATTGGATTGAAACCCCAATAGTTCAAAAGATGTCCCATTGGACCGAAACCCCAATAGTTCAAAAGATGTCCCATTGGACCGAAACCCCAATAGTTCAAAAGATGTCCCATTGGATTGAAACCCCAATAGTTCAAAAGATGTCCCATTGGACCGAAACCCCAATAGTTCAAAAGATGTCCCATTGGACCAAAACCCCAATAGTTCAAAAGATGTCCCATTGGACTGAAACCCCAATAGTTGAAAAGATTGGACCAAAACTTCATTTTTCTGACAGCACTAGCTATCTGGAAAAAAAAATAAAAACAAAAACAGACAAATATCCATTGCTTCAAGCTAATTAGCATCCAAAATTATTTCACTGGACTGTCCCAATATTTTCCCTATAGCATTGTGGAGTGACAATCCGTCCTACGCTGCCTCCGATTGACTCAGTCCAATAGGACAATTTGGCTAACAATCTTAACAACATTTCCAATCCTTGTGCTAAGCTAAGCTAACTAGTTTCTGACTCCAAAACAGTCAAAAGACAGCAAATTGAGCTATGAAGATGCAATATGTTTATTATGATGTGAGCTTTACAGGTACTAGCAGGCAGATTGTTACCGTCAGACAGGACCAGGCTAGCTTTTTCCCCTGTTTTCAGGCTTCATGCTAAGCTAACATTATACTAACTTGTTGCTTTATATTTGCCATGCAGTCAGTGACAGTGGTCTCTATCGTTACATCTACCTCTCGGCTAGAAGGTGTAGAAAGTTATCTCCCAAACTGTCCCTTTCACATTATTCCCCAGATACAGTTTTACCGTCCATCGGTGTCACAAATCATAACCACTCACAGATTTTAACACATTTTTAACCACCATGATGAGTACCATGTCAAATGTATTTATGATAGACTTCATGCATATCTCTTGGGTTCAGTGTTTGATTCTGTTAAACTTTTCATTTGTCACTCCCACTCACATGCTGCCATTTTAATACTGCCAGCAGTAATGATGTAACTATTTTATAGACACTTGCTGCACTCTATAACATTGAAAGCCCCTGTTGCCCATTATTTACCCACTCTTCTCTCTCTCCCTCTCTCATTCTTTCCATCTCTGTCTCTGTCTTTTTCTCTCCTCCATTGTTAACTCTTCCCTTCTCCCGTTTGGCCTTTCAGTGCAGCACCATTTGGCCAGTGTGCAGGAGAGGAAGATTAAGCATGAGAGCGATGGAGTGCAGTTTCCTTACCATGGTTAGAACAACATTAAACATTATACTGTGTACATGTATACATGCTCTACTTCAGCTCACACCACCCTCTACTTGTATATACACATCTGTCTTTTTTGCACTTCCTGTGAGCTGTTCTGCATCTTCCATTTGTCCTTTATCCTCTTCTCTCGTGTTTTCTGGCTATGCTGCCGCTGGGTGGGGTTGTTTCTGCCAGATGTCTGCTGTTGTCCATTGTGGGTTTTACCAAAGCCTTTTGGTAGCCCAGTAGCTCCATAACATCCACCGCCTGTCTGCCTCAAAGATGTTGTTGTAAATCTGTGAGAGAAAATCTACGAGGAGGAAGACATCCCTGGTGCAATAAGCAAACATCTCTGAATCACTTTAACCCTGACATACGCTGTCTGACAAACTGTGTGTTTCAATGTGTAATTATGTGCATTATCATTTCCCCAAAGCAACAAAAAAAACTTGTGACACACCACATGCATACAAATATTTTTCTGAGGCGGTGTGTATTTGTCAGCAACATGCAGCTAAGTGGTCTGGGTGTTGTACTTTTGTTGATAAAAGACACAGAGGAGGAAGGAGGTGGTGGTGGTCTGTGTGTGTGAACGAGGGTTTGTTGAGTTGCTTCATGCAGCCGGTTGTTCAGACAGAGCTGTTGAGCGGCATCCCTCCTGCCGTCGGCCTGACGTGCAGGAAAAAAACAAAACAAAACAACATACGACCCAAACACAACGAAAGGCACTCAGGTGTGTCATCAACACACAAGGCGTCTTCTGCCTGCAAGACATGCTTACTCACTAAACACTCACACTCACACTAAATTTCAGCTCCTTCTCTGATTTACATTCACGCACACACACATAAACACACACTCCCCAATCTGGAGAGGAGCAGCGTTCCGGTCCAGATGGCTCCTCCATGTGTCTACAGCGAAGGGAGCTACTGGGTTACAGCAGACATCTGTTCTGGTGATGGTGGTGGTGGTGTTGGGAGTGTGAGATGAGGAGGGGTGGAGGACAGGAGGGAGGAAGAGGAGGGACGGGGAGGGCCTCCGCCTCCACCTGCTCTGGAGGTGATTCTCTACCTGAATGAAAAGCTCTGAGGCATAGCAGGTGATCATGTAATTCATCATTAAGTCTGCTGTCTCCTGCTCAGCTCTGCTCCTTCTGCCTGCTTGCTCCTGCTGCTCAGGGGTGGGAAACCCCGCTATTAACTTTTCAGTAAGGGGGGTGATATTGACGGGGACTTCCAACTAATTATTTTGGTGTTATGAGCTAAAACACAGTGTGTGTGTGTGTGTGTGTGTGTGTGTGTGTGTGTGTGCGTGTGTGTGTGTGTGTGTGTGTGTGCGGGTGGTGTTGCTAAGGTGTCCTTGCTCCACCTGAAGCACATTACCTCAGTGTTTATGAGTGCTAATGATGTGTGAGCTATTTAATGAGGGACACAGCTCTGCTAATGCACATTGTTTCTACCTTACCTGAATGACGGGTGTGTGAGCTTTTCTTCTCGCTCTTTCTTTTTGGTGTGTTGTTGTTGGTGATGGTGTGTGTTGGTGCTCATGCTAGTGGACCAGTTCTGTGACAGTTAGGGGGCTTGTGTGGTCGCCAGCTTGTTAGCGCTGCAAGACTAGAGGGTCATGGGAGCAATTGGCTGCCAGTCTGCTTTTGCAAAGTGCCAGGAGCAGGACATAGAAATAATGTTGAACAAACAACTGTGTGTGCGTGCGTGTGTGTGTGTGTGTGTGTGTGTGTGTGTGTGTGTGTGTGCGTGTGTGTGTGTGTGTGCGTGTGTGTGTGCGTGCGTGTGCGTGTGCGTGTGTGTGTGTGTGTGTGTGTGTGTGTGTGTGGACTCTCTCACACACACACAGATTAAGGGGGAGATCAGAGTAACTTCTGTTAGCTTTATCAGACAAAGCTTTCATTGGGCATCTGGGCCTCATTTGCTGCTCCTCACTGAGAAGCCACATAGTACCAGATATGTCGGGCAGGATATGGACTAATTAGGGGAAATCGCAGAGACTGAAAACAATATGTATAATTTAAGGCTGTTTCTGCATAATAAGCTGGTTATAATTGAACTTGTACTGTGGTGGCACACAGTTGTCTCTACACGTACCACAGGGGAACCAGAGCGAAAGCAGGCTTCACTGCAGCGATGAGCCGAATCCACAACATGTTGGGGTTCAGTTTTTAATGGTATGGGTGAGCAAGGAATCCAGACGTTAGATGAAATGTTTTCACTTTGACTTTTCTCAGACTTTCAGCACCTCGTGTAAAATTGTACAACAGCCATAAATAGTAAAATAGCACTGTGTTTAACTCAAAGGCTGCCAGCCCAAATTCCTTTTTTGGGTATATCCAGATTGCATCCATATTGATTTCAGAAAGTTTCCAAACCGGATCCAGACCACAATTGGAGGTGGTTTGAAATGTGATTCGTCTCAGTCCGGACGCTTGTTCATTGCGATACAGGGAAATAAGAATATACATAGTCAGGTACTGTAGTACACTTAAGTGATATTTTCTTGAATATCTCTATTGAATGCTAGTTTATACTTCAGTGCCACAACAGAGACAAATATTCAAAGTCTGTGTATCTATAAGAAGTGAACATAGACACCGTGACTACTGGAAGTCTGGAGTTCGGCATTTTAGTCGTCGCCATTTTGTTATTTTTTTTGTCAGAAGTGACATGAGAGGGTGGAACACCGAATGAGATGTTTTTGGGGACCCAAATAGTACAATTAAATTTCATAACTCTAAAAACACATTGTGACAAGGATAAAGTTGTAAGAAGAAAATTCACTTTAATTTATTATGCATGACGTGTTAGCTAGCATGTGCTTCAAAACGGCAGTTAGCAAGCATATGCTTGCTAACACGACATGTGTATATTTTCCACATCCAATAGCTATGTAGCAAAAGTTAGCATTTCAAACGATGCTGATGAGAGCTGTGAGAGTGAATCAAAGCGGAGACATTAACAAAAACAAGTTAAAGCTTTAAAGGTTTTGTAGAGCTATTGATAGAAATGAAACAAAATGTACCAAATCTTAAATAATTCCTCCATCTTGGCTTTTAATTGGGTTAAGTAGTAGTCGGCCTGCCAGCCATACACCATCATATAGCCTAACATTTCATAAATACTATAGTGCTCACACATGCAAAAATAAAGCTGTGGCTATAAAACCTGGGCCTTGGTTAAATGAACTTACTACAGCAGTTAATGTGTGAATATCAGCTGTACTGTAGGTTTATGTATTTAAAAAAAAATGTTGATGAAATGCTTTACGTTAAGGACCTGCGTACGTCTTCCACGAGTAGCTCGTCAAAGTGTTGCATTGCAGCAGCAGGTGCAACAGATCAGACTGGTTGTAATATATTACCAAGCAACCGTCTAAACACGCCATCGGAAGTAAAATATAACCGCCAGATGGATGACGAGCCTGAGCTTCTAATGTTCTGCTGACTGTAGCAGGCGGTTTACTCTTTTTTATCTTCTTGAAACTTTTTTATGAACCCTTTTAATGTTTTAGAGTGCTCAGCTGTTGTTCTACTCCACTTTTCTTTTGGACTCGGCCGTACATCTTGTTATCTTCTTCATTAAATACACGTGGAATTAGAGCCAAACGCACAGTGTTTGAACAACAATAAAAGCCTTATTGTCTTAAATCTGTAAAATCACTTCAGAAGCATCTTGTGCCCTTCTGTCTTCACACCGGCTTCTTTTTTCTCCTTCATAATTCTCGCTGTAAATATAAATTTATCTCACCCTGCCTATTGTATCCGCTCCTCCCACCTACATGCAGAGTCACGTGATGTGCCTCGCTGAACATAAGTGCCGCCGCCTACCTTTTTCTATACTTATCGATGCCCACACAACAAGCACAGCTGCGCCCATGCTGCCTATGAGCATTGTGTGTAAATAGTGATAAAACATTTCCCAGTGTGGCATTAAAGAAAAGCTTTTCAGAAATCTGCTCTGTTAGACTTTATATGCTCAGCTCATAAAATCTATTTCCACGTCTCTTTGGGCCATGTTGAAATTACCCACGTCTTTATTTGAGTGTGTTTGTTTTATATGTGTGAATATTGTGTCGTTTAGTAGTTTACGGGGCTTTTGCTCGCCGGTGTTGTTTAGCACTTTATTCCTTCAACCAGATCTGGAGCAAACAAAACACAAGTCCAGTAGAGGAAAGTAATGAGGTCCACACTGATGCACTTTTCTATACTTTTACTTCCTCATTATTCGCTGTTTTATGGATTGTTCTTTCCAGAGTTTTATTTCAGCGTATATTCAACATTGCGGTTCCCGGCAGAGGTCAAATACACCATTTGGCGCTGGTCCTCAAACCCTGAAAGTCTAAATTGTGCCTTTGGATTACCATACATCAAAATAAATTCCCTCAGTGCCCACCGCACAAGGCCTTGATCACAGAAGAGAGCCTCTTTTATCTGTGGCTCTCACACTTTTGGCCATGTTTCTGGTCCGCTGGTGAGCCCGGCCTATACTTAGTGCACCCGTTTTTACCAAACTGAGGGATATTTCATGCAGTCCTTTAGCCTCAGCCGACATTTATAGACAGAGGGGGACACTTTAATATGTTTGTCTATGTGTGTCGGCCATGCCGTCACCGCTCCTCTCCCACTCGTCCATCTTTCTACCGCTCTCCCATCCAGGCGCTCGCTGGCGGGTTGCTGGCGGCTCGCCCGGCGCTCGCCACCAAGCCTGATCGTCTTGTGTATATGTGTGTGAGAAAGTTGAAGCACTTCTTCTTCATGAAATACTGTACGTCTTAAGGCAGCGACATAAAATACCTGAGCGTCAGATACTGCAGAAGGGCAGTACATCAGAGGAGTCATTGATGTATGTTTTGGCGTGCTCTTCTGCAGCTATATATATATATATATATATATATATGTAGCTGTATATATATATACTGTATGTAGCTCATGCTGGCTTTGGCTTGAAAAACACAGTCTGCCCCAGATATGAGGCCGATCCCATTCACTCTAATGAGGCATGCTGACAAGTGCAGTGAGTAGGTTGGTTGGTGTGTTTGTTGCCTGCGCTCCTCTGAGATCATGGCGGTTTGGGATTAGTCAGACGGTTTGGATCTCAGAGAGACAAATTGATTTTAAATGGTATGCCCTGAGAGTAAAACCAGTGAGTCGTTCATAGGCTCCACTGGTGACCATAGTTGGACTGCTGTTGTGTTTCCCAGCTCTCGTCTCTCTCTTGACGCTGTGCCCCTAGCCTCCCGACCTCCCCCCCTTCTTCCCGTCACCTCCCCTCGCTCTGAACCCCTGCTGCTTCAAAACATGGCCTCTCCCCGGACCCTCAACCCCCCCCCCCCCCCCTCCTCTCAATCTGACGGACATGGTACAGTCCACTGACTGTACACAAACATTAAGTATTTGGACAGACAGATTGTGAGAGTCCATCTGTATGTCAAGCCAATCAACAAATCAATGAATGAATCGATCGATCAATCCATTGATTTCAACCATAATCATTAGATTCTTTCAGTAAAATTTTTTAAAAAAGTGATAAGCTTTTTTTTTTGGAGTAGAGTCAAAGTAAGAAAAGCAGCCATGTTTGATTAAAACCTCGTCTCTGTTCTGCCATTTTGTTGATCCCCTTTTTGCCAGGACTCTCATCGCCTGGTTCTCTTAAGAAGCCGGGGAAATTCGATTTCAGCGCCCTGTCCTCCCAGACGAGGTCCCCCCGCATGGCGTTCACCCACCACGCACTGCCAATGCTGGCGGGAGTGAGACCAGGTGAGACCAACCCAGCTCCAGATCCCCCTGATCGCACCCCTTCCTCCCCCCCTCCTCACCATCTCCTCCTACCCCACCCCCCCACTCCTGCAGGGCCTCACCCCGTCCCGCTGGTGCAGAGGTGGAGGAGCTTTGTCTTTGGGGGATGAGAGGGGCTGGCAGGTAGATCTGTAGGCTTGTGCTCACCTCTGCCTCCTCCTTCGCCTGTTCTGAGCTTACAGGACTCAGGTCAAGCTGGTGACGGAGCATCTTGGGTGTCTGGGTGACTTTTCTGGGTCTGTCTGGTGGTGGTCGCACATCTCTAGATATCTGTCTTGCTGTTTGAGTGGAAGTCTGCTGTCTATCCCGTTACATCAACTGACTGTGAGGCTGCCATGCTTTTATTTTGGCGTGTGTTCTTAATTACATAAATGATGCTTGAATCGAGCGACATTTACTCATCTACTCCTGGCTCACCTTTACGCCAGACATTTCTGAAACTTCCATACATAATATCTGAAGGACTGAATAGTATACACTGTACACTAGTGTCTCAAATGCAACATTTATAATCAAAAGAAGTAGTACCATATATCCAGATTGTAAATATTTTACAATCACAATTAAAATAGTTTAATAAGTGATGACTAAATTTTTAATTTTTCTGGAATTTCTAGTGGATAAAGAAATGTAGGTGCTGAATAAAGTGGCACCTACTTTACTACTTCAGGAGGGACAATGTTCTAGGATCTAGCTTTTTGGCGCTTGATTCATACTTTGAGACCAAAAGTCTGTATATTTTGTTTTTGACCATTTCTTTCATTGTGAATCTCCCATCTTTATAAAAATACAATACCAAATCACTGTGGCCTTCATTTTCTTGAGGCTGGATTACCAACCGGTAAAAGTAGGGAAACTGCCTGAGATCTCCAGGTTCATAGTCTGGGTTTGTTTTTTTAATTGCAATTTTGCTTGAAACTATGTAAGTTTGCACAATTAAAGCACAATATCAGCTGACATCTTGAGGCTTCATCTTTAGTGGGGTCTGTGTGTCAAAGTATTGATTTGAGGTGATAATGATGCCATGCTTACATTAAGCATATTCCTATAAATTCTAAATGATTTATCACTATTACTGAGTCAGCTGTGGGTCTTTCTGTTTTGCTGCTCCATATCTTCTCTCTTATCCTTTTTTTTTAACGTCTTCCCTCCAATTTTGATTGACTCTCTTTCCCTTGCAGTGTGTGTGTGTGAACAAATTGATCTCAGTGTGTGTCAGCACATGTTTTTATTCATCCTGGCGAGGGCAGAACGAGTGTGAACCAGGTGATCCTCCACCAGGCTGAAACAAGCAGCTCACGATAACATCAGATATCACGCAGAGCCAGGGGCTCCGATAATAAATTATCACTCAGTTTTATCACCATGGCACAGATCGAAAAGGAGACTTCCTCTTCTTTTTTGGAAAGTGCACGTCTGTGAATTCACTCAGTGAAGGAGCTCACTTGAGATAATTACCCATGTGATTTAGTTCTGTAGCTCGGCTACATCAAAGGCTTTTCAAGCCAGCGAGCAGATGTGAAGCAATGAGGTTGACCGCCGTGTCATTAAACCTTCCTCCGTGGTTGTTGACAGAACTTATGCCTCTTGAGATGGAGCTAATGCAATCTGCACACGTTCATGTATTGGTTCACGCTGACATGCACACACATACAAAATATCCCATCCTCGCTGTGGCCATCATTTATAAAGATTTATTTATTTTAAACACAAACCCTTAGAGAGCATCATCTGGAGTTGTTCCTGCACTGGCATGAAAGTGTCCACCATGTCATTAGCGATACTAAAACGATACCAAAGAGGATTTAGGGGACGATGAAGGCAAGCTGAGGAGTGTGTGAAGGCTGGCAGGTCGCAGTGGAGGTGGTTTAGGGAGAGTTTGTCCCTGCAGCCACATTCAGCCGTCCTCCATGCAGAGCAGTGTTTTCCAACCAGGGGTCAGCGATTCGTGCCCCAGAGGTTACTACTGCAGCTGCCAGTGAGCGGAGCAGCTCAGCGTGTTTGGGATGGGGAAAAAGAAAAAAAATCCAAGCTGGACAACAAGAACAGAAGTCTAAACAGATACCAAGAAAGTTTTGATAAAAACAAAATAGTAATTCAAATATTTGGGTATTTGTGATAGTTTTACACGCATGACAGTAACATATAATTGTGTTGCTGTTGGATTAATGGTTAAAATACTTAGCTTGATGTAATGGATGTCATGATTGAAATAGTTGACTAAAGGTAATAAATAAATGTTCAAATAGCTAATATTATAGATATTAGCTTCTGCCACAGGGTAATATGAATGCAAACGTGACAAAATAAAACCTGTTCAAACTTTTTTCCCTGGTAAACATTTTTTTTGGGGAGTTTTTCCTCAATTAATGAGGGTTGTTTGTAAAGGACACAGGATGTCATATCCATATCATATCCGGATTGTAAAGCCCTCTGCGACAAATTTTTAATTTGTGATATTGGGCTGTACAAATACTAATAATCTAAACAGTTAAATTGTACAACAAATCTTACCACCTTTATACAGTATGTAGTGTAATGAATAATGTTAAATAACGTCATGTTTAAAATGAGCTTTGATGAACATATTTGGGTTATGGTAGGGGTAGATGAGATAAAGAACGATGGGAACCACTGCTCTACAGCTGAGAAGGAGAGTATAGGAGGTATAGGGATCCCCTCTGATCCTGCCTCCACACCCCCAGAGTGTTTGGCCTTCACCCAGTCTCTAATGGGATTAGAAGGGGCCTAATAGAAGCTCCACTGGGGAGCCGGCAGCCTGGCATGGGAGTGAGGTGTTGCTGGGCTCAGAAGCATCGGCCTGGGTCTGGGGGGTAATGCAGCGGGGTTGGCACTCCCATCAAGTACACTCACACACACAATGTATAAGATGCAAGAAGCAAAGAGCGTTGGCAGCCCAGTCTGGGCAGCTGGGGGGCCTGGATTGGATGGAGTGGGTGTCAGACTGGCACAGCAAAGACAACAGGCTTCTTATACAAATCAAGGAGATTTAGTAATGGATATAGGTCTGACAGAGAGGGCTTTGTGTTTGGTCCAAAGGGCTCAACCAACTGCTCCCGTCTCACCACTCACACATATATTACTCGTCGTACACATATAGTGCTGAACAAATCTATTAGACCACCACCTAGCGTCAGGTGTTTGCCACCGCTGCCCTAAATTAACAGTACTGATGATGACCAAAATATTTTTATATATATTTCTATAATGGTTAATCCACCATTAGCTTGCATGTGCAATCTCTTTAATCAAAATTATATATTTAATGCTAAAATATTATCGTTGTTATCCAAGAATTTTCAAATTTACTGTTTTACAAAAAAGTAGAAAAAATATCAAAGCACAATATTATTTTTATTATTATTTATTTATTTTTCAGTGATTGTGTTATTCTTCATTAATTTCTGACTTCTAACTTGGGTATAAAAAGGTGAATTCAGTTTGATATTTGTAGCACAGCAACTCACCGGGAAAGAAAGAGTCCAAATTAAAGCACTCCTCTTTGAGACGAATAAAAATACATTTGTTAAGTACTGTATGTATCTACAGATATGAGTCTCCAAAGCATGTTAACAGTGTAAACGTGCAGATCAGTTCTTTTGTAGAAACAAAATGTGTCAGATGAATACCAGCTTGCATCACCGCCAGTGAATCACACCCTGAAAACAGCACACATGCCAGCAGGCATTAAGGCCGGCTAATTTAAGATCCCTTTGTGCTTTTTTTCTCTTTGATTGCATCTATTGAATCTGTGCACATTCAGGTGTGTGCCTGTGTGTTCAAGTCTGGATGGTGTTGACTTGTTATGTGTACTTTCTCTATGATTGCGCACATATGAGTGCAATGTGTGTGCGTGTAAACCTCCTCCATAAAGCTATATAGATTTATTGGAGTGTTCATAAAAAGTTATGAGCAATGTTCATAAGGGCTATTAACTTGGAATCAGCTTTTCTTGGAAAAAAAAAACTGATTTCTTCATGTATGACGTCTTTTAAAAACAGATTTATGCTTTCCAGTTGTGATGTGATATTGCTGCTGTCACTGGTTAATCACTCAACACATCAGTGGTTCATGTCTTCCTCTCGCTCTCTGCGTCTTTCTCTTGTGTTTCTCTAATAGAAATGTCTCTGTTGGCAGGGAGTCCCCGTGCTTCAGCCTCGGCCTTGCACTTCCCGTCTCCCTCCATCATCCAGCAGTCTAGCCCCTACTTCACCCACCCAACGATCCGCTACCACCACCACCCTGGACAGGACCCCCTGAAGGAATTTGTGCAGTTCGTCTGTGCCGACGGCTCGGGGCAGGCCGCCGGACAGGTAAGGCTTACCGCCAGAGAGGAGAAACACTGTGGCTTAAAAAAATGGCCATGTCTACAGAAAACACTGCCCATACACCTAGCTTGCATTAAGAAGGATTCTATTTCTTGTAGTTATAGTGCATGAAGAGTTAGCATTTATAAAAGCTTCTAAAAAGTATAAAAAATAAAAGTACATTAGTGGAAAATGTGTATATGGAAGCAAAAAAAAACAATCATAATTAGAATTTGTTAAATGTAACAACCACTGAGTGCTTGACGTCAACATATAAATTAATTTTACTGAATTTGTATCATTTAATTACTTTATTTTAACTGAATTTATGAGGTTGGATATCCCAATGGATTTTTTTTTTAAATTCACATTTCATAGATGTTTTCTTTCTGGTTTTCAAATTCAAAAAATTCCAGTGTTTGATGTTTCCACTCGTGAATTTAGTTTTTTTCTTTGATCGTGTGAGGTAAATCGACAGGACAGCCCAGTCTGATCGATTCCTTCAGGCTTGATTGATCCTCGGTCGCCACCTTTTCAAGTTTATTATTGGTTGTGTGTGAATGTATTTTTTTTGATGTGGCTTGAATTTGTCGACCAGAATTTGAAACTTAATTTTGAATTTTTGACACTGAACTTTGAAATCAAAAGTTTTCTGTCTGAAACTTCTATCGACCAAAAATACATGGATTCCAAAGTAAAATATTTCAGTGCTGTTGGTACTTAAATTTCAAAACTAGATCTTTAGCAGCTCATAAACCTCAAATTATTATATATACAGTATAAAAAAATTGTATAAATGATTTGACCATATTGAAGAAAACTCAGCAGCAACACTGGTTCACTGTAAAAATTGTATTGAGCACATGCATTCATTGCTTTACAGTGCTGTATTACTGTAATCATATGATTACTATGATGGTGTCGTATGTCTACAGACAATATAGAGATACCCAGAAAAACGCTCCATTGCAACACAAGTGAACACACCACACATTTGTTTATTCATTTGGTCTACAAATCTTTGTATTGTCTTGTCGATGTCATTTTGCTGTTTCAGACCTCCTCCTCCTCCCTTTCTTTCTTTATTTTTTGCTCCACCCAACCCCTCAGAAGTTACAACCATCAGCACGACAGTGGCTCAGTCTCAGTACTCCTCAGTCCTGTGTTGTGTCATCGTGTTTCTGTCCTCATCTCTAGCCTTTACAATTTCAGTTCAGACTTTGGTTGTTTGGTGCCGGTATCGTTGGTGGTGTTGTGCTTGTGTAGACGAGTATCCTCCCATGGTTTTTGATTTCTTGCCATCTTCTGGACGAACCCAGTCAATGATTTGCTCACTTCCCTCCTCCACACCTCCTCCTCCTCCACCCACCATGGACCACCGCTGTGGGACCTCTCAGCTCCAGCTCCCACTCCTCTCAAACCCTGTGGTGATTATTATTTTTCACACCTCCATAAATGATGCCGTCCACATACATCATTCCTTTGGTTGTTGTTTCCCACCACCTCCTCTCCATCGCCTCCCCCTTCCCCTCCGTCATGGATATTTTTTTGGACCTGGCCTCCCGAGCTACGTCCTCTTTTTCATTCCGTGTCTGCGGATTATCGCATGTCGCCCACCTGACCCTGTTTGTGTTGTCTGCAGCCAAACGGGAGCGGCCAGAGCAAAATGCCGGGCTCCTTCTTGCTGCCTCCACCTCCCCCAGTGGCCCGCCCAGTGCCCCTCCCTATGCCCGACTCTAAACCCAACAGCACGCCCCCTGACGGCGGACTCTCCTCGCCCGCATCTCCGTGTAAGTGACCCCGCAGAGACCGCTCTCAAAACCAAACCAGCAACAAAACAAAAAAAAATCAGACAATCCCAACCTCTCCAGTGAACAGACCCCTGCCATTGTTCTTCCTCCAACTCCGTGCCATCATTGTTCCTGTGTATCCAGCATCTCACCTCCTTTAACCCTTGGAAGACTGTGGAAACCAGCACAGGAAATACACTGTGGAGCTCAGAGTAGATCAAGGCCGCCAGAGGTCTGGTTAGATTATGGATTTATTCCCTCCTGAGGTGCTCCTCAGGGCTTCCTGTAAGGCCCCTTTAGTTTGTTGAGCTGGTATGGACACCGCATCTCCAACCCACTTCCTCTCCTTCGAGATCCTCCTCTCTTCCCCTGATGGACTCATTAGCAAACTTGTCAAACTTGAGAAGATTATTAATTGATTCTTACTTACTTGAGGAGCACAAATTTAGGGCAGTTAGTTTGTGGACTCCAAAAACACTCCAGCGGAAATTGGGACATTGAGCTGATTTTTAGCTTGTCGGTGTGAGTCAGGTTTTTTTTTTTGTTTTTTTGTTTGATGATTGTTGAGCAGGATATGTTGGGTTTTTTCAGTCCAACCGTCGAGCTTTTCTCACAATACATTTGTCTTCTTACCTGTGATATGAGGGGCACTGGATGGAGCAATTTTTTTGTTTTTTTTTATAGCTTTCCTTCAAATGTAGTGTTTACCCCCCAGTCAGCGTCTCTGAGTCTTTTATGTCTTTTGTATGTTACTCCAGTTCTTAAAAATACATGGATATATACTTTATATGTCCATATACATAAAATTATCTTTCTTCTCTGTCTCTCTCCTTCTCGTCCTTCCTCCCTTTCCTGCACACAAACACAAGTCTGCACACTGCATCCTGAATCCTTCAGTGGGAATCGGATGCTGGAGTCCGTAGGGTTCCTCAAACTGCCCTAAATTTGTCAGAGGCTTTGATGCCAGTGGGTTTTAAATGTCCCCGACTGATCCTCGGTGTCAGGATTCTGGTGTGTTCCATCACTTTCAACTGAGTTTATCAGCGGGATTTAATCACTCGGGGAGATCTAAGTTTGCGTAGCAGATTTTGGCAGACTTCTCTGTGGAGCTTGGATGACCTCAATGAAATACAGCAGTACTCTCTGTAATGCTGAATTGATTTATCTGAGTTTTTCTGCACATGTGAACAGAGTAGTTTGGCATTTACCACTCCTGTAACTGTATGATAAATATGAAGGTACCACCAGCAGCTGATTAACTTAGCTTAGCATGAGGACATTTATTGACTTGTTGATCAGTTTGTACAGAAACCTAAATATGGGTTACATGTGAGACTATTTCTTGGCTTCACTACCTGAGTTTTATAATTTTTTTAAACAAACATTTTGCTGGGAGGCAGATCTTATGAGCCTCTGCCCGCCAAGACTAGCTGTCTTGCCTTGTCTTTGTGCTAAGCTAACAGGCTGCTAGCAGTAGTTTCATGTTTGCCCTATAGACACCAGAGTGGTATCAAACCCTTCGTCTGACTGTCGGTAAGAAAGTGAATATATTTCCCAGAATGCTATACCTTCAGGTTGTTGTTGAGTATGTGCTGACGTCCCCATCCCTCCTGTGTTTCTCCAGCATACTCCACGCCAGGCGCCACAGCTCCCAACAGGTTTGTCGGCATCGGATCACGGGACAACAACTTTCTGAACATCCCGCAGCAGACGCAGGTAGGAGGCTACGATACACTGACGGTTTGTGTGGAGGAAACTCGCCTGTTTTGACTGTGATTACTGGTCGAACTCAGGAAACGTCTTAACGGCGTGGATGCGCGCCAAAACATTTATTCCCTCACTCCCTGAAACCTGCTGCTGCGTTTTCCTCCACTTCTCCTCTCACACCATCAATGTGCGCATTTGTACATCTGTATTTTACAGTACGTGTGTGGTTTACCATATGTGCTCCACTGTTTATTTGGCCCATATGGAGCCTTCCCTTCAGGCAGCATGCCTCCTCCCTCGCCGCCTTTGCAGCTCCCTCTCCTTGCCTCCTACTTCACTTTCTCTCTTTTCACCTCTCCTCCCTCCTTCTTATTAATTTTTTCTGCCTTCTACTTTCTCCTCTTTCACCTTCTTCACCTCATTCATATGTCTCCTCTATTACCACCAGTACTTTTCTCATTAGTGTCCAACCACACCCACCTGGAGCCAGCTCAGCTCAGCTCAGCTCGGCTCGGCTCAGCTCAGCTCTGAACACATGGAAACCATCTGAAACTGCTCTGCTGATCCCCTCCCTTGTTTCTCTGCCCTCCGTTCACTGACTTTCCCTTACTTTCCCCCTCAGTCCTTGATCCTTTCTGCCCCTCCACCCGTTATTCCCCTTCTTCTTTCTCCACCAGCTTTCACCGTTTCTTCCTATTGTTCATCCTGCTGCCTTCTTTGTTCCTCATGTACCTTAACTCTGAATGGATTCACCCTGGTTTGTTATATAAAACTATAAAACATCTTGTTTTAAATTCAGGGGTGTGGGCGACATGCTGCCATAAGAGCGTCCACTCTTCTGGGTTCAGGCTTCTCAACACATTTCTGAACCCGGCTGCATTCAGACATAAGAGCATCTTGGTGGTGACAACAAGGCCTGTCATGTTGAAAACTGCTGCTACATAGTTGGGACCACGCTAACATATCAACCCTTACATTAAAAGTGTGAAAGTATCTACATAACTTGCCTGTACTTTTCCTGATCAGCTCACTGACGTTCAGCGCCGAAGTCTGAAGTGTGGTTTCACTTTTCGAGGCAGAACCCAAACACGCAGCATTAATAGTTTGCATGTGCAAAATGACACACAAAGATTGATAATCCTCTGTAAGAAATGATGGATGACGAGACAAAGAGCGCATCAGCCTCAGAGGTATGCGGAGGACAGGACTCTCACTGTGGGATCTGTGTGTCCTCTAGTGGCCGATGTGAAACACTGCGAGCCGTGGACAAGAACAGGAAACAAGATACCAACGGGGGCAGGAGGTGGGGGGGGGCACAGAGTTTCGGCCCTTACAGAAGTCACGTCCCGGCCGTCTCGTTACCCCGGGCAACCAGACATGATGTCATAGCCAGTTGATCTTGAATTCGAGAAAGGGTTGCTTAGGTTGGGGGGGGCGCAGGAAAGAAAAGAGGGTGGTCACTGTCTGCTGCCAAGGATTTAGTGGGAGTGTTTACAGGAGATGGATGGATTGTGTGTGTCTGTAAGAGCCAGAGTAGAGAGAGAGAGTGTTACCAAGAAGGGGGAAGTTACAATGCCCCAAGGCCTGCTGGGACGGTGCCCAGGGGAGTAGGGTAGCTGAGAAGGGCAGGAGGCAGAAGGGGCGCATTCATGCGACCTGTTAGAGTCAGACGAAACAAAAGGCTGCTTCCCTGGAGGCTGCGTTAGTTTCCAAGGCTTGACTCGCAGAATGTTTGGCGCTGTGGCGGCAGATCCTGCAGATCCTGCAGGCCAAGCAGGGCAGCCAACAGCAGCGACTGTGACCCACTTCTGCTCCCTGCTCACACCGAGTGGGAGAAACCCAAACGTTAACATGGCGCAGCGTGAACGCAGGACCGCTACCCCCCCACCACACCCCATGCCACTCCGTTGCTGCCAGGCCGTCAGTAGCCATTCATTCAGTGCTCGACCAAAGTGGAGACGCACCGCATTTCAGTCCAGAAATGGACAGAATAGATGGTAGCAGGGGCCCACCATCCTGTCAGTGACTGTAGGAGCCTCTAGCGGCCAAATGTCAACACAGTGTATAGAGTCAATTTCAGGGACAAAATAACAGTACGACAGTGATTTCTGATTATATTAAATATTGTTTTATTCGTAATCCCAGAAGTGTGGGACGGTCCAACTGAGCTAACTATTAATGGATTACCATGAAATATTGTCCAGATCCTTTTCACTTATATTTAATGACACACTCTAGTTTATAACTTTCTAACTCCCTCATGTATGAAAATGGGAGGAGGAAAATTAATTTTAATAATATAATCAACAGGTGGCTGCCAAGACAAAGGAAGTTGGCTTTGGTCGTGTTCTAGCATTTATTTTCCGGCAGTCTAAACACTCACTGTGCTGCTACGTTTACAGCCATAACATTATAATAACAATAATGATAATAATAATATTCTCCATCACTCACATGGTCGCTCCCTCTGTTGGCCGACACGTGAGTTATTCCAGGCGTTTGATACACATATAACATTCATTTTATTTTAAAAAAGAAATTAAAAATACACAAATTCCCATCCCATCAGGGACCCTAAGTGGTCCAGCACAACACCACCTCACAACCTCAATAATGAACGTAGAATTAATAGAACAGTGTGAACAAAAAATATATGTGAACTTGGTAAAAGTACAATTCATGGTATTTCGTTGGTTTGCACAGGTTTACCTCAGAGTTTCATTATCCGTTCAGGTCACCCAGAATCACTAAATTTTTATCTGTTCAGTTGTGTTTTAAAGTGTTTTTGTTATTTTGTCCACCACTTGTGTTATGTCTTTCACAGATGTTATCAGTTTGGATACTAACGTGATCTCACCCCCCCACCCTCTTGTTTCTTTTCCAGTCTTGGTTCCTCTGACAAGATCTGTGTACAAACCAGCAACTAGAATTCTTTCTTTACAATCAGAAATAGAAAAACAGAGAAACGACCCGCAGGACGATAATTGTCCTCCAACCGACCGCCACCCACCGACCGGCACCGACAGAACGTCTCACCTGATAATAAATATAACCAAGCAAATGCAGGAAACTACAGCAGCATGACGCTTTCTAGAGGAACTCTGGACTCATTTATCCAGTCAGAGGGAGGACCCCGTTTTCCAGCAAAAGATGGATGGATGGATGGAAAGATGAACAGATGGACAAGAGGACGCCAAGACAAAGACGGGGTAAGGGGACAAACGGCAGCGAGCAGGTTTTTTTTCTCCTGAAACCATCGAACCAGCACAACGCAGGAGGAGCCTGGAGCGATCTCCTACATCGTGAGGACGCTTTGAGTAACGAATGAAAATCAACTGTCCAACAAACAAACAAACAAACAAACAAAATCAGGTTTCCACAACACAGATTTAAGCTACAGCCACAATGAATCCACAGCCTGATCAAAGACACTATTTGGTTTCCACTGAAAGCTGCAGTCCACGCTCCAAAACGAAATCCAATTTTCTGTCCCTCTGAGTGACCATTGACTCCCTTTTTACCCTGCTACTAACTAGAGAGACCATGCCAAAACATATCTTGAATTAAGGGTTGCACTAGAAGCTGAATCAATTAACACTAATCTTAACGATGTGCACTATTTACCTACGAGGCATGGTAGGTAAACCAGACTTGCCTAATGAGAGTTTTAAAGAGGAGAAAAGGTACAAGAAGCCTTGACGAGTCCTCGACCCCCATCGTTCAGTTTGACAAATCATTGGCCTCCGCTCATTCTCACATCCCCCCCACACACACACTCACGCGCACACACACACCACACACAAACACACACACACACACACACTCATAATCTGTGCCATGACCACAGCGTACGTGTGTACAAAACACACACAGTTGCCCAGTCGGATCTTTCTAGATTGTATTCTCATAGGTGGTGGTGTTGCGTCATCATGTTTTCCGCGTGCACACACACACACACACACACACACACACACACAGTGAGCCCAGTGAAGTCTATTTGATTAGATATCCAAACATCACACACACACACACACAGAGTGAGTACATCATTACTGACAGCTTCCACAACTATAGACAGCAGCTATTTGTTCCCCTCCTTATGAATGATTTTATCTCTTGTGTGTTTCTCTTATTTGAATTTATTCCTTTTGGATTTGTACTATTTTATAATTGTTTTGTATTTGAATGACAGCACCTTATAGAGAAACACGGTGGGATGTAGAAGCGGCGTAGACAGGGTGGTCAGCCGACCTGGGCCGAACAGTACGAGCAGACACTTCGAGACGACGTTTGACATTAGAGAAATACACTTATTCACTTATTTTTCTCTTTTTTGTTGCAGAGAGACGAGAAGATTGATACCACTCTAAAGTCTGTGCGTGAAACATGATCAGTTAGCTTAGCTTAGCATCAATAAGAGGAAGCCCATCATGTTTGAATGTAGCCCTTTATATTTGAACACAGCATTTGAAGGCTGAATTGAAAAGTCTGTACGTGAATTATGATCAGTTAGCTTAGCTTAGCATCAATAAGGGGAAGCCCTTTGCGTTTGAACGAAGTTCAATGGTGGCGTTACAAATAAACCACACAAAAATTCGAAACACGTTCCTTAAAACGGAAGGAGTGGATCTGGTTAAAGTCAAAATATATAAATATGAAGTTTGATGTCCTGATTCTGATTGGTTGTTTGGTATTTGTCGCTTTTTCACTTCATAACCGTGACGATCTGTGTGAAAGTATTCATGAAAAAAGATGAAGCGGGGAAATTGGCAGCATCACAGCAACAAAGTAAAAGTGATGAAAAAACAAGAACTTCAGAGAAGTAACAGCGAAATATATAAAGAATTAAAATATGATATATTACAAGTAATGAAAAATAAAGCAAAAATAGATGATGTACGTTTTAGTCGCACAAATGGGAAAAAAGGCCATGTCCCATTCTTTTTTGTTACATTTAGTCAGGCTAGCTGTTTCTAGTGTTTGTGCTAAGCTAAGCTAACCGGCTGCTTCCGATCTCAGACTCTCAGTCAAAAATAAGTGAATCAGCTCATTTTATTTGATGTCAAATGTCACGATGCAGGATTCTGACAATCACAGGAAGCTTTATTTTCTGCTGCGTCGACAACAAGCTGTTCGGCTCAGACTGAGCTGCAGGTGGTGTTGGTGGGTGGAGGATATATGAGCGATAACAGAACCAAGGATGGAAGGTTGCTGAAGATGGGACCCACAGTAAAAGAGAGAGTAGCTCTTCTTTCTGTCTCCCTAAAGTTTACCCTGTTGTTTACACTCCCAGACGGGCCGCCGCTCCAAGAGCCCAGCGAGCCACACTGTGGAGCAAAATGAATATGTGACATATCTGGCTGTTTGCAGAGAGGGAGCGAGCAGTAGGACGACCACACATGTGCCCATTTATGACTCGGTGCACAGGATCAAATAAAGGATATCGATTGCTATGGTAACCCCATCACACACACACGCACACACACACACACACACACACACACGCACACACACACACAAACACACCAGCACTCCCCCCCTCCCGAAGCTATTGTGAATCGATGAGCCCTTAATGATCAAAACTGCACTAAAACAATCAAACCAGCCAAACTTATGAGGTGTCATAAGAACCACAGCAGGTGGAGCACAGATTGCCACTTCTCTGAAACACACCTACCATACATAAAGACCACTCACTATTAACGCAAAAACACAACATCCCCCTCCCAACCCCAGCACCCGACAGAATTTAAAGGGAAGTCTTAAAAACAGACAATCTGAGGAGGCCTTTATGCTTTTAATCGTTTTTTACACCATCAGCCCGGACATATTCTGACTGATTATTCACTTATTTCCTATTAACAAAAACAAAAAAAAACAAATGTTCAAATCAAGTCACCCACCCAACCTCACAAAATAACTGGACTGCCTGGCCATGTTCTTCACTGCAGGGAAACACAACATAGTTGGCCAACCGAATGGCGCCCATCTCACCCGCTTGGCAGAGAAACGAGCTCTGCTGAGTACGACGTTAACGATGGCTAAAGTGATTTCTTTTCTAATCTATGGAAGTGCCTCTGTATTCCCATTATGCAATTTGTCAAACATGAATTCAGGTTCTTTTTTCTCACATATAAGCTATAGTGAATGGTGAAAAATTTATGTCAGGAGAGGGGGGGAGAAAAAAAAACAGCTCACTAGATAATCGCAAGCATCTTTATATATAATACACATATATATTTATAGATATATACATTTTTTTTATTTGCAAGATAAGCTCTGTGGCAGTCTAGTTATTTTTTGAAGCATGGCGTACATCGCACAGTCATAGGATGCATCTCCGCCGATTAGAGCTAAAGTACCAGTCTCTAAACTCATGTTAAACAACTACAAAATAAAAGCGAATCCATGGCGAACACAACAATAGATACATAGACAGTGATCATAATGTAGTTGAGGATTAAAACAAACAAACAAAAAGAACAGATTAGGTTTTGTTGTTTTCTTTCTTGTTTTGATGGGAAGTATTGTTCTTGAAACTAAATGATGTATGTTGATTGAGCCATGTGCAATGCCTTGGTAGAGGAATTGTGTTTGTTTGTTAGCGATTGTTTGAGGGTGTCACGAGAAAAGAGGGAAAACCCTCAACGTTTCCTTTTTTTGTTTGTTTTTCAAGTCCTCATGCTCCGGGACTCTAAATACGAGGGCAGCGAGAAAAATATCCCAGTCTTTGTAAGTAAGTTTGGGGAAAGTGTTTTTAATTTTCTTTTTGTTGTTGTTTTCTCTCTTTTTTTTTCCTTTTATCACTTTTTTTTTTAAAGAAAAAAAAAGATTTGTTTTCAAAATGTGGGAGGGCTGAAGGAACAATTTTGCAACTCATAAAATATATATCACTATGAAACCTGGTGCTTTCGTTAAAGATTAAAGTACATTCAATCTCTATTATACATAAATAATAATAATAAACAAAATTAAGTGTTATCATAAAAAGCAAATTTTAGGAAAACATGCATTATTCTATTTCTCTTTTTGTATTTACTGAGGGGGGAGGGGTTCATTGTATGAAAAGGTCGTTGTGACAAAAGGCATTTTTCCCCCCAACCTTTACACCGTAGCAGAGGAACAAAAAATAAAAAAAACCTAAACGTTTTGTATCCAACACCAGAGATCCTCCTGTGGGACAAAGACAAGATCTTCCCCAGTTTGGGAGATGCACAGTTATGGATTCAAAGAGGCAAAATCATGGCTGACGATATCTGGATTGATGTGTAGTTTGGTGTAAACGTGTCGCCGGTCGGAGCGGTGCTGTCATCAATTAAAGTGAACCCCACCCCCCCACCCCATCCCTCCACCCACCCCCTGACTCCCCACCTCCCGCTGTAAATGATTATAAATATTTGTTTGGTGATGTAGTGTTATAGACTCAGAGCATCTTAAAGGTTGTCCCTAAAAAGTGCCTTTTGTTCACAGATTCCATCTTGTAATCCTGAGTGCCCATCTCGAAAGAAAAAAAAAAAACAAAACGTCCCCTCCTTCATACTTCTATATCTTCCTCTTCCTCTTCTTGGAGCTTTTTAAAGCAGTATACATAGTACTAAAGGAAATTGGTGTGATTTAGTTCCTCTTTTTATTGTTGAATAATTAAGAAAAGTGTAAAAAAAAAAAAAAAAAAGCCAAAAAAAGATATTTTCTGTCTTGCTTCTCTTCCTCTGTATCTTGTCTTCTGTCTATCTTGGACACTGGAGTAGTCTGTAGCCGCGTAACCCTCCCCCCCCCAAACAACTTCCTTTTCTCTGAACGGCGGGGTTTAAAAAAAAAAAAAAAAACAGAAGAAAAAAAAAACGCAAAGATTTTTTTTTTTTTGTCTGAGCAGAATGCAGTTAGCTCACATGTTATTCTTGTCTGTACGCTTCACATTGTATTACCATACCCATCTTCTTCAGCTTCTCCATTCAACAGCTAATGTAAGTGAACAAGTTACACCACGTGGCTCTGGGCAGCGCTGAGGACGGGCCGAGTCCGAGCAAACAAATAGTTCCCCCACGGCGGAGGTAGAAAAGCACTCGTGGAAGCGTTTAGGTTTGGGCATGGAGCGAGGGTGATGGCAGTAGGACTGCTAGTGGAGGTGGGCTCCTTGTTACTATTTATTTTTATAATTTGGATTTTTTTTTTTGGCAGCAGGAACTTCAATTATGCACCTTTCTAGTGGTTGAATGAGACCAGCTAATTGTTTTTTGTTTTAAAGGAAAAAAAAAAGACTTGAAGCACCTTATAAGCAGACTGGTTCCACAGCACGAAGACTGGAAGGCTCTAGATTTTTAGCACAATCGTTAAAGAGAAGCTCCACGTCGATTCATCACCATCCTACAAAAAAACCCCCACAGCTGACCAAAGTGATGATGGTTCCAAACGCTGTACGAAAAAAAATAGCCGAGTGAGTTCTCGAGAAAAAAAAAAGTGAAATTCCACCAGCAAAATCAGGCAATCACAGATTTCTTGTCCTGCATTAAAAAAATCTATAGACACATATATATGCAACTTTTTTTCTCCTTCATCAATTAAATGAAGCCAGCAGCAGTATTATCAATCAAGTGAAAGCGCCACAGCTGAGAAGCCATATCAGAGACGAGCTGGTTGTACGGGGCTGTGTGTGTGTGTGTGTGTGTGTGTGTGTGTGTGTGTACAGCGTTAACCCCGGTGCCGTTCAAAGAGCCCAGTCGGACCCTGTGGCCGAACCGTCCGCTGTTTTAATTTTTTTTTGCCCCTTTGTCGTTAACACGTTCTGTAGGATGCTGGTCGTGGTTAGTTTAGGCTGAGCCCCCCCGGCCGGCTTCACCCTCGCCTCGGCCCTGTAACCCATCACGAGTGCTCCTCCTCCTCCTCCTCCTCAGACACCCCCAGAGCCCATGGTGAAATGCATGTGTTAATTACAGTTTCTTTTCCATAATAATAATAAAAAAACAGTTTGAAAAGAGCAACACCTTTACTTGATTGAATAAAAGGATGTTCTTGACTGTATCCTGCCTCTTGGCTCTTATTATTACTGTGTCTCAAATATTTCCAGTGGTGGAAGAAGTACTCCTGTCCTTTGAGGTAAAAGTATCAGTACCACAATGTAGAAATACATGAAGTAACTACCTGCTTTGCTGACTGGGATGAGCTGAACTACTTTCTATACAGTTTGGACAGGTTACTGTGTATAGTATGTCTTTGTTGTCTCCAGTATTTTACTGAATGTCTTTGTTATATATGAGGAAATACACTATATTGCCAAAAGTATTCACTCACCTGCCTTGACTCGCATATGAACTTAAGTGACATCCCATTCCTAATCCATAGGCTTCAATATGACGTCGGTCCACCCTTTGCAGCTATAACAGCTTCAACTCTTGTGGGAAGGCTGTCCACAAGGTTTAGGAGTGTGTTTATGGGAATTTTTGACCATTCTTCCAGAAGCGTATTTGTGAGATCACACACTGATGTTGGACAAGAAGGCCTGGCTCTCAGTCTCTGCTCTAATTCATCCCAAAGGTGTTCTATCAGGTTGAGGTCAGGACTCTGTGCAGGCCAGTCAAGTTCATCCACACCAGACTGTCATCCATGTCTTTATGGACCTTGCTTTGTGCACTGGTGCACAGTCATGTTGGAAGAGGAAGGGGCCAGCTCCAAACTGTTCCCACAAAGTTGGGAGCATGGAATTGTCCAAAATGTCTTGGTATGCTGAAGCATTCAGAGTTCCTTTCACTGGAACTAAGGGGCCAAGCCCAGCTCCTGAAAAACAACCCCACACCATAATCCCCCCTCCACCAAACTTTATACTTGGCACAATGCAGTATGACAAGTATCGTTCTCCTGGCAACCACCAAACCCAGACTCATCCATCAGATTGCCAGATGGAGAACCGTGATTCATCACTCCAGAGAAAGCGTCTCCACTGCTCTAGAGTCCAGTGGCGGCGTGCTTTACACCACTGCATCCGACGCTTTGCATTGCTCTTGGTGATGTATGGCTTGGATGCAGCTGCTCAGCCATGGAAACCCATTCCATGAAGCTCTCTGTGCACTGTTCTTGAGCTAATCTGAAGGCCACATGACGTTTGGAGGTCTGTAGTGATTGACTCTGCAGAAAGTTGGCGATCTCTTTGCACTATGTGCCTCAGCATCCGCTGACCCTGCTCCATCAGTTTACATGGTCTACCACTTCGTGGCTGAGTTGCTGTCGTTCCCAAACACTTCCACGTTCTTATAATACAGCTGACAGTTGACTGTGGAATATTTAGGAGTGTGGAAAGTTCACGACTGGATTTGTTACACAGGTGGCATCCTATCACAGTTCCACGCTGGAATTCACTGAGCCCCTGAGAGCGACCCATTCTTTCACAAATGTTTGTAAAAGCAGTCTACATGCCTAGGTGCTTGATTTTATACACCTGTGGCCATGGAAGTGATTGGAACACCTGATTCTGATCATTTGAATGGGTGAGCGAATACTTTTGGTAATATAGCGAAAGAATGTCACAAATCTGGATCTGTTTTCATGTGAGCTCAATGAATGTGAAAGTCCTCTGTGAGGAGGAGCTGAAGAGTCGGTGGACTTCCTCAGTCTGTCAGTGGAGCAGAATGGAGGCAGCAGCCTGTCTGCTGATGGTGCTGCAGAAGGTGGTGGGTGTAGTTCATGATGAAGAGCTAATGTAGAGAGCACTCGATGTCACCAGATCCTACACTGTCCCTTTAGCCTGCTAAACAAGAAATATCCCAAGAAATAATAAAGTAATTATAGCTTTATTAAAAATACAATATCCTTCTCTAAACTGAGATTCATTATTAAATGTGCTGTTTTGATTTGCTCTGATAATAAACGTATTAATATTAAAGCAGTGCATTTCAAAGGCCAATAGGAAGAAGTCACATGGTGGGTTTTAAGTTGGGCTAAGTTCATATTTCTTTAATATAAAGGTCTTCTGATATTGTTTTATGAATGCTTTCATTTGATCTGTTTATCGATGAGCGTTGGTTTTTCTGCAGTTGGCTTGAAGATGAAACTGCAGCTTGTTGTAAAAATGTTCACTGCTCCTGGAGAAACCACTAGAGGGCCTCTGTTCACCTGGTGAGTATCTGTACATCATCATCATGGCTGCTCTTTAACTTAGATTTGCTGTGTAACGGTTTCTCACTACTGTGTGTAGTTGAGCCTTCATGTATGTGCTGTATGTATTTGTTAAAATGTAAATTCATTAGTAAAATGTGGTCAGAAGCCTGGTTCTTGGCAATAATTAATTGTACATCTAGTTAATTAACTATATTAACATTTATTTTCTTTTGTAGTCGTTTCACACTCTTTGTGGTTTGTGCTACTTTATTTTGAAGTAGTATCTCATTGCAGTCGTTTTATTTCACTCTGTAGTCACTTCGTGTGTATTTGTAGTTGTTTTACTGCACTTTTAGTCTTTCAGCACTCTTGGAAGTAATTTTTAATCTCTGTTATGATTTTACTTCTCTTTGTGGTTGTTGGTTCTTCGTTCTTTGAAGTCATTTTACGTCTCTTTGTCGTTGTTTTAACTTTTTAAAAACATTTTTTTTTCAATTTTCTGTTGTCATTATGGGTCTTTGTGGTTGTTTAACTTAATTTATATTCAGTCTGTGCTCCCTGAAGTCATTTTTACTTCCCTTTGTAGTTTCCACAGATTTTCCAATAATTAATAACACTTAATACAGATGTTTATGAACTCCGGGCCTTTACTAATAAACCAACTGTCCATCGCTTTCTGACCTCGAGCACTGGCCAATCAGATCACTGCGTCACCCCTCCAGGAACCTGCCTTGTAATATACAATAACGTTATAATAAGTTTATTTTAAATTGAATCCAACTGTCATCACAGGCCAAATAATGCAGGGCAGAAGTTCCTTTAGTGTCATTTTCTTTTATTCCGAGTTTAAGCTTCATTATTACTCAGATTCAATCAAATTTAAATGTTGACATTTTTTCCCCAGGATGGGAAGATAAAAGTACAATATGTTTACTCAAAATTAAGTGTAGATGTTCCCAGTTCTTTCCCTGAAGTATTTTGAATGTCGGAAAGCGACTTCACAAGCGAAAAAAAAATCTTAAAAATGTTAGTACAACGTATGACGGAAGTAAGAATATAGCTGTATAAAGTAGTTCATTCTGAAAGTGTTGACCTAAAGAAAGCTGTTTAACGCTCGGTTAAAATATATTTGCATTAAACACGCAAGAACTCAAGTGTGTGGGTATTTAATCAAGTTTGACTAACTTGTATAAAGTCTTCCCACATACTGCAGTTCAAACCCTGACAAGCTAAAAGACACCCAGTTAAGAGTTCGGGCCGTCTTGACAACATGATCCTCTTTTGGTAAAAAAAAAAAATAAAAAATTATATTTTCAGAGTATCTCACTGATCAGTCGCACCTACTAACAACTAAAGCTGAGAATTTTACTGAAGAAAACTGAAACTACTTCTCCTGCTGATCAGTGTCTGCTCAAGTGCTGTTTTTTATGATGTTAAAAATACATCAGCAGAATCTTGAATAATCTGAAGGTTTTTATAGTGTTAATTAGCACCAGAAGCTATGAGCAAAAACACAAATATCTGTGTTTGCAGGGACTCTGATTGGCTGCCACATCAGGACAGAGGAGGGCGGTGCAAAGTGAACAGATCAACCAGATGCTTTTTTTTTTGTCAGTTTAGTTCCCATTTCCACCCCACCCCCAGAGAAAAAAAAAAAAAAAAAAAAAAAAAATACAGACTGATAGAGCCCCAGCAATGTCAGACATACAACCACGGTCCAGTCCATCTCTGCCAATTTCATTCTTGGACGTGCGTACATGATGCTTACAGAGGTACATACAAGCAGGTACACACATGACATGATCACGTTGTTGAAGTGCAGTGAGGAGAATGTGCTTCCGTACAATGCAGCTACAGCATTTAACAAATTTAGAGAATGCAAATTGATTACTTTTATCAGCTTAATTGTATCACATTCATCTGCACGCACACACACACACACACACACACACTCACTCACTCACACCCACACATACTCTCGTCGCAAAAATCCCTCCCTTATCTCACAAAGCGCATCTAAAGTCAAATTATAGATCTCCCCTTGACGAGCTCCACACATTCCATTGGAATTGACGTGGATTTCATCGTTCCTCCGGCACTCCCAGTCTGACCTTCCTGCACACAACCTCCACTTTGTGTACTTTTAAGCATGTAACCCCGCCGTAACCAACCCGCCACCCCTTCCCTTCCCATCCCACCCACACCGCCACCCCCCCACCCGCCGGCTCTTCCCTCTCCTCCCGTCCCGTCGGGGTCGAGCTGAGGTTGGTAGCTGTACAATAAAACTGGGGGTGCAGTCTTTTATGCAGAGCTGAGGAGGGGAAGGGCTGGAGGGAGGAGCAGGAAGGCGGTGTTGTTCAGTCATCTTCCAGTCCCTGGTTGAGGAGAAAGTTGGCTGCCAGGTTCTCGTTCTTCTCACAGGCGAAGTAGGCCTGGATCACCAGAGCCTCTGGGAAACCCAGCGCTTTTAACTGTTACAGGGGAAGAGAGAGGAATGAGCTTTAAACAACAGAATCTGCAACTTTCAGTCCACACCTTGGTCATTTTTTTAGCGCTTTTTCGAGTGAATGACTCATTTCCCAGACACAATGAGCACATCTCTGGTAAAAACAAGATTTAAAGTTTAATCTTTGAGTTTTTTTGTGGAGAAACAGATCTGTCTGTTAAAAAAAAAAAACTGGTCAAGTGTTGCTGGAATTTCATCTCCTTTTCCACTCACCCTTTCGATGGCTTCCTTCTCCTGAGGTGTAACCTGGATATAGTTGACAGGTGCGCCCTCCTCCCCCGCCGCCCCCATCTCTCCAACCTCTGGCGCCTCCACCCCCTCGCCCACCGGCTCGTTCAACATCTGGATGAACAGCTCCTGATGCTGACTGATTTGCTGAGGGAACAGAGGCAGATTATCCGACACATAACTGGGTTTGAGTGAGTCTGCAAGCAAAACTAAATCCATTATTTGTTAAATGTTTTTTTCTGTCTATTGTCTGTTTATATTAGATAATTTAGTCATCCATAGTAGTAATCGTAATATTTATTTATTTTTTAAAACTTCTAATTCTTTTGTTTAGTACATTCTGTAAATATTTATGTTTGTACTACTTTTTCCCTTATTTCATTTCTGTTGTTTATTATTTGTTTCTTACTATAACTTGTTGACTACCAGCTGAATTTCCCCACAATGGAGGATGAATAAAAAATTAATTCCTTCTCCTCTAAGATGCAGATGCATCAAATCGAGTGGACCAGCATGGAGATTCTTCTGTGTTTGGCTTGAAAGCTTCTCAGAGAGTAAGTTTAGATGGCTTACCTGCAGAAGCTGAGGATTCTCTCTGCCTAGCTGCTGGAGGAGAGCTGGTAGCATGGTGGGGTTCTGCTGGATGGCCTGTCTCATGTGCAGAAACTGGGGCTGGGTCCGCAGGAATGCAAGTGGGTTTTCTCCTGATGACAAAAAAAAGAAAACGTGCACAAGAGCAAAGCAAGTCAATCACATGTGGGACAAAAACTATTTTCTGCTATTTTAAAATGAACTCCAGATTCGTGGCCACACTGAGCTCGATGAGTGCTTCCAGTTGGTCCTTTGTCTCACTTGTTGCTTCAGTCCTTCTATCTGTACATAAGCTAATAACTGCAGCTAAAGGTTGGCTGACACTGCTGTGCACATGTGCAGCATAAAATACTTGGTGGGTGACTTGTTCAAGGAGTGATCGTTCCTTCCTTGTCCTCCCTTTATAGATAATATAGTATAAATACTAAATTTCCCCTCTACTGTGAAGAGCAATGTAGCAACAGTAAAAAATGGCCATCATAAAATAGGGCACATCTTCTTTTGTATATATTCAATATTTAATTTCCATGAATAGAGACCAAGAGAAGCATTTAAATTTAAAACCTAAGCAAAAGTTTGGCATCTCTGCTGGAAAGATAATTGATACCAAAATAACTGTTCTCTTCTGATCTTTTGTTAATTAGTTAAATGGAACAATCGTTGCAGCTCTAGTAGTAAACAAAAGCCACCTAGAGAGAGGCCATAGGTCACAACGAGTCTCCACATAGTGACGATTGGTGCCAACTATAACAAGTCGAACAACAATTTACACATAACCATGGCTTTGACTAATGAGTCATATGATGAGTCACCAACTGCCAGCGAGGCTAAAATATTATATCTGTATTTTATTAAGGTATTTGTACATGTGGCCTGACCTATCAGATAAGTAATATTCTGAAATAATCTCCTAAACATGTGGGACAATGGGTTCTACTTGTGAGACATTTTCTATTTTCATATTTAACATATGAGAGACAGGATGATTGTGATATTTTTTTATACACAGCAGGAGGAGCTGGACACATAAATATTACTGGATGTGTTTTTGGACAGAAGCTGTGGCTCACCCTCTGCTAGAGACGGGGCTTCTGTGGGTCCAGACGTGGGGGCCTGTGCTGGAGGATTACTCTCCTGGACTGGGCTGCTGGGGATACCCTGGAAACACAACAATACAACCGTCAATATCACTCTCACACACACACACACCTTGCATGCCACCACAGGATATAGAAAGATCAAAATAGTGTGAGGGTATTATAGGGGCTGCTTGGTAACTGATAATTTAGTTTGTTTGTTTTGGTAATCATAACTTAATACATTTACTTAGAAAACACATTTGATTTGACCCAGCAAGGACAGCAGTTTATTTGATACACTTAACTAAAATGAAAGTAGTACAACAGCCCTTCATGCTGGACAACTGGATGAATATAATTGGCTATCGGTGATTGAATGAGTACGTTTTTGGGGCCGGCTTTTGTCAAAATTTTGTAATTTTTAAGACCTCAACAAATATAATTTAAATGTCTTTGGTAGAAAACAGTCAATTTATTGTAGGGCTCGACCAATATTCTGTTTTTTGAAGCTGATGCCAATATCGATATTTAGCAGGAAAAATCTGATCACCGATTAATCTCTGATAATACTTTTTTAGTGATTTTTTTCAGCCCTTTCACACAACAACGATATAAATTGAAGACATAACAATAAACTTTTTTTCTACACCTTTAATTTCACAACTTTCACAAACAAAAAAGTGAACTTTGTGAACAAAATAGCGTGCAAAATTGCAGTAAATCTCAGAATACAGTGTTTTCTTATTGGCATTAAATGCACCATCTGAAAAATGAATACCTACAGCAAATTTATAGTAAATTTATGACCGTAATTGCCCAGATTTTAATTTAAGACATTTAAAGGAAGAACCCTGATTTGGCTAAATTTCATACCCAGTACATTAATATAGCCACAAAGAACTATTTGCTATGTGAGGATATAGAGGAGAAATGTCAACATAATGTGCAGTGCTGTGAGTGAAGCTGCTCTCCCTCTGTGTGTGTTCTAACTTGTCTGTGCTTCATTTACACTGTTGAGTCACAGATGAGTAGCCATGTTGAGAGCAACGTAGAGACAATCTCTCAACAATCGATATTCTCTGAATTCTTTGTACTGCTCCTTTAGTTTACCTCTGTGAGGTACAGATTGTGTTTATGTCAGATCATATGGAGCTCAAGAAGCTCACTGGATCACACTGATTAACTATTTTTCAGCTTAGTTTGCCGCTGTCTTTGTGTTGCCATTGTGTGAGTCGTGGCAGCGTGGGAGATGAAATGCGAGAGGAAGCTGCAGAGACAGAGCTCAGGCTGTGTGTAGTGTATTTTAGTATTTCATTGTAGGAAACTACAAGTGGATTACCACAATAGACGGACATGGTGGTCAGTAGACACAGTCTGTATAAAACACTAACTACCACCACTGGTGACTTTTTTTGTGTTCGTGCGTTCAGACTCACGGTGAGGAGGTACTCCACAGCTCTGTGGGGGTTGTTGAAGCTGGCCCGTAGCGCTGCTACCACTCTCTCCCTTTCGTAGCCCATAGACATGATTTCTGTGAGCATGTCCTCGTACTCGGCTCCAGTCACTGAAAACACAACACAGAGAAGTTACCAGCTGCATACTTTGCAAAATTGCACCTTCATGCATATTGATCAACAGGGGCAAAAAAAAAAAAACACAAAGAAAATTTCCTAATTTTTCCTTCCCCCCAAAGTGCCATATGTAGCAAGTTCCATGAAACTTGTCCTTTTGCACTCAAAATTTTGTACTGTATATTTACTTGTCACATGATGTACACCAGGTTAACACAGTTTGCTCCATCAGTACTATTGCTGCTGTTAGCTGCCATTTTCACGCTGAGAGCAGTGCAAAAGGAATATAAATACTCTGAATTGTGAATTTAGCACCTTTAAAATACTTATAAAATGGTCTTATAAAGCAACATGACTGGTATATATGGCATGAGTGGAGCGAAAGGGAATCCCCAGTGCTCTCTGTGGCATCACAATATGGGATGGCGTACTTTTGTCACTGACTAAATATAGGAACAGTATGTACTGCACTGCAGCCTGTAAAGTCCCTGACTCACAGCAGTAACAATTTCTGGCACAGCAAACACTAGCCAAGTTTTAGACAATAAATGTGCAGCTCTGTTTTTTAACCCGTTTATAGACACTCAATGGTCTGAAAGTGTACAATGTTCATTTAACGACAACATTGAGACATTACAGCAGCGAGCAGGCCTGGCACAGATTTGTGTGTTACCTACCCAACGCTGAGGAGGCATCCAAACCCTGGCCCCCTCCACTGGAGCTATGAAACATGAAGGTGACAAAGTCAGACACACAACACATCTGTCACTCCAATGTGATGATACAGAGAGGTGCCTTTGACAAGTGAATATTTATATCAGTGTCCACTCCATTACGTAAATAGTATGCTGCATTATAGGTCCTTTAGAAAGTTCTTGAATCATAACCAATAGATAACTAATGTTTCATGGACACAAAATAAAAGAAAATGTGAGGCACATTAGACTATTGTTTCGGGGAAACAAGGCGCAAATGTAATAAACAATAATCCCTTAGCTATACTGGGGCCCCCTGACAAAATATTATCAGTATGTTAAATTGAACTTTACTTTTAATGCATTGTTGCGTTAATGAACAAGCTGCTCAAAGGTCTCTACTAACAATTAAGGTTAAATTAACAGCACTGCTCCCCAATGCTCTTCAGCATGGTTTCAAAATGGTACTGCTGACTTTATGTTGTTTAACAGACAGGTTCTACCTGGCTGGTTGTTGTGGTTCTGTGGCTGCGGCACTTGGCTCCTCTTTGGCCTCCTCAGAGGGAGCGGGGGCAGCTGCTGGGGTTGGTGCTGGGGCTGAAGCTGGGGTTGTGGCGGGGACAGCTGTTGACGTGGAGCCAGAGTCCTGTACAGGGGGCTTGGGCGCTTCTGAGGCCGGGGGCGAGGCGGCAGCTGCAGGTTTAGCCTTTAGCCAGTTCAAAAGAAAGTGCTGTTAGACTAGCAGCAAGGTTTTGAAACACTACAACCGAAAGTTGCCCCCTCATCCCCTGCTGAATGATATTCCCCAACAGTTGAAAGCCAACCCCAGACTCATCATTTTTGAATAAGCCTTGCACTTTTTGAATATGTATGTCACTACATTTTTAGAGGGGTTGCCATCCTGTACACAGCAAATTAGAAGAGGAGATACAGACAGACAGAAGACAGGCACACTTAAGGCCACGTCCAGACAGTGTGATCACTGAGGGAGATCATTTTCTATAGTCAATAAGTTGTTGTTTTTATGAGGAAAATGTCATGAATTCTGTTGTTAAAACTGAAAAGATCTGCCAACTTAATGTACTAATAACCTAGTTGCAGACAGCACATTAGCTCAGAAAACAAAAAAAACCCACCATCACCCATAAATCTCACCTTTGAAACCATCACTACAACAAAATTCTTCTCATCTATGTTGTAGTCCTTAATAGGTGTGTCATCTTGCAGGATTTTCCCAGCATATATCAGCTTCTGCCCAGATACAGGAAAGTTGTCTTTTCCTCTTTCTGCTTCTATCTTCTCCTTCAAGGCCTTCACCTGTCAAAAACGAGATTACCATTAACCATAGACAAGAAAGCACTTCTTAATGCATTTATTTCTATGTATTAACATCTATAATCTGGTGTCATGCATCTCTTTGATTGCTGGCCTTCAAGTCATTGGACCTATATTCGCTTAAAAAGCTGTCCACATGGACCGATGATGTCATTACCAGACAAGAAAGTATCTGCAAAAAGTACGGTGAGTTACATAATACGATTTCATTCAGCGCATCACACGGCATGACAATGCCAACTATGTATGTATGATATAAAGTCTGAGTGATATCCACTACAAGTAATATGTCCATGACATATTGCTCATTTATATCCACGTCCTTAACGTTGGCCTTGCAAGCTACATGTCAAAGATGTGAGCATGCTAACAAACTTAGCCAGCTTCTCAGTAGGCTACCAATGAGGCTAATCGTAATTAGCAGTGTCATAAACGTTAGCTTTAGCAGTCATATCGTAGTGGGAAAGCTTGGGCTCATTACAGAAGTTACAGCCTTGCGTACCAGTTCGCATCGGCTATTACTGAGGAGCAGCAGCAAAGTAAACACGACACAAACTTGAAACGCCTAGAAGTGCGTTAGCAGTCGCGTCGCGATGACTTTGTTAACGGGCACTTCAGCTAGCTCAGTGGCTAACGTCTGCTAGTGAGGCTTCTCGTTGTTTTGCACCCGTTTCTTGTGTGCTGCCAAACTCGTAACACGTGCTGTTTGACGGCTACCCTTTTATCGGGGCCACATCAAATGTTATCTCATTTGTGAAGTTCAAATAAAACTGTTGAGTCTACGCGTAAAGTTCAAACACACAGGTCCCGCAGCTGCCACTGTTAGCTAAAGTTAGCACGTTAGCTAATAGCCACTCACCGTTTGTTCGGGGTCTATCTCAATTTGAATCGTCTGCTGTTGCAGTGTTTTGAGCGTGATCTGCATGGTGGCGGTGGCCGACGTGGTGCCAGGGGTGCTTCAAAACGGAGAAATGGTTGCTCGCTGTGCGGTTAATTTGTTTTTAAAGTTCGTAAGACAACGACAAGCCGAAAAATGTGTGTATCCATGAGCGCTCAGCAAATCGCCATCTTTGGTGACAAGTTGGTGGTGCGGCGAGAAGAGCTCCGCTGGAAGATACGAGATCTCGTGTTGGACGACGCGACTACGGTGAGCCTGTTTAACCTTTAACATGAGACAAGGTATCACTTGAAATAATATGTAAAGTCAAATTTCTATAAACTGTATAGAAATACATAAAAATACACAGAATATCCTACAAGGACAGTGGGGAAGGAGTATGCAGATATTGTACTGAAGTAAAAGTAGTAATACCACAGTGTAGAAATACTCCATGGCATGTAAAACTACTAAAAGCCTTGGGTTGATCATCAAAGTATACTTAAAGTACCAAACGTAAGTTATTATGCCGAATGCCCATTTCAGAATAATGCAAAGTATATAATTGTGTTATAATAATTTATAGATAATAATTATATTATCAATAAATGTATATTATTATATGTACATAATTTCAATGTTACAGTTAAAGGTTGGTACTCTGAATTACTTTATATTTTGCTGAATTTTCCCCAGGGATCAATAAAGTCATATTTTATCTGAACCTACAGTAATACATCATTCATTTGTGGATTAAATTTGGTATTATTAATGCAAGTAACTTGTGATATTAAATAATTATAATGGAGTGAAAAGTACAATATTTTCCTCTGAATTATAGTGAAATAAGAAAGTACAAGTACCTTTAAAACTGTAAATGTACTTAGTTAATTTCCATCACTGTATAACATCAACATTTTGATGTATGTGCAATTACAGTCCAACTTCTAAGAACAATAATTGCAATAATTTATCATTGATTTTGGCAAATATTGTATATGTGCATTTCATTTTGTATGAATATGTCTAATTTAAGTTTTGACTTATATACATATTGCTGAATTAAAAATGAATTTATACAGAAAATATAATACAATTAATTCACAGTCTAGTTATACCACAAAACTATATCTGAAAAGTGAATTCCACATACCTCGCATTATGTCAAATTAAAATTCATTTCGACCTTATTTAAAAGTACCACTGTAATTTATCAACTGCTTCTTTTACAGTGTTTGCACTCAACATGTGGAAATAAACTGATATATTGAGCTACGATACATTTTAGGTAGATACAATGAATTATGTATAATAATATGTTTTCTTTTACATTGCATTGTCAACATACCTTTCAGTTTCATAATGAACTGCTGATAATGAATTGTACTGAATGATTAATATAACAAAATGTCATATATACACGAGTCAAATGTTCTGTAAGTATAAACAGTACAAATAGTACAGAGATACACTGTGTTACAAATTATAATAAGTGATGCCTTGGACTAGTCATTTAGGATTTGGGACCATCTAAAATTATCTTGAATGCTGTTTTGACTAGCAGATCATCCTTCCACATTAACACAGTGAATGAACAGATGCAAAAATGTATAGAGCTATTTAAGTTCATGTGCAACTTTGACCTGAACCCCTTGTCCTTTCTTAAGGACCTCTTGAGTCTTTGGACTGTGATATCCTCTCTCCATGGAAACAGCAATGGTAAGCCTGTTATAATCATTCATATGAGCATATCTCTGGTGGTGGTAGAGGTGATTTTGAGGGGGGGGGGTTGTAGAAAAACTAAAATTTCACAAATGTATCAAATCACAAATGTCGATGACAACTCTCCTTGTCTATCTCTAAGTATTTCCCAAAATATAGCTTTGAAACAAGTCCTGGTTTTAAAACATCAATCTTTATTTTAATCTCCTCAAACGTGGACTTCATGTATGATGCTATCACCATGACAACCTAATGTGCTTTTGGATCTTGCTAGTTTGAACCTCACTGTGTGTGTTTCTTAGTTTCTGTGAACATCTGGAAGGAATCAGACTGACTTGTTGCCATCTTAACTTTATCAGGGCAGTTTTCTGATGCAGCCAGCAGAGGTCAGAGTGTGACTGCTCACAGACAGACAGCGATGCAGATGGAGTCTATCATGATAAGAGGGATAGTGGAAAAAAGCCAGGAGGAAACAATTGAGACATTTTGAAAATCATGAAAACCAGTAGGTCACGGTTGTGTTTGATTGGGGAAATGCTTCTGTAGTTTAACTGGAGAATACAGCGCTCTGGCAGTGATATGGTGATATTGTATCATCGACTAGTGAATGGAAAGGTGAATGAGTTCACTGACTGAGATTTATGCAGCTACTTCTGTTTAGAGACACAGACAAAAACAACACAGCCCACGACCTTATCTTTGAGTAGACACTGGAGATTTTTTAATGTTAACACTGCTGTGTGAGAGATTCAATGAACACATTTAATCAGAATAACAGCCTATCGTGTGATTTAGTCAGCCTTTGTCTCATTTTGAGCCATATCACTAAATAACACACACAATAATGTAGACACATGTTAACCGGCTGTTACCACCAGTCAGACCTCCCAGCAAGCTTTGCAACGTGAATATTTTATCAAATTACCCCCTGATTGATCGCTCAGTGCCAAGTTTGGCAACGCCTCCTTGTCTTCCTGTTGCTCCTCAACCTCTTTTCCCTTCCTGTATCCTTCCGCTGATTTTTTTGTCTCGCACACACAACCTCCTCCACACCTTCATTTGGACATTTTTGTCTTCTTCACCACCTGATAATTTTTTTTTGAGTGGGTCATCCTGTTTTCTAAACTGGTGTGAGATCTGGTGAAAAGGGGTAATTGATTTTACAAGCGATAACAAGGAGGGAAAGACCAATGAGAAGAAGTGATGTCGGAGTGAGAGTGTCAGAAAGTGGAAGGTGAATTAAAGGAGGGCATATTTAGAGAGATTTAGGAGGAAGGACAAGAGACAGGGAATCTATGTGTGTGTGTGAGGGGATGGTGCCCTAAATGTGTGTTCATCTGGGTTAATTCTCAAGGACAGAACTATTAAAGATTAACAACCAACCACCATGTTTTATTGAGACAAGCTGCATTGGAGGGCATATGGCTCGAAACACAGACCTACTTGAAATGCTTTGTGTGTCGTGTGCACTTGTTTTTCCGCAGGCTTTTATTTTGTCCAGACAAAAAGACCACCTTTTCTGAAAAGCCATGTCGTGACTGTAGGCATGGCTCTTTGCTGCAGTGCTGCGATGTCGCATTCTTTCCTCCATCAGATTGATGTCCACATTTGACTGTATGTCCATTATAAAATATGCAGATAGACATATTAAATGTCACAGAATGGGAGTGTGGGCAAAACAGAGAGAAATAAATAAATACTTAGGACATTTTAGCGTACCTGTTGCATAGTTATCTGATCCTGGCACTTTGCTTGCCAGAGACAGTGGATTATCTAGCAATGTTCATTTACTTTAGGCTGTTTTCATACTGAACAGACTTCTATATACTGAGTCACCACTGATATTTACAGAATCAGTTTTAGCCTGGTCAGCTCAGCTTAGGACAAAGACTGAATGATATCAACAGGGGAGACCACACTCGAGACCACAACCCATTTTTAAGACTACTTTTTGAAGGCCTTGTAGGCCCCTTTTGATCCCATTTTTACTTTGTCTTGTCAACAAACACTGACCTTTAGGCAGGAGACTGGTGTTCAAGTCTGGCATTTTGTTTTGGAAGTTATGTCAGTAACGAATATGTGTTTTTTAACTAATGATTGGGACATGTAGGCGGAACGGTGGTGTAGTGGTTAGCACTGCCGCCTCACAGCAAGAAGGTACCGGGTTCGATTCCCAGGTTCAGGGCCTTTCTGTGTGGAGGTTGCCTGTTCTCCCCGTGTCTGTGTGGGTTCTCTCCGGGTACTCCGGCTTCCTCCCACCATCCAAAAACATGCCTGGTGATTAGGTTAATTGGCTAATGTATTGCCCGTAGGGGTGAGTGTGAGTGGTTGTCTGTCTCTATGTGTCCTGTAATGAGGCGGAGACTTTCCCAGGGTGTACCCTTGATTCAATCTTGTCCTTTTAATACACTCTGATCACTTGTGACAAAACCCATTATTGATTCCGATGATGCCCAGTGTATGCAGAGTGTTTAGTTTGATCTTTAGCATTGGATGAAGATTTGACTGGCCTCTCTGGTCCAACTTTTGCCGCAGGGCTGCAAAGTTCTACCAATACTTCCCTGATAGCAGGGGTCAGCAACCTTTACTGTCAAAAGAGCCATTTTGCCTCTTCTGCCAAACAAAATTTTTAAGAAGCCTCAAAACCGAACAGTTTTATATGTACATAGTCATATTGCATATACAAAACCTTTGTTGTATTTATTAGAATACATATTTTATCTGTTATAACATAGGAAAACAATCTTGTGTGTGTGCATGTCTTAGGCTAATAAATGAAACAGAAGTATGCAGGCTTATCTGTGTGCTCCTCAATATTGTGGATAATAAAATAAAATGTAGCTCACATTGTCGCTTTGTTGCTACAGTACATGTCAAGCATGCAGGCAAGCCGTTGCAGGCAGTGAAGGCAGCTTAATCTATCAGAATCTCAGTTAAACTTTCCGTTTTCTGACACATTTTTTTGATTTATCCATGGTTAGCTTACTGAGGGTGGGTTTGGAAACTCGAGATTAGCTGCCTGCAGGTAAACAAACCAGGCATAGACGTAGTAAGTGATGCATATTCTAAATGACAAGACAGTTTTAAAAACATTATATAAGGTAATTGTGCATCAGAATAGATAAAGACACTGCATGCAGCTTCAGAGCCTTATAGCATCGGGTTTTAAAGCACACACATACACAATCAAAATAATAACAATACAACAGTGTGTCTAAAATAATTTTTAATTGGGGTGTAGGTGGCAAAGGAACTACCAACTGTGACACTCCTCCTCCTCTCTGTTGTCCTCTGAGAGAAATCCTTTTATTCTTCTACTGTGTGCGTGCGTGTGTTTGTGTGTGCGTGCGTGTGCATGTGCATGTGTGCGTGCGTGTGCGTGTGTGTGTGTGTGTGTGTGTGTGTGTGTGTGTGTGTGTGTGAGAGAGAGAGACCGTGCCATCACTACTGCAATGAGTGAGTCATGTATGCAACCCACAGGGATTTTGGTTAATATGAGACTTCTGAGACCCATAAGGCCCTCACACTCTTCACACACACACACACACACACACACACACACACACACACACACACACACACACACACAGCTGTGTATTTGTGTATTGTGGGGACTTTACATTGACTTGCATTCATTTCCTAGACACTTCCCTTGACCCTAACCATATCCACTACCCATGTAATCCTAATCCTAACCCTAACCAAAGTCTAACCTTACAGTAACATTAAATGTTCTCCAAGTCTTCAGCCTGAAATCTAACAGTTTACATTATGGGGACCTGCACTTTGTCCCCATAAGTACGGTAAGTCCCCACATTGTCAGCGTGAGTCCCCACAATGTGAGTGTGTTATCAGACTTATGTCCCCATATGTTCGGCAAAACACGCCCACTCATGATCTGTAACATCATCCTAATGTGTTTATAGTGTTTTTGTGTATTACTGTCACTTCCTGGTAAACACTGTATTTTGACATTTAACGCTGTACTTGTATGTAGGGACTACAGCTAATAATAGCGTTGCCTTTTGAGCAATCTCCTCTTTTTGCTCGTGCAGCACGGTCATGTACAATAGAAGCAACAAGCAGTACAATTAAGCAGTGGTGCAGTTTTGAGTGTTTGCTGATGCTACTAAAAATCACTCGTCCTTTACACAACATCTGGGCATTCTTTTGTAAATGTACAGTGGTCACAGTGGACAAAATGAGATGTAAATATGGTGAACATTGTACCCACGTGTTAATGTGTTGACATTAGCATTTTGCTCAAAACATCACTATAAGTACATCCTCACAGAGCTGTTAGCATGATCTTTTTTTTTTTTTTTTACATATACCCATTAGTCTAACATTATAGCATTGTGTAATTTGAGATGTTTTTTGTGAAATCCAGCTTGACTCATTGAGTGCTAGCCCTTTTTGAAAAAATGAGTGCCTTGCTCCAGTGTTTTTGGCCATTTTGAGTCATCTTTCATGATGCACAGAATATTTTGTACCATGTTTCTGAAAACACTGGATAGCTCAAACGAAAGAAGAGACCCTCTATTTCATCATGAAAAAAAAAACATTTGTTTTTACCTTGTTCTGTTCTTGTTTTATCAGAGGTAGAGAAGAGGACACTTTCACAAAATTTGCCCCGTTTTGCTCACTAATCGCGATCGTCTTCACTTCACTTTGGTCTCTGTGGCGTATACTGTCTCAAAAAATTAGCAAGCTAATTTTAAAAAGAGCCATTTTGTGTGCTACCTGTCAAAAAAAAATAATAATAATTCAGTTTTTAGTTCCAAGTTTCCAATCAAACTCTTCATTGACAGTCTATAGAAAAGGAGACGGTTTGGACTGAAAACATTCACAAAATTTAAGTGTTCCTAAACACTGCTTCATTCACAGTGATGTTGTTTTTTTTTGCCCTAAAAACAGTTTAAACATGTATTTTTATTTTTCTTCTCTGGAACCCTGTGGAACAAGCTGCTGGCAAATAAGTTGTTTTTTTATCTGCTTCGGATTCAACATTCAGTTGCGCTTCCATTCAGGCTGCCGGCTGACTCATGTCTAATATGTCGAACATGGCTGCGTTTTGAAGGTGACATCGAGGCAGGCTCATTGCGTCTGTTGGTTTCCACGGTGACGGCGGATGCATGACTCCTGCAGTGGCAGCTCAGAAACCATGCTGGGTAAACACCAACTCCCCTAAGAGCAGGACAACCGGTAATGACATCGCAGAGGGAAAAAAACACTGACTCTGGCTCAAACACAGACATGAATGATCGCACAGAGGAAACTCACCAGGGACCGGGCTGCTTCAGTTGTTAACATCTCCATCATCTCTTCCTTTTTTTCTCACTTCTATCTATATCTGTCCTTTCTGACCCCTGTCTCTTTATCCGGCCTACAGTAGTCTCCCTTATTCAGCTAAAACTGGGCCACAGAGCACAACCCTATCCCAGCTCTGCACACTCTCATGCACATAGCACACACATGAGCTCGCTCACGGAGAAAGTCAATGCTAATTAGCTCTACAAACAGGCCTCGGCTTGCTCTGCATGTGTGTGTGCGTGTCGGGGTGAGAGAGGGGCAGTGTGCTGTTAACTAACTAGTGTGTCAGGATTTCTTTTTCTGTCCTCATTTACGGAAATGAAGTTTGCCCCCCGAGTGACCCATATCTCTTGACACATGGAGACAAGAGAGAGGAAGGAAGAGAGAGAAGAGCCATATATTTTAATTTACATATCTTTGGGAGACATCAAATGGGCAAAGAAAGGTGAGAAGATTGCAGCAAAGTGAGGTTAAGGGAGGGAGACATGTGGATGGATGGGAGAGAGGCGAGATAGATGAGTGATGACTAAACTGTAGCAGTCAAGAGTTGGACTTTTCCTTGTAAGGCAAAGCGATGAGGACAAATCCAAGTCAGATGGTACACGGCTCAGTGACTACGTTTTAATGAACCACATCCCTGATCCCCTCTCCATATACAGCCATGGACATAATACAGCAGGGTTTCCTTGACAGCTTTGTGGTGCCGCTGCAGCCATGTTATAAATCCTTCCCCATTTTTAGCATCTAGCTTGTGTGCCGTTGCCATAGACTTTTGTTGTTGTTAAAAAACACAGTAGAAACACCATAATAACACGAAGATGGGCACTGTAGTTTATTTTGAGTCACTGCTCTGATGCCATAAATACTCACTAGTATACAAACTATATATTAATCTGTAGCTAAAAATAGTCCCCATATTTACTATATGCTGTAACATTTGTTAAAAACTACAGTGCCCAGATACTCAAAATATAAACTTTATACACCTTATTAGCAGGTTGTCACCTTCAGTGAAAAGATGTAGTATCAGAGTCAAGGCAAAAGTAGGAGAAAAGCCTCAACTGACCTGTTTTTTTCTGGGTAAAAAAAATTGTGTGTCCAAATGCCATTGTTAGCCATCTGGTGTAGCCTAGTTTTATCACTACCACACAGTATTTGCAAACTACCCAATCCTGATTGTTACACAAGATGCAGTGACTCCTCTGGACTCATTACAAGTAGAAAGTTGATCATACTTGGGGGGAAAGCAGATGAGGAATGTCTGTGGAAATTTTTCAGGATTATCTTGGCTCAGCAACAGCATTTTTACCTGGGTCAAATGCTGAAAAAGGAGCTGAGAGGATAGTTGTTCCTCATATCAAACATAGCATCTGCGCACCATAACTTAAGTCAGTCTTATGGTTTCAGAAAGGGGTTGATCTTGTGCACTAGACTGCAGATATGTTACATGAAATATGAAGTGTGTCCAGACACTGTGACCTTGTGTTTAAACTACTGATCCTTTAGGCAAAACGTCACAGATTTGACCTTTGACACACCCTTTGGGTCCATTAAGTCATCCTGTCTGCCGTACAATGTACTGTAACACACACAGCACACAGTAGAAAAGGCCGTACATTTATTCCTCACAAGTACAGTTTTAGGGTTAGTGCTGCACTGTACTTGTACATTAGTTGAGAAAGTCCACTTAAAGGAACACGTCACCATATTTCCATACTGGACTTTGTTCTTCTCTGATGTTAGATGAGTTGATACATATTGTACCTCTCCTCTTTGTGCGTGCACTCAATCACTCTGGCGCACAGTGCTATTTTGTTAGTATTTAGCACCGCCCAGTACTTTCATTGGGATCCAAACAGGGATGAAAAGCGACCAAGCACTTCCACATTTTCCATATTTAAATGAGGTTACGTGTGTAATTATGTGACCTAAATATGGCTGCACAAAATAAAATGTGGCGATTTTCTAAGCGGATAAAAAGAAGAACTAGAATATATATATAATTACACTTTGGAGCACTTTGACGTTGGCGCAGTGATATTACTCCTGAATGGGCAAAGGGTGAGAGAGTAATGATATTACTATGCTGATTGGCTGTTCGTTACAGATCTCCAAAGTATGGTTCAGTACGGTGGTGTGTTCCTTTAACACACAGCTTCATCTCTAACTTAATGCACACTGCACCACTACATGTATCTGACAGCTGTAGTTATTATTTGCAGTTAATTTATAATTATTTAATAATTGAAGTTTCAGTGCATAGATGATGATAGACTATCCATCTCCTTATACTTGTATTCTGAGTGTGATTCATTTACCAAAGAGACAAAATCCACATTATACAAAACTAAAGATGACTTTGAGTCATTAGTTTATTTTATGTTCTATAACTATTGCAGGAATATTGTCAGCATGAGTTATTTTTGCCACAGTAATCGTGTGGTGAAAATCTGATATTGTATTGCCAGCCCTAGTTACTGGTGTGTTAGTAAGTAACACAACACTGAAAACCATTATACTGACATAGTCATGTAATATTCACATTTTGTCTGCATAGCTGCTACTTTTACGTTTGATACTTGGACTTTGGGAACTTCAGTAAAGCAGCAAACAACAGTCAAAGCACATAGTGGTGGCTCCTCCCCCCACCCACTGATGACCTGACCTCATATTTGGTTTGATCTGCTGAATTGAGCGGGCGAGTTGTTTGCTGGGTTATTATTGATCTTGCAGCACTGAGCTTGGATTACGACTGGGTTTAATGTGCATGTGGTGTTGATGGAGCTTGAATATGACATTATTTAATTTAACTAGTATTCACTTATGAAGCGATGCATCTTTCTGACAGGCTGCTGGGTTTTCAGGGTCTTCGTTAAGCTGTGATTATCTTAACAGCCTGACATCTTCCTCACAAAACCACCAGATCATCTTTGGTTCATGTTTATATGAAATTACTCCAAGTTTTTATTTTTTATCACTGCAAGCAACCTTTTTCACATCCAATATATTTACATGCACATAATATTCGTGCATACTCCGATTAACGTAACCGATGGCGGAGCGCCCTCGTCTTCTTCACTCCCTTCCACCTTCTCAAAAAAAGTTGACCAAATTTGCACATGTCCAGAAATCTGTTGGTATCCAAGTCTTTCAGAATGTTAAAAATTGTGTGTGTGTGTGCGTGCGCACGTTTCTTCTTCAGACCAGAAAAGTAGGCTTTTCTTTTAGGTATCCATCTCTGCAAAGCAGCTGTCTTACTTAGTTACTTGGTTTGTGTTCAATGCACAGAACTTCTATTTTTGTTGGACATTGGAGCATGTTGCATGAATTCAGCACAGAGCATATGGTGTGGGACAGGAAGTCGTGTACAGACATAAAATAAAACATTTGTCTTCGCGGTGGATCGTATAATCAGTTTCCTTCTATTCAGTGGACACAGGGTGGTTCTCTTTTTCGCTCCGCTATAAGCCAATATATGGCACAATTATACATGAATTTGCAATATCTCGTTCTTGCGATATTCAGCTGTCCTTTCAGGAGGCGGATCTGGTGCGTATTGATGGACGATGGATGTCAGCGTTGTTCCGCATCCAGTGGAAATTAGGGGAAAGCCAACAAGAATAATATTGAAATATAAATGTGCATGGTCATTATTTTCATGTTGTCATTGTTAAAAAACAACTATCAGAGCTATCTTAAAGCTACTAACACTATGTGGCACATCTATTGTAGCCCTTTAGAAGCCAAGCTGCTTGTTTCTGCTTTAAATCTGCCATTCTTTCATCCTTCTATCAAAATACCAACATGTTTTCACCTTGACACAACTGAACACAGAGCAAAATCTTCTTGTCAGGCTGAGCAAATGCTCAGCACTATAACTCACTGCTGTGTGCCACTGAAAGCTGCCCAGAGCTGGCACAGACTTGTAAAAACATTTGAGTTTCTTGACAGATCCATCTGGATACAGCAGAGTGTTATGTGAGTGTCTGAGCTGCAGCCCTGGTGGATTAACCCTTGCTGCGATAATGAGTGTTGATGGCAACCTAAAGACAAGGGAATCCACCACTCCGATCAGCGGATCAGCTCAGTAATCTGCAGGACCTGGCAGGGAGAGGCGTGAGGCACACTTGGGTTGTATCACTTGAGAAACCAAAAGCAGAAAGAAACAGTAAAGATTCTGAGTAAAGTGAGCTGGAGCGAAGGAGAGACAGACTGCCAAAAATAGCCTGCAGAGAAAAACAAACACATCTCTGTGAGATACTTCTGTGAAGCAGTGACACAAGGTTGCCTTCAAAGCTGCCTGTGTGCGCTTTGAAAAAAAAATCAAATTAAAGTAAGAAAAAAGATAATTTAGTGGATCATTTTAAGAGAATAACTGCTGTTGCCATCACTCTGTTATTACATCCTCCACAGCTAGTATCAATCTAACATGGAGGTATTCAGGCTGAAAATGTGATGCGACTTCAAGGTTGTGTCTAACATTTAGCCAGATCTATCTATCTATATCTATATCTATATTCATATATGTTTCCTTTAATGTGTGTTTTTGTCACCTTAGAATGAGCTCTACATCCTCTTGCAATTTATTAACATGTAATGTTGTGTGATCTGGAGTTTGGTGTCTTTACATCGTATGACAGCAAATCATCTGGGCACTGTGTGTATATCCTAATGAATGTGGGAATATGCCTGTGTGAGCGCTGTAGTGTGTGTTACTTTATTTATTCATTAGGGACACACTTGACTGTCATGACAAAATGAATTATTTGTGCAGGCATTTAACAGAACAAAACATCAAATTATGTGCTGTGTTAACATGCTCTGAGAGGGATTTCTCAATCGTCTTTTTATAGTTGCAACTTCCTGTTGCCTCATCTGGCAAGTGAGCTATTTTGCAGTGTGTGTGTGTGTGTGTGTGTGTACACATATATATATATATACACGTATGTGTATATATATATATATATATATATATATATGTATATATATATACACGTATACGTATATATATATATATATATATATATACATACATATATATGTAATATTATTTATCTTTTATATTTTATTATATTATTATATTTTATTTCGTTTTTCAATTTTGCTTCAAACCATAATGACTAATTTATATGATATAATGGTAGATATGAAATGTCTGATTCACAACGTCTCGGCCCGCTCTGCAACGTGTATTTTTTTCTCGAGTATAGTCTAAATATGTATGAACTCCTGATATAACCTGACATGTTTGGACAACACTTTTTGTACAACATGATGTGCATTCATTCAGGTAGAGAGCTGCAACTCTGTCTTCACTTATTAAAGTGCAAAATCACTGTTTTTCACTTCTTAACATGTGCAGTACTTTCCTTCTCCATTTTTTTGTGAGAAAAAAGATTATTTTATCTTATCTTAAACTATAGTGTAGCTCTTCTGACGCATAACTGAATTTTGACAATTCAGCTTTTTGTTTGCATGCTATCTGAATAGGCTTAAGGGTGTTTTTGTATGTGTGACACCAATATATAATATGCAGATTCTGCATTTAAACACAGAACAGTGCATTCATGAGAGAGTGGGGGGGGGAGAGAGAGAGAAGGTTCCCGAAAGAGTGGATTAAAGCTCTCAGATTAGATGACATCTGGTGACCTCAGCTGCATAGAGAGCAGTCGGCTTGGTGTATGTGGTGTGCGAAAGAGAGAGAGAAATTATCACCACCAGCAGGATGTGCATTAGAGATTGGTCCTGTTTCTCTCTCTATACTGTGTGTGTGTGTGTGTGTGTGTGTGTGTGTGTGCGCGTGTGTGTGTGTGTGTGCGTGCGTGCGTGCGTGCGTGCGTGCATGCGTGCGTGTGTGTGTAGTGGCGTTACAGGAGGATTGTTAATCCTAATCCACTCGTGAATGTAGATGCTGACGACCAACAGGCCATTAGTTCCTGGTGTTTGTGCACGTGTTGTCTGTGTTTAAGTACATGATCATGTCCCTGTTTGTGTGTTTAATATGCACATACATATAGAGATGTACTGGTATGCAGTTTGTGTGTGTGTATGTGTGTGTGCGTGTGTGTGTGTGCGCGCACATGAGTGTAATCTGAGAGTGAATGGGGGTTAGAGGGCCATTAACCAATGCATTAGCTGTGACTGCAGACAGACTGGGGAAGAGCGAGGAGAGGGTTGATATGTGTGTGCGTGAAGGAGAGCTGATGGTTTGAGGATTTCAGGGGGAAAGGGACAATGGGGGTGAGGATTTAACAGCGAGGGTGAGGGGGATTGAGTGCATTAGTGAGTGCATGTGTGTGTCGAAAGGATTGAGGGGAGCTGACCCATAAAAAGCAGACAGACACATCCTGAGCAAGAGTCAGCTGTACCACCATCTTCTCTTCCTTTTATACAAAATATACCTAACCAGCAGTTTAACACCAAATTAGCGCACCAGTGTTGTAAACGCAACGTCATCGTCAGTCACCCAGAAGGTATCGGCATCATTTCATAAGGAGCGTTGTGGCTGCGTTTGACACTCCAGAGCTCCATAAACAAACCACATGGCACAGTTTAAATTGTCATTTAAACCATTAGTTTAGGTAGGACTGGTTGCCGCCGTGTTTCTCTCCAGAGTTTTTGCATCAGTGATCCTTATCCTCTCATGACCCTGTCTCTGGTTCACCACTGGTCCTTTCTTGGACCACTTTTGATACTGTAGATCCTGACCACTGCTGTGCAGGAACACCCTACCAGAGCTGCAGGTCTGGAGATGCTCTGATCCAGTCCTCTAGCCTTCACTGTTTGGTTCTTGTTGTCAAACTCACTCAAATCCTCAAACTGTCCAATTTCCCTGCTTCTAACAACTACTAAGTGTTATTCACTTCACCTGTCAGTGGTTATCAATGTTCTCTCTAAGCTGCGCATGTGCGCAAATCTACATAGTGCACAGACAATAAATACATGAATATTTATTCTGGACCATTTTATGCAGCAACTCAATGTCACTAACAGTACTTTATGTGCACATGCAGCTGTTTGGCAGATAAATGCTGCCACCCCTTATTATGGCGAAATGAATGGGTTGTGGCACATCCACTCCCCAACTTGGTGAGGGACAAGGGGACATGTCCCCCTCAGATTCATAGTGACACTAATCGGTCCCCCTACTTTCCCAGTGTGAGGAGACAAACATCGCCAGTAAAACAGATATGTCATTACAGCAGCATTGGGAGCCCAGCGTTTGAGTGTTAAGCCTCAGGTTGCATTCAGTGTGTACAGAAATGTTGGAATTTCCAAGCTCCAAGTCAGAATTTAAATCATAAACTCCTGTGAAGTCGGATCTCTGAGTCAGAAAGTTGGATTAATCTCACCAACCCCATGTGAAACTCATGTTATCTGCTGCTGATGTAAACAGTAGCTACATGTTTTGTTGTACGTCTATAAGGCTGGGAAGTGCTGTGAGCACTAAACTTTGAGGTTATGTTGATCTGTGGTATCGAAACAAAAGTACTGAAGTTGGCATGGTATCAAAAAAGTTTGAACGATACCCAGCCTTACTGAAAGGTGAACATGTCTCAATTTTTCCAGGACAGGACCCCCACACTGACATACAGCATACACAGCTCATGAAAAATAAGATGTTTTCTCAGGTTTTAGGCAGGGTTGATACTGGTGTGGCCACAGTGTGCACGTTTGATGTTGCTCACAGTCATCCAAGGAATGCTCAGGGAGTTTGCGTGTTTGCTCGGACACATGAAAAATATTTATGTAAAAATATATATGCTCAACACATTGTCCTATAGATAGAAATGTGTTAGGTTTGCATATTTGTTTTTAGGTGTTCCAGTGTGTGTTAAAAGAGGAAGGATTTGTTATTTCAGAAGTTTCACATGCCAGTGTGTTGGATTATATACTTCAGTAATGCCTAGTAGTTCAGGATAGATATACACATATACACTGCAGTTTATGTTGCTACATTCATTTTCCTCTCGGCACCATGTGGATTAATTTTGGGAGAGAAGTGAGAGGGGGGTGAGATGGAGAGAAAGGTAACCAGGGTTAGAGAGGGAGAAGAGAAAGTGAGAGACCAAGAGGCTCTGACAGGGTGAAGAAAGTGAGAGCCCTCCTATACCTCCTGTTTTCTATTATTCATGAGCTACAAGAAGCAGTGAAGGGGAAGGAGGAGAAGAGATCGGAGCTTTCCATCTTTCCCTGGAGTGTCGTCTAAGACCGTCTGCCTCTTCCTGTCTCCAACTCCCCATCTTTCAGTCTCTTTTATTTTCCCTCCAGGTCTCTTGGTCCGTCACTGAATTTCTCTCCATCTCTCTCTCTTTTTGTCTTGTCTTTTTCAGATTTGAACTTCAGAGATTTGCCTATATGTCCCAGAGCTGCTATAGGAGGCTGAGGAGCTTGAAGTAAGCAAAGAAAACCTGGTGGTCAGAGCCAAAGAACATCATGCTACTGAAGAGCAGCAAAAAGGCAAGTGGCAGGAATTTGAAGGCTAGGCTACAACCTGCAGTTTTGGCTAGTTATCTGGATAGCAAGACTGTGAAAACTGGAAAAAACTAGCAGCTGTAAAGTTCCCATCAAGTCAAAATATAATAACATAATTGGTTTGAGTCTGCGTCTTTCCTTCCTTAGCTCGTACAAGTCTAGTTCCGCTGCAAAAACGACATGGTCGTTTTCTTCCTTGTAAAATTCATCGGTAAAAGTTGCTTATGTAGGCGATGGTGGTGGAGAGGAATCTACGACAACAGAGAGCAGGCTGTCCTCCATGTTGAGCCAGTAGTTGCTGTCAATCAGAAAGTGGGTAAAACACATTCAGTGCGATCAATATCCCCATACCTTACAGGAAATAAAGCATTCTGGGCTATATGTTTCTATATTTGTTACTTCCTTTACTTATGGCGCTTTTCCACTACACAGTAATATTACAACTGAGTACCTCATAGTACCTCCTCGGCGTGGGAGGGGTCATCATACAGCAGCGCAAAACTGCCATAACATCATTTACATGCGACACAGAAAACCAGGAAGGTGAAGAAGAAGAACAACAACACTACTATTTTAAACAATGGAGCGACACCGAAGCGATTTGTTGCTTGCTTTGTGACAGTTGCCAGTTTTTAGGCGGGGTTGAATTGTGTTTGGCTTTTACAGTCTAATGGACATCGCGCATCCAATGACGCTTCCAATGACGACACTCGTTGGCCAATCAGTGGACGGCAGTCGGCTGGCGTCACGTTTTAGTATCGCTTCGGCTCGCTTGGAACCAGGCCTGAGGAGGTGCGAAACAAGTACCTAGTACCAGGTACCAGGTACTACTGGAAAAGCGCCACAACCGTGTAGAGCCGTACCATACTGCGCCTGTGGAAATGCACCATTAGATTTACTTCAGTGACTATTTGGCGAAAGAATCAGTCATGGATGGATGTCATTGTCCATCAACATGGAAACTGCAATTTAAATCTCCAACCAAATCAAATTCGTAGGCCGTGTTTCACTCTTAATGTAGATTTGCACTACACAGGTACACACAAAACACAAGACAACCAAGCTGTCTAAAAATCTTCTACTTTATTCAATAAGATAAATGTTTTTGTAAAACATTCAATAAAAAATGATCTTTAATTTATTGCTCATTGTCATCTTTACACTAGGACATCTGATGCATAATATTTTTTTCCAAAGCACTCTCACAAGGAATATGTTGCTAGATATTTAGACAAGATTTTATGCTGTCATTATAATAGTCATAACTTACATACGTACGCATGTTCACATTATATAAAAACAAACAAAAACAAGTAAAGATACAGTTGCTGAACAGAAAACAGAGAAGGGACAGGCAGACTCAGGAATCCTCTCACGTACTTTCAGAGCTGCTGTGAGACTGCAGCGGACAGCATTTGTTGCTTTTCCAGAGGTGTTGTAAGAGCAAAAAAAGATTTAAACCTTTGAGTCCTAGAGTCATGTTGGAAGAGGGAATTAACTTAAGCCAAACACTGGAAAAGCTACAAACCTGAAGCTCAGCACTTCAGTTCTCTGTACCGTGGAAGCTGTTTTAAAGTCCCCCTACATGCATTTATCATGAAATTACAAGGCTATATTTAACGCAAAGCTTAAGTATCATTCTGTCAACTAGTTAACATACATTGTACTTTCCAACACCTACACTATTAAAATAAAATCAAACATAATGTCCAAAACAAGGGAGGTGCATACTGTACATGCCAATGGACCATGAAGATTAAAAATGACTCCACTTGGAGTCGTCATGTTGCATATGCTTATTGTTGTTCTGGATATCCTAAAACTCCTCAGCTGGCCTCACTGCAGCTACAGTGATACCATTTTTCATCTGCAATTTTTATTTTGTTCCCAATGTTTAATGAAACTGAAAGTTTGCAGACGTCTCTCCTAGAAATTATGTCCCCATACAACAAAACTGCACTGACAATTATGCTTAGAGGGCAATGTCTTTTTGTCAAAGTTTATTTCAGATGTATCACAAATATTGTTGATAAACCGCCGAGGTAGACGGGTCAAAACAACACAGTGTTTTCACCCAGGAGGCTGCTGTTCATGTCCAGTGTGAAACTTAATTTACGTCTGTTGTTTCGCTCACACAACAAACTTGAATTTTAGACGTTTTGTTACCTAAACCTAAGGAAGTCACTTTGTATCATTTTTGTTTTATTTTGTTTCAAAAAAATTAGTTCCCATTGAATCGTAATTGAGAATGCAGTTCAGTTGTATGACAGCATCATTATGTAGGAGACAGGGCTGCAGTATGATGGGATGGAAATCTTTGCTTGTCAGACATGTTTTACCAAATAAGCGCTGGTCGAAGCATGTCTGATACATAAATAACTTCTAAACACCTAATGGTCCATCCATCCACCCATCCATCCATTTTCTACCTCTCTAATGGTCCATATAATTAGAAAAAAAAGAGTAAAATGATTTGCGGTTACACGTTACAGGACCAAAGTCATCCAAGCACTGAGTAGCCTTTGGGGATTCAGGTCATCTAGAAGAAAATTAATATGAGACTCATTACAGTACTGAGATGATGTGAGGCTCCCCTGTCCCGAGTCATTTTCCCACATCCTTGCCACTCCTCCCCTCATACACACTCTCAATAAGCAGCATATATGTGTTTTGTTAATCTGCTCGGCCTCAGGCCTGCCTGTGTGTGTGACACAGCTGCATGTGTGTGTGTTTCACAACCCACAGGGGAGCCTAATTATGCACTTTTTTAAGGGGAAAAAACACAAACAAATAAAAACACAATTACAGTCACGTGCACGCACACACAGGCCAGTTCTGAGGTCAGTGGTTATCATGCCACATATTTACATTCTTGTTTTTAAGGAAACTGTGTACAAGGCAGTAGTAGATGGTGATCTGGCAAGGTGTAGCCTTTTTTTTTTTTCTTCATCGTTTATTTATTTTTTTTTGGTCTTTCTGTTGTTGTTTCTTTTTCAAGTTGGGGTATGAGGAAGAGGTGGTGCAGACAAAAACTAAGGTGAGAGAAAATGTCTCGTCAATAAATAAATAAATAAATAACTAAATAAATAAACCACGTATTGATCAATAAGTTAGTAAGTTAAAGGGGTCTGTCTGTACATGTGTGGAGAGAGAGAGAAAGAGAGAGTGGCAGTGTGCATGGTCCGTATGATGTTTGTGTGTCGTCCTTAGTGGCTGTAGCCAAGGAGGAGAAGGAGCACTAAACTCAAAACACCCCCAGAGACCCTCAGCTTCATTCGGCTCCGACAGCACAAACAGAGCTGCAATGAAACTCTGTGACCCAATCACACTGGAGCAAAACAACACTGGTGAAGAGAGTGAATGCCATAACCGTGTGTGAAATCAAATCCACATGAATGAAAACTGTAGGCGTCACACTGGGAAGATTTAGACACGCTTTTTTCGTTGGAATTCATATTTTTATCTTTAAAAAGAAAATCTGATCTGGGACCGTGGCAGAATTTGTTAATTAGGTTTGTAGTTAAAGATGAGTAATTTGATAACAAGTATGTTTATTATTTGTAAACACAGCATAAGAACCTATAAAGATTTTAAATTGGTGATGAATAAATTCATAATGTCACAGTGGAGGAATTGCAGCACAGGCTTGTATTTATTACAACAGCCTCCACGTTGGATGAGTAACGCCTTGAATGCAAACAAAGACGCCATTTACACTTTGGTGGATTGTCAGATATTAAAAACATTAATTGTAAATGCATCCAGGAAGTGTTTGAGATGGACTAAAACTGTGTTAGCATGTGGAGTGAAGGCAACATTGATTTACAATAGTGTAAATATTTTTAATTTTAATTTTTTTAAGTTTTTTCAACAGACCATGGGCCTTTATTGTGTAGTTAATTTGCACGTCAGTATATTTTCTTAACTGTGTTTTTGTCACAAATACTTTGACACCGACCTGAAATATTACCTCACTTTTTCTTTTTTTTTAACGAAAAAAACAGCAAACTTTATTACTCCTTAACAAAGGCAGCAAAGACTAGATCCAATCTTTCAGTCCTTGTCTTCCACAATAAAAGCCCCAGACATATGATATTTGCACGAGAGAGTTCACATTTTCATGTTTATTCGCCATATGTCTAAAGGGGGAACTGAAATACGTTAAAACCATCTTCATTTAATTGTGAATATTTATAGGTTCTTGTGTTTTAGTTTTTGTGATGTTGACAGAATTAATGTAGTATTTTTTTATTTTATCATCCACAGACTTGCGCAATCTATTAACTTAAAAAAATCTGGGTTTTATGATTATTTTATAACAGCGAGTGGGTTTTATCTCAATGCGGAATAAAATTCCTGCAGCAGATCTAGAGTCAGTCTGGCAGTGTGCATGTGACTACAGTTTATTACAACTCATCAAAAATCGAAGGAATAAAAAGCTGCTATGCTCCCAATGCAGAGTAAAGATTGTAAAAGAGGAGAGAAAGCACAGAGAATGTGACTGGCAGCTGCATAAATAAGTCATCATATAGCATACAGAGACATGTAATAGTATTGATCATCGTCATCATATATCATAGTAATGATGCATTGCCGTGGCAGGAATAAACTTGCAGTGAATGGGTGTCGGTCAGGGACAAACCCAGAGTTTGACGTGTTTGAGTGTGTCTCTGTCAGTGTGTGTTTCAGTGCCCTTGTTGGAGTGTATGTTAGGGGACATCAGCTGTTTTACATTCATGGTGAGAGGTTAGGAGGCCCTGTCCAGCCATGGCCGCCACAGGCCAGGACAGGAGGGTCAGGGGTCGTCTGTAGATCGGAGTGATTCAAGGTCGAGGTTGGGTCTTCTAGAGAAGGATGCACTTTCCTTTCTCCACCCACGGGTTGTTCTTCATCAGCTCCGGGTTCAGGAAGGGATCCTCTGGGACGCCGTCCTCTATCCACTTTACCAAACTTTATGGAGAGACACAGAGAGAGACATTTTTCAAATTCCAGAGGAAGTTTATTGACACAATCTGTCCTCTGTCCACATTCTCTCTTTTTTCCATACAAGGCAAGAAAGGAAGCGGGAGACTGAGCAGCCAGATGTGACTAAATATATTTACTTCCACTACTATAGCTTTATGTGTACTTTTACTTTTTGGAAAATGTTGTATTTTAAAGTCTGGGCATTTTAGTCAAGTATTCTTATGTAAAAGGAAGAATGTGTATCTTTTCTCAAAGGTCACATAGTCCCACTTTAAATCCAGTTAATTACTCATAACAGTACTTTAAGCAAATAAAAACATAAGTAAAAACCATGACTGCTTCTCCTATTCTTTCAGTATTTTTTTTTTACAATCGTTTCAAGACACTGACTCTGAATACTTTTGTACTCTACATGACAAACAGTCCTCTCTAGCACTGCTGATGAAACCTCAGAAGTGTTTCCTCTGAGCCTCCTTGATTGGATCTTCATCTACTGGCAACTGCAGTGAGAGCATGAGACAGACAGAGAGAGCGCCGAGCACAACTAAATGACGACTGCAGCTTTGCTTAATGATTCGATGCTGTGCTGCAGCTGTAACAGTAGCCTTCAAGGCAGCATTAGTTAATGAAGTCATATCACTGCTTTATTATTGTGGAGGAATGACTTCTGCTGTCACATCCAAAGTCATTGTAGTCATTTTGTCATTGTGCTTGTTACAATGAACAACAGCAGCCTTGTGCGAGTAGCATTTATATTTGTGTCTAACACACTAACTGGATAACACTGCATACTTGGGTTACCTTGGAAACAGTAGTTGGTTTAACAGTCTCAACTATCATATGTTGTTTGCAGCTGATAACCATCTTGTGCACTTCTTCTGGAGCTTTCAGCCACATCACACAGCCGTCTTTGGCAGCTACCTATATTGCAGTTACCCTGGCACCAACATGGCTGTGGGTAATGCGTTTGGTGGCTATGCTAGTGTTGAGGCTCCAGGTGGCAGTGATGCTAGTGGATAATAGTTCAGCTAACGCAGGGTATGGGTTTGACAGCAGTGCGCCAGGCGGCAGCTATGCCAGCGGCTATGATCGCTGTAAGATTTGGAGCATTTCTATTGCCTCTGCACAGTTCTCAAAATGGCAACAGTTGAACTCACCGGTGATGTCGGTTTTGATGGTTATCAACAGCAACCAACATATGAGAGCAGTGCAGAGTGGTGGCTGTGATTTAACCAGTAGGGCTAGCTTTCATGCCTGAACATCCATTTAAAAAAAACACAAATGATGTTAACAAAGCACAAAGAAGCTCAGTTTACAGCACACACAGAGGGGGAGTGACTTCATTTTCTGCTCCTCTGTATCTTTACACAGCAAATAGCTGTTAGATGCTGTATTAGTGCTCTACACATTATATAAAGTCAACGTCTACACTGACCAGTATCTTCTGATGTCTTGTTTTTTCTTATTGGACTGACTTCTACTGAACACTGGCTGTAGCTCCATATTTACTGTACAGACAGCACTGGCTTCATTTTTCAGAACCAATGGTTGCCACTCGCTTGTCGTTCAAATGTTCACTTACAAACATTTTTAATTAGGTTGTATCACATGGTTTTATGCTTCTCAGTACGCGCTGATTATTCAACAAAATCTAATTTTACTTAAGAGCTCCTCACCACAGTTGTCTTTTGTGGCTTTAACTCTACAGGAGCTATTGTGCACTAACTACTCACTCAGTCACTGTTTTGGAGGACTTCTCTCGTTTGAAGGCCAGCTGGTACTTGAGGCTCTCCACCTCCTTCTTCATTTGGGGCAGGTCCATCTCATCCATGGCTGCAGATTGATGTAGGGCTTCTCTACCTGAGCACAATGGGGAGGCCAGTTAAATTTATGCAGTACGTAACACTGTTAAATAGTAGCCTGACACACTCCATGCAACTGTGCCCTACAGCAAGAACACCACGAAGTACATCTGATTTATAACCACTGCTTAGCAATTCCACCTAGAGGAGGGGAGACTGGAGACTATTAAAGGAGTACAAACAAGTGCTGCCAAATGTGGCAGACCCATGTAACACCACAGGATACAGGATGCCTTCTTTTGTATCCTTGGGGCTGCATGTTTCTACTTTGGGAAAAGTTCTGCTTTAATGAAAATGCCAAATTTAATTATGTTTACAACATGACAGCAAATCAGCTTTATGCAAATGTTGGTTCACTTCTTCTATACTGCCACTTGCAGGTGAGACATGATATTCAACACCTAAAGGGAGGGAAAAGAGAAAAATGTTTTGCTCCTGTGCCCCAAAAGACAAAAAAGGAGAGCATGTACTTGTGCTGTGTCCCATTTCTTCCCATTTGCCCTCAATCCTCCCCCATCCTATAGTGGTGTCCCAACACAAAGCTTCACTCTGAGTAGAGTGCTCAGCCCTGCACCCTCACAACACACCGAGGGCTATCTGCTGTTAACAAGAAAGAACGGTAAAAGGCATTAATGCAGCTCTGTAACAGCGACCACGGGTACTAGTGTGCAGTTGCCAGGGGGTATATGGAAAGACTGTCGAGTAGCTCAGCTGATCTGAAAATACCAGAACAATAATACTAGACCTAAAACACTAAAAGTGAGTGGTTTCTACCAGTTCTGTGTGACACCAGCATTTCTTGGATCTTCTGAAGATTTAACGCTACTTTACGCAAAGATATCAGCTCACCAAACAAAATGAAGAGGCGTGTTCCCCAAAACACTAAAATACCTTGGGCTGTTCATATAGGACTTCACAGAATTATGGATGTCTTGATTTGATATTGATATCTGATATTGGTCCGATATCATTTAAAAAATAAAACGAGTAGCGGATTATTTCGGCCTGCATCTAAAATGTTGAATATAAGCACTCTGATACCAGAAGTCCATTCCAGACTTTATTCTATTCAACTGTAGAATATGCATATGTTAAACTGGTGGTTATTTTGCACTTTAAAAAATATATGATTTGTGCTGATATCGGCTCAATATCAGTATCGGTCAATACTCAAGGCTGCTATATTGGTATTATATTGGAAGTGTAAAAATGGGGACACCTCTACACAGAATCCATGAAGGACTTTTGTCTATGATTTTTGGGCTATATGTCGCACATGTTGAGCAGGAGAACACTTTATTAACATATAATTAATACGTGGAATTTGTAACTCAGGTTTCTGTGGTCAAGAAACATGTCAGTGGTCATTTCTCCACAGCAATATCGCCGTCATTCGCTTCCACTGCGTGTTTTTCTGTGTGTAATCCTCCCTCTCTCACTCCCCGCCCACGCTCGGTGTCCACCATACCCTCTCAACAATACTCTTCCCCTCTCCAGTGTGTACTTGTGTTGTGTACCATTGAGTGTGTGCCTGTGTGAGTCATTTGAGGATTCGAGCGAGCTGAACGCTTGTCTAGTCTGCACTCAGGATCGATCTCACTGAGGTGCTTCAGCACAGAGACAATGATGGGATTTTTTTTCAAGGGACATTAAATAATACTTGGTATTATGCAATTGTCCTTTATGACAGTTTAGTGAGTGAGGGGGCATTACGAGGCAGGAAATAGTGGCTCTGAATTCAACACCTACTTCACCACATGGTCAGGATGCTAATGAACTAGAAACAGCCCATAACAATACAATGGGTTTGTTTGATTTTGATTAAAATGCCTCTGAAACGCTCTACGTCTGTTTTTACCCAAATACTCTGTAGTTAGAATGGCGAAAAAGGTGAAAATACGTATATTTAACTCTTGTGGAACATGATTAATCAATCACCTGATCATCAAGCGCCTTAGGCAGATACATGATTTAAACTACTAATAATTACTATTTCATCAAAGGTGGTTCAAAAAAATCAGGCGAGACTGAGACGAGCCGTGAGAGAGACATTTATAATGAGTTATTGAGGTATGTGTGTGGTCTTTTTCTGAGTCTGAGGAAAACACCAGGTGCAATATTACATGACGAAGTGTGTGTGTGTCTTACCAATATTAGACAGCGAGAGAGGCAGAGCGATGGCTGATTCCTGGCTGAGATCAGGTTTCAGCGGCATCCTCCAGAGACGACAGGAGGATTGAATGCTTTCCTCTTTCTCACTCCATCACTCACCATCTCCTTCATCCCTGTTTCCCCCTCTCTCCCTCTTTCACTTCTATTTGGCTGCTCGATCCATCTGTCTCCCCAGCCTCTACCTCCTCTCCAGTCTCATTTTCTCACTTTGTTTCAACCATTGTCTCTGTTTTGGATGTCTCTCTCATTTTCCCCCACTCTTTCTCTGGCTCATTCCCATCGCTATCTCTCTGACAGAGGGATGCACCAAGCTTGGGGTAGATTGGCTTTAAGAACGTAAAGGAGGTGTCACTGCAGAAATCACTGCGTAACTGAAAAAGAAATCTCCCTAATATTAATATTCCATCTTTTGCACATACATGTAGTCGCTGTCAAGTGCGTATTTAAGACTCCTTTAAAGGTTTCTCGTTTTAAAATGAGTCACCTTCCAACATTGAAACTTCAGCTGGACGCTGAGTGTTTTCAACCTACTCCTGAGGCTAACACTAGTTTAATTAGCTTGCTATAACAGATAAACTAGCCAAACTTTGCTTTTCTTCTTAACTTCAAGGTGACTCATCACCATCATTCATAATTATTTTTATCTAACTGGTTAATTACTCGAACAGTGTGCGTTTTGGGACGAGTGAGTATGTCTTACGTCACGTCTCATATTCATAAATCCTTTGCTAATACACATGCTGTCAAGTTGTGATGCATCACACAGGCCTACTCAATTTTACATCATATACGAATAGGATGTGATTTCGAACAGAGCTGTGATGTCAAAACAATGTTTTCAGACAATGTTGTCCTGTCACTCATCTATCTACCAGCCTGTAGTCATTATATTGTCCCTATTCTCCTCTCTGTCCATCATTAAACCTTTTCCATTGTCCTGTCTCGCTCTCCTTCTCAAATTACTCTGCCTCTCATTTGCTCACCATCCACTCATGTGTGTCAGCGTGTTTATCTTCTACATCTCAGCTACAACGAATAACACCTGAGCAAACGCAACGTAGCCATTTATCTAAATATACAAATATAAATCAATGTTGTCTTAGACTATGTGGTTTAAATCAAAGATAGTAGTCGAGGCAGGTTGCTGCATTCTCCCCATCTTCCTTTGTCTCCTCCTCACTAAGTGCTTCCTGTCCACTCTCACAAACTTCAAACAGTTAATCTATCGCTCCTCACATTATCAATCTCTCTTTCTTTGCTGCTCAGCCAGGATTTATTTCCTGATGAAATAACACATCATCTAAACCTGAAGTCACATTTAAAGGTGCTCAATTAGTTTATTAAACATCAAAATATCTTGTTGACAAATTTACATTTTACATAAACCAACTGTAAACCAATCTCGTGAGCACTCATCTGCGTACTGGGCTTCCTCAAAGCTTCTCGCCGTACAGGAGAGGATAAACATGTCAAAGTGTTTTTTCCACCTGTACTCTGCCATCAGGCGAAACTCTAAAGGCTTTGCTTCTTGTTCACACAGGATGTGGCAAGGATGTGAGTTCTGGCTGCTGACTTTTGACTTGATTGTTAATGTGTTCTCCGGACGTGTAGATTTTACAAACGTATACATTGAAAGTGGTCTGTAAAGATAGATAGATAGATAGATAGATAGATACATAGATAGCAGCCTTAGACTTAATGAGTGAAGTTCCCCTTTAGTACAAAGTACAGCTGAGGCTGTTGGGAAGGTTGTAAAGTGAGCAGGTCATTGGACCATGGTGCTAGATGAAACATACGTTTTTCACGGATGTCTGCAAAAGTCCACGCTCATGGCGATCCACTCAATAGCTGTTGAGATATTTCTGTCTGTACTGAAGTGGTGGACTGTCTAAATGACAAACCGACCATCGAGATTACCATCCCTGGAGTCACACTGCTAGTATAATGGCAAAAAAGATTGAATGTTCTTCATCTGCTGGACCGGATCACAGTGTACTGTGTGATGTATTTTCCTCAACCGAGCTGCTGAGTCATCGTAGAAATAAACTTCTAGTCAATTTATGCTATATTTATATTTGTGTATCGTCTGAACCAGGCATGAAGGCAACAAACCCTGACTTGTGCAGTCACGTTTTTGTGGAAGTGCTCTCATTTTTGCAGTATACATGTAAAGATGCCCTAATATGGTCATTCTCAGGTGCATATATTTGCATATTTTGGGTTTTGACTAGAGCAGGTATACAAGCTTTAATGTTCACAAACATTGGGTGTTCACAAACACTTTAGGTTATATCAAAACTAGCTGCTGAGCAGTTACTATGTCAATGTGTTACTTGGTGACATCACATTATGGAAGAGAATGAAAAGGCAGCATCTCTGAGGGTTGAAGAAACTACATTTGGAGTGGACTCTGCAGACATTTTTACCTGCACAAACCAGAATGAAGGGGGAAAGTATAATAGGTCCTGTTTAAGTAATTCATTAAGGTAAAGTCTGTGTGATAAATGTAGTTTATCCCAAAGGTTGTTTTACTTGTGTGTGCTGCTTTTTAAAGACAAGTTTTGGTTGTTTCAGAGGGTGGGGTGAGGGAAGTATGTAGGTCGCATGGTGATCTGGGTCAAAAGCATCCAGAGATTAACCTCTACCCCCGTCTCCTCCGCTGTCCTCCCAGCCTCACACAGTAATACACTGTATGTGTGGAGCAGGTGGCACTTTGTGGTGAGCTGCTACCAGTGCTTAATGTGTTGAAGCGCTCTGCCTGACTTGATGATCTATGATGATGGCAGAGAGAACAGCTTGAAGGAGAAACCAAAGGAAGGTGAAAAGGATGTTTAAAGTGTGAAGGAGGTGAAGACAAGGAAAAAAAAAGCAGATGAGAGATAAGAGGGAGGGATGAAAAGCAAAGAGACAGATGAAGGGAAACAGTGAGAGTGCCACTATAGCTACTGCATTGTAAATAGAGACTAAAAATAGACAGGAACAGGCAGAGCTCCTCTGACCAGCTGAGAGTGGAGGCTAAGAAAGAAGGAAGAGGCTCCTTGCTGTTAAACTGAGGAGGAGATGCTGCTGCTGAGGGAAATAAACGGCAGACGCTGACAGACGGTATTTGAGCGTTTACAACCAATCTGTTCAGCACTTCAATGGGCTCTGAGGCGACAGGGACCAATCCAGCTGATATCACACCAGCTCAGCCATGCCCACATGTGGAAATGTCCAGTCTATCGATCTGATCAGTGCAGGCTTGAACTTGACTGGATGGAATAAAGGTCAGATGTTACGTATCTGTTCGTTATACAGAGCCCAATTAGGCAAATTCTAGGTTTTAAAATGCGAGCAGATCACAAGTGGACAGCGCTAAATACAAGTGTAAACTACCACCAAGACGAGTTGTGATCCGATCATTCAAACCACTTGCAGAGATGCTTTGGGACGTATTTGACCACAACTTTTGTAGTGTTAAAACTAATGTTCCCCGAAAAACAACTTAACCTTTTATTCCTGCTGTTTCTTATTCCAGTTCGTTCTTTTTGCTTAAGTTTGTCTACAGTGTCAGAAAAATTTGAATTGCGCATATTAGCTCATCTTGTTTCGATTTCTTCCTTTTCTTTTAATTCCCGGCAGACTATGCAGACGTTTGCAGCCTCCTGCCAGTTAAAAACAAGGCATTTGTTCTTTGCAAACAGAAATAACCCTATAATGTCACCCTTGTGCTTTATTTCAGATGATACATGTTGCTGGATGTAGCAGCATGAATAGTTTTTTGACTTTAGTGTAACATCTAAGCATAAACTTAAAGCCTCTGTGAGGCTGTGTAGACTAATTAATTCACAGTCTAATTAATCCTCGTAGTCGAGAAAAGTCCAATTTCTGCTTCATTGCCTCTGATGGGATTTTTATTGCTCAACTGTCTTCCATGTGTTACATGTAAGAATCCATAAATCTCCATCCAGCCAAACATTACACCTTCACATCACAGCGCTCACCTAACATGCCAAGGTGGTCCGAAAATACCATTTGTGCTTTTCTGTTCAGCAACACTTGACATCTGAGTGAAAATTCCTACCTATATTGTGCATGAAAACTTGAGGGTGCCACTTACTGGATCAGTTGTGTCCAACATACACTGAACTCCAGATATGGCCACAAGGGTACAATGAACATAAAGAGACAAAAAAAAATAAACTCACTCTGAGAAGCATAATTATTACAAAGACTATAATACTACAAACCAAGCCGAAAAATACACAAAGAGAAGCGAAACAATGACTAAGACATGCAAAATTATTACAGTGAGGCAAATTATGATTACCCAGAAACTCAAAATGACTAAAAAGACAAATAAAACAACCACAAATACTACAGACACTAAATACTGCAAAGAGACACTAAATGATGACTAAGACACGCAGCATAACCACAAAGAGATGCAATATGACTAAAAGGACAACGTCAACAACGAAACAACACAGCCATTTTGTGTTTTGAGGGAGGGGTTTGGGAGCTTTTCTATGTCTGGGTCCTGTCTGTCACCTTTTAATCTATCGCTGCCTATTTGGAGTTATAAATAGCATGGACAGATTTGCTATTAATGTCAGAACATTTAAAGTTTGATGTTCATGTACTGAACCTTTAAATGTGAGCCTCAACACATCTTTAAAGGGTGCCCTTGAGGGAACTTGTAAGTTTCTAAAGCCACCCCTGGTCAGAGCCAGAAGTCTAAGATAAACACCTTCAATCTTTTAAGAAGAGACCAGAGACCAAAGAGATGATCACCAAAAGAGAGGTAGAGGAGGAGGAAGTGCAGAGGAGAAATCTAAGTTTTATGTAATATTCGTGGGTTCATATGGGCCAGTATTGAGGTGTGCTGGAGGCTGGAGGCGGGCAGTATAAAGTGAAGTACACTGAAAATAAACAGGTGATAACACACCTGCATGGCCTTTTCCACGTCTCATAAATCACATTCATACAAATAATTTACAAAATAAGTGATTATTGCTGCAGATAAAAGGCCTGTAATCAGGATGTTATATGAGATCCCACTGTGTTGGCACATCAGGCCTGCTGAAGGACTGTAATTGTATAATGTGGCTGAAAGCATCTCTTACCTCACTGATGCGCCGGTGGAGGCTGTTGCTCTTCCCAAGTCTGACCGGTGCAGTTAAACCGGAGGGGCTAGAGCGTTTTAATTTCCCAGCTATACAACAAATATAGACTTAATGTCAGCACACTTTACTTGGTATATCTCTGTGAGGCGGTGCGCACTCTCAGTATCCACTGGAACAGTTGAAGGGTAAAATCCGCAGTCTCCGGAGTAAAACAGGCGATGACGAGCAGTCTGAGGCTGTCTGGAGGAGTCGCTCTTTACCCGGTAGTTGGTCCGGTAGTGCGGTTAGTAGCTGCTGCTGCTGATGATAATAAGGAGGGAGGGGGAGGAAGAGGAAGTTAACGAGCTGGTCCGGTGCGCGCTCCGCCGTTCACTGCGCGCTTCTCTGCTGGGAGCCTCTTATATGAGCGCTTGTGCGTGTGCGTGCGAGAGAGAGAGAGAGCGCGAGAGAGATCCCCAAGGATGCGTTTAGAGAGTTGACCAGGGGAGGGGGAAGAGGAGGAGGAGGTGGTGTTAGAGCAGGTAACAGTGAAGGAAGCAAGGATTTCAAACTGTCCTCAGTGCATGTATGAGTGAGTGCACCCTATTTGCCCCCATTGCTAGACTGGATTTCTGCCCTAATATGGACACTTCTAGCTCCATCTGCAAAAGGCAGATTTTGGTTCTCACTGCAGATGGGGGGGGGGGGGGGGGGGGTTGGTATATACAGAAGAGTTGGAGCTGGTTTGTTTGTATGTTGCATTTCCAGTTTAATGAATCTGTGTTTGCATTTGCTGCGTGTCAGTAACCAGCTTGTTTGCCTATAATAACCTTTGAATTAAATATAAAAAGCATCTATTAGTTGTGATATATTGTTCAGAAACTGGTTTGTTTCTCTCTGTTGAAGCATTTTTAGGCCCCGTGTGTTATTTTAAGAACCACACTTTTAGTTGGGTGATCAAATCATTATATCATATCATTTTTGATTTACCAAACCTGAATATTGCCATTGGTGCAAGTTTTCTGATTATGAATTGTTGCCAAAGCAGCTTAACAGATGTTATCCCACTTTATATTTGGGGAAATTGTTATGTTATTAGAAAAACGTTCTGACGTCCACAACAAAGTGTGTGTCCAATAGACAGTTTTATAACTGCATGCCTTTTTGCTGTTCATCTTGTTAATAAGAAACAGGGATGTATATAACACTGGTGTTTATTACATGGACATTAATGAACATGCAGATTTCTTAAATGTGTACTTCTACTGTAAACTTAACTGAAGAATGGAAAAAAATATGTGTTTTTATCCACATGGGACCATTCAAGGGTTAATAAATTTTCACGTTTTCCCTTCATGCATGGTGCATAATGACTAATATATTCAATACGAATCTCATGCACAATTCATCAGTCCAGCAGCAGTTCATTCATTTTCATCTGTTCAGGTGTCCCATTGAGGCAGATAAAGCTTGATTCAACAACAACAACAACAACACACGTGGAAGAACGAATGCCAGGTATAATTTGTTGGATTTAACATATAAAGGGAGAACTCAATGGAAAGCCAAATTCAACCTTAAACTCTTAAAGGCTACATTTTCTGAAGACAGTGTGCTTGCTTCTGAAAATCCAGAGTTGAAACATTTGTTGAAAGGTTGAAATTGTATTTGAAGTGGCACATTTTCAGTTGTGTAAACAAGAGGTTGAAGAGACAGTTGTGTGTAATCACTGAGTGAAACTGTGGTATCACTTCGACTGAACATGCTGAAACGAGCTGGGGATTCAGTGGTCTGGAGCACTGATGAAATGTCAGGTGAAACACAGGTGATGAGTTGAGATGGGAGTCTGGAAAAATATTTTTTGGTCATTTGAAGTGTACAAACTGCAAGAAATGTTAGTTGAAGTGTTACTTTAAGTGTAAACAATGAGTGCAGTCAAAGGGTAAATGTAGTGTTTTTCAACCCCATGTTTTTGTGTCCAAAAGACTAATAGTGACAATAATTTCTGTAATTGGTCCAGTATTGAGGTAAAGTACTGTAGATGGCAGCTGTTTTTGGGGCAAGCTGGCACTGTCATTTATGTCCACTAAAAGTGCCATGGCAGGCTCTGATTGTTATTATTAGTGTCTCATATGGAAAGAGTGTCATTCTGAAATATCATGAGGTGACGACAACGGTTAAATTGTGAATCGTGTATTTATTTGAGCCAGAGTTTACGCATTCAGATTTCAGATTCAGACAGAAAGGAAAATGTTTCATTCATCTGTAGGGTGATTTCCTTAATGCTGTCAGACACTTCAGTTGTCAAAAACAAATCCTTTTAGTGGACATGATGCTACAATGAAGCTGCTCATTTGCGGCTGCTGGTTACACCATTTTCCCTCAATGTTGGGGCAGTTTGAAAAATGGTTCTCCCTATTAGTCCAGGGTCCGGGTTGAAAAATACAGCAACAACAGTTGTTTGTAATAAACACAATAAAAGGAACACCAAAAAAAGGCTTTTAAAGAAGGTAAAATGCAAATGATGTATGTGTAAATGGATTTCACGTATTAAATAAAGAATAGAAAAGGGAAGTGAATAAATTGTCAGATAAATTGTCTGCTCAAATAATGCAAAGAGACTTGAGTGGCGTCGGCATGTTTCCTGTCTTCGGACTTGGCATTCGGAGTGGAGCAGCAGTCCATCCTGGTGTATCGTCAGTGTTGATTTCCACTCAAGCTATCAGCACAGTGTTTTTCAGATAGGAGTCCAGTACAGACAGCTCTCCTGAGCTGTGATAACATCACACTAAATGACTTTCAGCCTGGTGTTGGACCCAAACTCAAAATCTGGTCTGTGCTGAGTCAGGAGTTTTTGAGTGCCTTGGCACCATCTGTCAGGAGAGGTCTTGTAATATGAGATGGGGAGTCAAATTTTAAGTTTCTAAATATGATGATGACTTGTCCTACATCAACCCAGGAGATGGCCTATAAATAAATAACAATATGATACTGATATTCTGTGTCATGAGGATGCATTTTAGCCCTTTTGCATGTCTTTTTTACAAAGTGCACTTTTGGAAAGAAAACCACTTAGAGTGAGAAAAATCATGATTGGGCTGAAAATAAATATGTAAATAAATAAAATACCATGAAAGACAACAACTACAGAAAACAAATCACTCATGTTAATGAAAGAAAGTGACTGATGTTGCTAAAGTAATTTAGTGCTGGTCTTGACTACCAGTCTCCTGGTTAAAAGTGTGTTTGTTGGACACATCATATCACTTACTCTTACTAAATCATCTATATGCAGAGTTACATTTAGCAGGATATGTGGCGTACAAGAAATCCACACTAAATGCCTTGTGCATTGTCTTTGCATTCATTCATACTGGTCTTTTCGTGACTGTCTACATTCAAAGAAACAGCTTACATAATGACATACTTTTAAGAAAATACGTTTATTTACTTTCCTGTTAGATAAGACTGTCATTTAGCTTAGCTCAGCATAATAACTGGCAGCAATAGGCAGCCTGGTGACAGTTGTTCTTTAACTCATTGAGTGTCATTTACGTATTTTTTTTATCATTTAAAATCTGACGCTTGAGTGCCATTGTTGTAATAATATGTCAGAATGTTTTTTCGGCAGTGGGGCTTCTGGGATTTGTAGTGGGAGCATCAAGAGACAGTATACGCCACAGAGATCAAAGCAGGAAGTGGAGACGATCGTGATTAGAGAGCAAAACGGACGGATTCTGGACAAAAAGTGGCGTTTTTGGTGAAACTGGCCTCTACATTACCTCTGATAAAACAAGACTGCAACAAGGTAAAGACAAGCCTTTTTTTCTGATGAAACATTAACTAACTATTCATTTGTGTTGAGGAGAGTAAATCCAGTTGGAAGCTGCAAAAACAGGACCGAGAGAGATGAAGAGAGGAGAAATTTAGGTAGGAATAATAAAAACTTGTTTTTCCACTCCCTCCCCTCCCCTAGTATAAGATATATGACACTTTACAGACTCCATTAAAAGCAATTAGCCCCTGAAATTAGTCCCCTTCACCTCTGAAGCCCCGAATATACTTCTCCAACTGCATAATACCTTATCCAACTCTGTAACCATGGAGACCCCTCGACCCCTTGCAGTTCTCCGTCATAGTGCCGGTGAGCACCCCTGCCGTGAAATGCACCCCCTCGGAAAGTGAAACAGTTCGTAGGGGAAAATACTATTTTACGATTTATTTGTGAGGAAGATAGAAGAGAAGAACATCGACTTCTTACAGTCTTTAAAGCTCCTCTAAAGAGTGCAAATAACAGATGTTCTTCAGAACACAAAATGGGATAATAGCAAAGGCAAACCAGCACCTTTCAGTATGCTCTTTCGAAATATACCCCAGTCATAATTACTAAATGAATTAAATTTTTTGAGCAAGTTGAATGTATTTGAGTTGCGTTTCACAAGGCTAAATATAATCCAGCTTTCCTTGCAATTCCTAGGTTCAACATGTGCTTTCAATTGGTTTAACCTGTATATAAATTACTCATGTAGGTCGAAACAATAGCCCTCTGATCCAGAATATCACCTAAAATGAAAATGTAACGTGGTCTATATGCCTATAGACCCGCGAGGGGGTGCATTTCACGGCAGGATGATGTTTTCAGAGGACCAATCGCAGCCCTTGCTCTCTCTGTTTTCCCTTGATGGAGTGACAGACAGTTAAAAAAAATATTTCATGCGCCCGGAGAGAATGGAGAAGCTCTCCGTCAGGCTCTCCGAAGACATAGAGGGCACTCTGTGTCCACGTACAGCAATTTATAGAGTACTAAAAACTGGCATTATTGGGGTCATGGTCCACCACTTTTTAAAGTCCCCCTGGAAAAAGAAAGAAGTCCATTTTCATTGAACGCCAGATGATTTCCTGTACCCACCGTCGCTGTGCTGCTGGAGCCCGAGTGCTCACTGGAAGCAGAGGCGGTCAACCACTCACACAGGAGGTGAGAAATGACCGGGAAATTGTCTGTCTCACTGTCCTAGAAAAAACTTGAAGGGTGTGTTTTTTCCTTGACACTCTATCGATTCCCAAGAGCAGGAGGCAGGAGGTCAGTTTGAGAGCTGTGCTGCTCAGTTTCACATGCACTGATGCTACATTGACACCATATTAGCAGAACGGGAAAAGCAGGGAGATGTGTGGTACTTTCAAGTTTAGTCCCCCAACGAACACCACTTTTATGATTTTTGAATGAAGTGTGAAAGCAATTATCAGAAGTGAAAGGCTTGAATGAATGCAGGGTATTAGCACAAAGAGGTTTGTGTTATTCTTTTCCAGCCACTCGTTGAAACCTCCTTTTTTAAGACACGTGAGAGATTCAAATTCTCAAGTGGTGCATTTATGCTGCATTCATGTTGTATCGGAAGTCGGGATTTGGAACTGGGAATGACATCACACCCGAGTTGACGGTATCCAAGTAAACAAGCCAAGATGGACGCCTCCAATGACGCCTCCTCCCAAGGAGGGAACAGGAATGATTTGAGAAGAAAGCCACTGGACCTTATGTTTTTGTAACATTTCTTTTCAGTATTTCATTGGTTGTTTATGAGCTTGTGTTGATGTCTAGTCAGTATTGATTGCAGTCATCCAGCCACAGTTTCCCCAGAGCTTTCATACTGAACTCTGAGCTATAACATGGATGTTACTACTTTTAAAAGAGCCGAAGAGGAAAAAAAAATAGTCAGCTGGACGTTTCACCTCTCATCCAGTTATGACTCATATCAAGACCTGCTGTTTTTGTGGTTTGGTTGTTTGTTGAGCATAAATATGTCAACCCTCTACCTGTCAGTTAGAACTAAAGACGCCTCATGGATGACTTCAAGCAGATACTATTAAAAGTATCCATGACCGAGAACCTTCATGGATACTTTTAATAGTGACTTTACCTTTCTATATGAACAATCATATTTTTAACAGTGTCTTGTTAAATTTAAGACATAACTATTACCATTCTCACAATCCTAGTCTTGCATGTTTAGCATGCTAACATCTAGAATAATTGGACAGATTTAATATTTGATGATGATGGTGCTAGAATAAAAAAAAAATATTGGACATGAGCTCACATTGATGGCTGTATCTTCATATTTACTGTATGAACATTTTTGCAATTTTTGCAACATTTGTATGAAAGCAAATGTTGAGCAAAACCAAACATAGAACGCAAGAGCCACGTAATTTTTAACCTGATTTGTCCTGAAACTCACTGAAATCTTTAGCAGTAGCATAAACTTCACTTTCAGCGGTCACCATGTTTGCTACGTAGCAGAAGGAGAAGGGCAGCCAACCTGTTTCAGGTTTAACTAAACCAGCAGATTTTCTAATGGAGCATTGGTAATCTGCTGGAGGATGTCTAATCCCAACACACCACACACAGCATGCACATGCACACAGAGCTGTGATCTGATCTAATCCAGACCCTCTTTACTGGCTCTGACTGCTCGTCAAATATGTCACACCAGATATGACATCAGATTAATGGGAACGGGTGAAAGCGTGGACCCTTCCTGGATTAGACACAGCTTGTCTAAAGCCAGGAGGTGTTTCTGTGGAAGCTGTAGGGTGGGGGTGTTTCGGGGGCCGCCTTAAATGGAGTCATCGCAGAACTGCTGTTAGTTTGTGCCGTATATGTAAGAAGTATTTTAACTGAATCAAGTGTGAATGGATTGATCACAGCGGCCAGTGCAGACAAAACTTAAAGCTGCACTAATCAATATTTTTTGGCTCTAGGGATGGCAGTGTCAGTTAGTACGTCAATCCTTTACTTCAGTCCAGGCTGAAATATGTATTGGATGGATTTCCCTAATATTCTGCAGTCATTCACAGTGTCCAGCTGATGAATCCTGCTGACGTTGTTGATCCTTTGCCTTTTCCTCTATTGCCACCAGCAGGTTGACATTTGCAGCCTGGCATCCACAAATGAACTATGAATAATGTGCCGATTTTGTGCGTTGCCAGTAAGCATTTTTTGTGTGTGATTTCACAAAAAAATCAAATGTTCAGCGCAAATGGTCTGGAACAAACCCATGACTCAGGCTGCAGCTTTTGACTTCTTCATGTTGACTACTTAACGTTACTTATGTTACGTCACAAACATGCTTTTCCTAAACATAATCAGCTTGGACTGTAAAATTGTTACTGGGTATCCATGTGTGGTGAGAGTGACACACAAAATATCCTTAAAAGCACCTTACTATTGATACACTTTATACAGGGCCTAGCTAGCTGTTTCTGTTTGTTTCCAGTTTTACTAAATACTAAACTTTTATTGTCACAGACGCACAGTAGCAGTTTTCCAAGTTGATTATGTTTAGGAAAAGATTGTAGTTAGGGTTAAAATAAGCATGTAAATGTGAAGTAACTAAAGTTATGTTAAGTAGTTAACATGAAGAAGTCAAAAGCTGCAGCCTGAGGCATGAGTTTGTTTCAGACCATTTGCTCTGAACATTTGATTTTATCCACAAAGTGAAATTACGCAAAAAAAAGTGGTTATTGACAACGCACAAAATTTGGCACGTTATTTATACTCCATTTGTTGATCCTTTGATTTCTCTTTAAATTAAATGAATAGTCAGCAAGAAAAATGAATCCTTTTGATCTCTCGCTGATGTGACTGGAAAAGTCAACTGCCGGCATCGGCGTGGGAAGGGTTAACCACTTCAGGTCGCGTGCAGAGACATGGAGCATATTTAAAAATGGGAAACACAGCAGTGACGAGCATCAGCAGTACTTAGAGACAGGGTCTTACTCAGCACTGATCATTAATTCATGACGCACATCTCAGACGGAAACCTCAGACGAGAAACCTCAGCTTTACATTACTGAACGAAATGTCAACAATATATGCATTTTAAAAAAATAACAAATAAATGCAGAGGTAGGGGAAATTGACATTTCATTCATTGATAGATACATACATAGAGGATAGGAAACAAGAGAGAGGGGTTCATTCGGACCAGTGAATGTCTAAAAGAGGAGAGCTTTTCTAAAAACACCCACTCGTCCACATCATGTCCCGTAAAGGGAATATTCCATTCCAGCTTAAAGCCATTCTCATCTTTCCCCTAAACCTCCCCTGGCCTCAGATCTGCCAACACTTAAAAAGTTTTCATCTGAACAAATCCACAAAAAAATGCCCTACTTTGATGAGCTGGACTGAGGTCATTTTTTTGTTGCCTCATCTGTTTGTTAGTCTTGTTAAGTCACTATGAATAGATGCGAGTGAACAAACAGTTGACTTAAATGACGGTTTCATAAAAAAAGCCAGCTGTTGTGTTTACAATATGAAAATGGAGCCTTTATGAAAATAGATTAAATCCTGCTCTCTCTCCTGCTGCTTCCATCTGACCCCTCCATCACCTCCCCCACCTCCTCCTTCACTGTGTGGCTTGCTGTCTCTCTGTAACTCAGTGTGTCTCTGTGGCAGAGCAGCATGTGGCTCAGCTGCACTTTGGCCCCTAATGGACCCAGTCAATGGGGAGAATTGCCACCGTGTCTGTATCCAGGTCAAGTGTGTGCATATGAGCGTGTTGTTTGTGTGTTTGTTTGGTGGGCGGGCCGTGGCCTAGTGGATTGTGTGTTTTTTCTTTGTTTGCATGTGGGTTTGCTGGCATCACGCATGTATTGAAACATATCCATGTATGGGCGCTGCTATTAATAGTTGTATTTAATTTTTAAATCTGGTTGAATTATCTTTGGCTGTCATTTTTCTTGTGTTGTTTGTTTACAGTCACGGTACACATTACTTTCCACTTGGCTTGTTTTAAAATACATTTATCTTTTCCTGTTAATCTGTATCCTAATAAGATTGGTTTGTTCATATTGTGCTGAGCTCAAACTGAGCGACACCTGTATACACTGCAACAGAGGATGTGTGTGTTTGCGTTTAAGCCTGTACTATCACAAACTGTGAGTGTGCAGTGTGTTTGACCTAGTTCCTTGTTCATTTGTTTCAAAGGGAAACAAATCCAGACACAACAAGGGCACCTATCCTAAACCTGGCACAATGTGGCACAACTGTATTGCTAGTTTCCACAGTTGTTAAAGACTGTCGGTGCAAAAACAACATTTTTTTTTATCACTCTCCACCTGAAACTATATTTGAGCTCCATCTGATGGTCAACTAAACTAAAACTCTTCGGACACTCCAGCTCCGCTCTAATAGCAATGCACTTATTATGTAAATGTTACATGGTGACATCACTATGTTATGGAAGAAAAGGATTTTCATCCAGTTCAGAGAGCCTGCCTTCATTATGTACTTTGGGACTTTGTAGACCTTTACAAATTATATAACACGAAAGGAAAGTGGAAAAACATGAAAACATGAAAACATCAAACATCGATGGAGCATAACATTATGACCACTGACAGATGAAGTGAATGACACTGATTATCTCTTCATCATGGCACCTGGGATATACAGTATAAGGCATCAAATGAACATTTAGTCCTTAAGGTTGATGTTAGAAGCAGGAAAAAAATGGAAAGTGTGGGGATTTGAGTGAGTTTCACACCAAGAACCAAACAGTGATGTCTAGAGGACTGGATCAGAGCATCTCCAGAACTGCAGGTCTGGTGGGATGTTCCTGGTCTGCAGTGGTCAGGATCTATCAAAAGTGGTCCAAGGAAGGACCAGTGGTGAACCAGAGACAGGGTCAAGAGAAGACAAGGATCACTGATACAGGAGGGGAGTGAAGGCTGGTCCTGGTGGTCTGATCCAACAGACCAGAGAAGTTAATGCTGCTGAAGACAGAAAGGTGTCAGAATAACCAGAGCAGAGCAGTTTGTTGTGTTTGGGTCTGTTTTGGTAGAAATACTGGAACCATCACAATATGAGGCAGGTGGTCATCATGTCATGCCTCATCCGGGTTCACTTGTTTATGTGTGATGAGACAGATTGTAGCTGTCAGCTGTTTCTTATTAGTTTAGTATTAGACTGTGTTCTCTAGACAGAGGACACAGTTTCAGACATTTTAATGTAGCATCCAAATCATGTCTAAGACAGAGCTGTGTGCACGCTGTCAGCTGTTACCGGCATGGTTATCTGCACAGAAGGAGACTAAGTGTTTTGTGAATGAAGACTCGACGTGAGACATTTTGTAATTGCACATTCAGAGGGACTGGCAGAGATAGCCTGTGCACACTGTCAGCTGTTTGAGGCATCTTATCAGCATGAAAGGAGAGACAGGCTTTTGAAAATGAAGCCGAATCTCGCTTTGTGAAGAGCCTGATCTGCTGTTATGACCAGCGTCAGTGAAGTAACCCATCCAAAACATCTGCATTACAGACTGTGTGTGCGTTGATGTGTGGTTATGGGTGTGTGCTGATGGGTGGGAGGGGGTTAAGAGGGGAATCTTGTCAGTGCTGTCCCACACAAAGAAGATAAAACTACTAATGGCCTGGGCTGCGTCTAATGGAACGCTGAGCTGTGTGTGCACACATCAACAAAGCTGCATTCAAACCATCTCTTATTCATGGCTGCATTACAGCATTCAGGCCTGGTCTTTCTCTCTTTCTATTTACAGCCCTCTCTCTCTCTCTGCCTGTAGCCTACATGTGGGCATCTATTCACATTCCCACTGTTTCCATGCAGAGCTGAACGGCTCGGCTCCATATGTTTGGTGTTTCTTCTGCGTCCAACAGCGACTTTCTTCCCCGCACCTCATCCCACATACATCATATCACACTGCAGTGGTTCTTGTTTTTCTGCAGATGCCCTGGCATTTTTTTTTATATCATCAATATGTAATGTCATCCCAGGCCAAGGTCAGCGAACATCTTTTTTGATGATGGGCAGATTATAAAGCAAAGAACTAATTTATAATGCATTATTTTAGTCAGTATAATGATGTAAGTACTGTACTTAGTTACCACTGTGAAGTATTTACATTCTGTGCCTCAACCTCAATGCAACATTTAAGAATATGTTATATATGTATATTTAAAAGCTAGTTACTGTATTTTATTTTCAGATAAAGACGTTAGGAATGGTGTGCTTATGAAAAAAAACATACATTGTTACAAGTTAAACCGGTAGATCACAAACTTTTTCTCATGTCTAGAAAGCCCCTTAATACAGATGTCTATGTCTATGTTTGGTTTAGTTTTTTTACTTCAAATAATTGTCAGATAATTATTTCACAAGATTTTAAAATAAAATTAAAACAACTTTTTGTATCAGATTCAGATCATTGTTTTCTCAGTGTCATCTCATTGAAAGGCTGCGATTGTGGCACGCCACTTTAAAGGACATTTTGCATGTTGTGTCTACTCATTTTAAGCTTTCTTATTCATGCTGGGTGATTAGCCCTCTGCTGTGTTTCAATTCAGATACTTTCATTAGTGCACTTTCATTTAGTACCCTACATTGTGTACACATACTTACTGTTCGTAGAGTGTGTATTTCCACAGGGTTGTGTATTAATCAAATGAAATGTGTCTGTTGTGCGCTTCCCAGAAGTGATGCAGCATTTCGTCGCTTCTTCTTCTTAATGACAGCCAAACACTGATAGAGCATTACCACCAATATTCGACCTTGATTGACGCCCACCAATATCAAGTATATTGTATAAGTGAGCATGCGCAACACCAGGACTCTGACACCAAAGCAGCTAAATGAAATTCAGCTGTCATTATTTTTTATCAACTACCCACTGCAGCTTTTCTGACTGTGACATTTAGAAATATGTTCCCTGAAACTCTGTTATCTGTTAGCTTCAGTAACAGTCAATATGTTGTTGAGTTTTAAGCCAATGTGGATGAAAATTTTGTTTTGCATGTACCACTTTTAAATGGACATCTGAGTCACTTTCTGAAAAGAGACAGACAACCACAAAGTGGATGTTCCAGTCCAAAGCTCCGGCTACATCTAGATAACCAGCGCTCTCTTGTGGTGAAAAGAATGAAGCATAAAACAATGTTGAAACACTATAGTGTATACAGTTTGTACTTTCACCAAATATCCACACATCCTTTGGATGAATGGAAGAGTTGGGCAAGGAGTAAGGAGTAAATGAAGGAGGAATAAAAAAGCTTCCTCCATACTCTACCTTACCTTTTGAGCTGTTCAGCTGTAGTTTTTGATCCATCTGGTGTTTTGAAATCTGACTAACATACATCAGAGTTCCTCACATCACTTTGTTCTGTGTGACAGCTCCTTAATGCTCCCTCACAGAAGCACATATACCAATATAATTCAAGGACTGTTGGTTTTGTTGTATTTCTTGTGTGGTTTGTAAATGTAAACAAATGATCTTCTTTCTAAATACTTAAGCACCAATGAAAAGACAGATATAAGGTAAGATGTACAAAATGAACATATATATTTTAGTTACATTTTAGTACCATTTTCATGTGACTTGTCTATGGGTCTTATAGTGAGTTTATAACTATCATAGTAATTATACATGTGACCACATTATTTTACTTTTTACATGTGACATCACTAATATAGTGGACCTCTATGATGTTATAAAATAATATTTTATTTGTAACCCTTACTTACAATGTAGCAGAAAGTGACAGATACATCAATTACATGCCATATAGCAGAATATTTTCATTAACGACAAAAAATTGCATCCCTGCCAAACAAAAGCAGAAATTTTCTGACCTATTCTGTGATCTGTGTGTGCCATAGTCTATATATTTGACTACAAAATAATTAGGCAGAACTGACTGTGAGCCCCAGAGAATATCACTCTTCTCTGGGATATGCTCTGACCCAGTCTGGCCATCACAATTTGATCCTTGTCAAATTTGCTCGCATCTTTACACTTGCCCATTTGCCTGCTTCTAACATTAACTTCGAGGACTAAATGTTGGATGCCTTATACTGTATGTCCCAGGTGCCATAATGAAGAAATAATCATGTTATTCACTCATATTGAAGCATATAATGGATTTTGTCTTTTGGTATAATAATGGCATAACCAACAGTTTTTTATATAGTCTCTCTGTGATGTTGTCAGTAATCCGTCTCTCAACATCACACCACCGTGCATTGCACGTGAAGCGACCATAAAACGTGATGGTGGCTGTCGCGTGATTGCTCGTTCTCTACAGGAACCAATAACGGCACAGAACCGGAGCAAACGCGGATATATTTGGGAATACATGTCAATATGCGCTTTGCAGTTGGTGTTCGGAATTTACAGACAGCACGGAGTCCAATGACAGCGTCGCGAAGTGGGTTGTGGGATATGTAGTCAGACAAGCGGAGTGAATGTCCATATTGAAAGACAGCGGTGAGCGCTGTACTATACATCCCAGAACACACCGCGGCACCCGAGCTGTGTGTATGTGAGGCAGAGAGAGAGAGAGGAGGGTTTATGGAATTCGTCTACAGACTCGGAAGCGTCGTTGCTACAGAATAATGGTAAGTCCACGAACTAAAACCTAGCAATTTTGTGGAATAATCGTCATACTAACGCAAAGAAATATCAAATAGAGCATATTATCCCGTTAGTGGTTAGCAGAGTTCACCAGGACCGTTAGTAGCACTGATTGCGAATAGAAAAATATCACATTAGCTAGCTAACTTAAGCTAGCAAATGAGCCACTTTAGCTAGCTATTTATCGCAGTTTTAAATGGTTGTGGGCAAAAAGAAAGTGCGCTGCTGGCTGTCGTTTATAGTACCTACATCGCGTAAGCAGTTGTGCTCGACATGATACCTTTGTATTTGAGTGTTTGAACCTTTAGCTGGCTAGCTGCCAGTATTCAACTTTGCTCCGTTCCGCCCCCTTCTCTGTGTCAAGGCTGCTCTTTACGGGAATCTCCTGGCTTGCGAAAAGAGACAGTGACGCCGGTTGAAATGGATTAGAGGTCCTGGGTAGTTTCACTGGCCGATTCTGCAACTTGTTACCATACTTGCTGACAGCTCACATACCTTTCTGTTCGCATCAGTATCTGGTTGTCCGGGTCACTGGTTTTTGGCTGTCATTTTTCCCCTCTTCCCTTTGTCTCTGTGTTACTCCCTCCTGCTCTGTCTCTTAGCCTTCCTCCTGAGTGATATTAAGGGTTTGCAGATGCTGTTAACTTTTTATAGTTCCAGACATTAAATTGTTGATAAGACTCTGGGTCATTCAGACAGCTGTCTTGGTGTTTTTGATGTTGCCTCAGTTGTGTGTGTGTGTCAGGACCACCAGCTTCAATAAGGGCGCAAAAATCATTTGTTCATTAGTTTAAAAGTACACATTCATTTTTTTGCTGCATGTAAATATGGCATGTGCATTTGTACATCACTTTTAATGTCTGTCCATAACTGTAAAGTTTAGCAAAACTAAACCACACTGAAGCAATGTTATGACACAGTAAACTGTTATTTCCCCATTGAGGGATTAATAAAGTAATTCTTCTATTTCTTCTTCTTCTTCTTGGCTGAGCTTGGAGCCCTCCGAAAATATTACTTGAAGAAATACTTGTGAAAAATACTGGGACTACAACCATCTAGTCACAACAACAATACTTTATGGATATATTACTCAGTTCTAATGAACACATTATTTTCTAAACATAAAATGTATTCAGCCATTGTAAATTAAATATGTGCTTGAACTAATGTTCCAGATGAACAAAGCAAAATATTAGATAAAGTTCTTTGCTTTTGTGACTGAAAGGGAATCATTATGTTTGATTGTGTTATTGTGCTCGAGGCCATTATAGTAGGTCAAATATATATGGCTATGTTATAAAACATATTGGCCTTATTTCTTCTTACTGCACTGCCTGTAAGCTGCACTGAAGCTGTTGGCAGTCACTAACATTTCTTGGCCAAATATGTTTTTTTTCACTCTGTGAAAACATAAAGCCAACTTATGTCTAGGCTTATGAATCTATTCTGATTTCAGTTGGTCTCTTGCTCAGAAATCATCAGTCTTATTGTTTTTGTACCATGTGTACACATTTCTCTCCTCCTCCTCACTTGATTTCATCTCTCTGCACCCCTCCTTGTCTTCTTACCTAGGCCTAGCAGTCCAGCTTGCTGTTGACTGCACGTTTGTGTTTGTTTTGGGTTATGATCAGTGGTGAGACACCTCACTACAGCTGAAACGACAGAGGAGCAGCAGCAGCAGCTTTCACAGCAGTCCTCCCACCCACCCAGCAGACTCCAGCAACGGGGTGAGAGGTAATAGTGTGGCATAAAGAGAAATTTGAACACCCAAAATATGTGCATGTTCTGTGATTTTTATGATTACTTTTTTTGTTTAAATGAGTCCATACTGTCTGTTTACCAATTCAGCTGTCCAGCCTACCCTCTTTTCTTCACTGCAGAGCAGGATGGAGGCTTCCTTTGGCCCAGCCTTCTCAGCTGTGGCTGCTGGAGCTAAAGGTGATATCCAAATAGTACTTCCACCACAAATGCTCACTGTTTTTCTGTATTACAGATCCTCTCATTTGCTTGATAGTCACTGAAGTACTCCATTACTCTGGCATTATTTATAAGTATTTGTTCTTGTGTTTTCAGCAGAAGGGTCCAGCACCTACAAGCAGCACAGAAGAACTCCCTCCTCCTCCAGCACTCTGACCTACTCTCCCCGGGATGACGATGACATGGTACGCTGGCATCCTGTTCCATTTTTTTCCCCAGCCAGCCTGTTTGATTGAAAAGCTGAAAGACATTCATTATTAAGCTTTCTGAAGTGGATCATTTTTAAAGAGCCTTGGGTTAAAAGCACACCTGGTATAGGTGGATAAAAGTGACGGTTTTCAGTGTTTCCCACAGCACTAGGTTATATTTGTGATGGTGACCTCTCCTCTCCACTTCTTCTCATCTCCCCAGCCGCCTATTACTCCTCGGAGGTCAGATTCAGCCATCTCAGTTCGATCTCTCCACTCTGAATCCAACATGTCTCTGCGCTCTACTTTCTCTCTGCATGAAGAGGAGGAGGACACGGTATGACACTAACATATACACCATGTATGTTGGTGAAACCAGAAGTTTACATGCCCTGTGTAAAAACACACATAAACCTTTTTTTCTCACTGTCTGAAGCTAAATCACACTTCAACTTCTCATTTTTTAGGTCATTTAAGATTACCAAGATTATTTCTATTTGCTAATTGCCACAATTAGAGTTGTGCGATATTATGATATTTATCGTAGTGTAATATGAAATTGTCAGCCCTAGGATATAACCCTTTGTTGTATATATCATAATTTTAAGGTCTAGGCTACTTGGTTAACTCTGCTTTGTGGTAGCATTTTTATGTCATCCGCAAGGTTTACGGCACTGATAGCTCGGGAGTAAAAGGAGGTAACTCTCAAGCTTAACTTACTTTGAGTTAATTACAGGCACACCTGTGATTGTATTTTAAGGCCACACCTCAAACACAGTTTCCGTGTTTGACATCATGGGAAAATCAGAAATGATATCAGGAAGAGAATTGTAAAGCACCACAAATCTGGTTCATCATTCTTGAAGGTGTCACGTTCATCTGTTCAAATAATTATACGCAAGTATTAACACCATGGGAATGTCCAGCCAAAACATGCAAAAACCTGGTGACAAGAACCTGAGCAAGTTAAGAAACATGTTTGTGTTTGCATGCAGGAACCCCAGGTGTTTGCTGAACAGCCATCTGTAAAACTGTGCTGCCAGCTGTGCTGTAACGTCTTCAAGGACCCCGTCATCACCACATGTGGGGTGAGTTTACTTCTGTTCAGCCTTTCCTCCATCTTCCTCATTCTCTTTGCCCCTTTTCCGATTTTCTCACCCCCTAAAATCTTCTGTTTTTCTTCCTCAGCACACCTTCTGCAGACGATGTGCCTTGACTTCCGGTGAGACTTAAAATGTGTTTCTTCTTTTTAAACCACAGATGAAGTTGAAACTGGACTTAAATGTAACCTTAAGTTCATGTTTGTCTCCCTCACAGACAAGTGCCCTGTGGATGCGGCTAAGCTAACGGTCGTGGTGAACAACATTGCGGTTGCAGAGCAGATCGGAGAGCTGCTCATTCACTGTAAGTATGGCTGCAGGGCCACAGCCAACGCCGCCGGCGGGGCCACAGCTTCCACCTCCACAGTGGCCGGGAAACCTGGAGCATACGAGGTGGACCCACTGGGCTGCCCATTCACCATCAAACTGTCCACACGCAAGTAAGGACTACAGAAAGGGATTTAATAGGATGTTGTATTCCAACCACTTCTCTATGAATGTGACGTTTTAAAAACATCTCATCTGTGTAGAGAACATGAGGCCAGTTGTGACTACAGGCCAGTCCGCTGCCCCAACAACCCTTCCTGTCCCCCGCTGCTCACCATGAACCTGGAGGCTCACCTCAAAGAATGTGAGCACATCAAGTGTCCACACTCCAAATATGGGTGAGTCCTTAACATATCTTTTTTACTGCGTCTCCTTTTCTTATAAATATATAATTCATATACAAAATATTTTTGTCTCTTGTTCTGTCAAAGGGTAACTTTACCATTTTTCAACCTGCATAATATTTTCCCCATGTTTTCATGTCTAATTGACTAATGGGGGTGACTATTTTTTAAAGTGTTCCAGTATTGAGGGTAAACTATAACCACCAGCAGCCATGAAACAAGCTGTGAGGGCAGGTGAACAGCTTTAATATAAGATTATGTCCACTAAAAGTGCTTGTTTTTGCTACTAACAGGCTCATGTTGTAATTATGATTGTCTGACAGCATTTTGGAAAGGGCCCTACAAAGAAATCTATTTTTGTCTGTATCAGTCACTTAATTGGGTCTATTGTTGTTATTATTACTATTGTTATTACTCAAGGAGAAATCTCTTTGTAATCTGCAGAAAGATGAATATATGTATATGAATAGATATGGGCGGTAATCAAATACATTTACATAATCATCAAAACGTTGAGCCATAATATTTATAATCCTTTATATAACACTATGCTGTGCTCTCTGTACTTCGTCACAAGATTGAGTGAGACTCCTGTCAGACACTTGAAATAACAATGAGAGCCTGTCAGTGGGAAAAACAAGCACTATTATTGGACAGGATGAGCTTCCCTTTTAAGGTGATCCCCTCAATACTGGACCAATTACCGAAATTGTTGTCCCGTTTTGTCAGCTAGACACAAACATGAGAAAATCCTGATTGAAATATATCCTTATTGGAGTACTCTACCTTCCACTGATGTGCCTCTTCTCTCCTACAGCTGCACATTCATCGGTAACCAGGACACGTATGAAACACACCTGGAGATGTGTAAATTTGAGGGTCTGAAGGAGTTTCTGCAGCAGACTGATGACAGGTGAGCAAACAAACTGTACACATCTGAAGTAAAGCTATTGACTGTAAGAAAATGTTGATATCATTTGATATATTCTCATATGAGGAGTTAAGTGTTCAGATATTCAAATATTTGTTTGATCGGTTGGTTTCTGTCTGTCCACCAAGTGTTCAGCATACTCGTCACAATTAATAAACATATTAAAACTCCATATATATATAATGTTTAAGTGATCATTGTGTCTCATTGTTTGAAATCTCTGCCTTCTGTTAGGTTCCATGAGATGCAGCTGACTCTGGCCCAGAAGGACCAAGACATTGCTTTCTTGCGCTCCATGTTGGGCAAACTATCTGAGAAGTTAGATCAGCTAGAGAAGAACCTGGAGCTCAAATTTGGTAAGATACAGTCGAAAGAAGAAGTTCTTCAGTTTGATAGATAAATACTGACAGGAAATACAGACTGGAGAAAGTTTAATAGTCCTAATTGACCCTCTTGCTTGACCTCAGCAGCCTAACTGTGTTTCTTTCTAAAACGTTATTGTGCCTTTTGTATGTTTCAGATGTTTTGGATGAAAACCAGAGTAAACTGAGTGAGGACCTGATGGAGTTTCGTAGAGATGCTTCCATGCTTAACGTAAGTGTTTGTGCACTTTGCAAAGAGAAGAAATAAGTTTTATGTGTGTTAGAGTAACAGTTCACATCGAGTACCCAGAATAAAAGGATAAAGTAAATCAGTGTAGTTGTAGAATAAGTCCCATAAGCTATCGTCTCCCTGCAGGATGAGTTGTCCCACATCAACGCCAGGCTCAACATGGGAATCCTGGGCTGTAAGTATCTGTCTGTCCTGTCTTTCACATCCTTTGTCTCTTCATTATTCTTAACTTCTGTCAGTGGAGTAAAATATTTGACCAACACAGAGACTTTTAATAAGTTTTAAACAATGTAATCATGTTAACTTAAAATGTAAACTCCATCTTTTGATCTGCCTTACTCTCACCACTCACCTTCCTTCTACAACCTCCTCTGTCTCTTCTTTCCTCCTTTCCTCTGTCCTTTTGTTAATCCTCCTGTTTCCACTTCACTTATTCTTCTCACTTGTGTAGCTTTCAGTGAAGAATACATCTCCAGTCTTACCTGTGTCTGTTCCTGTGTGTAGCTTATGACCCCCAGCAGATCTTCAAGTGTAAGGGGACATTTGTTGGACACCAGGGTCCCGTCTGGTGTCTCTGTGTCTACTCCACTGGAGACCTGCTCTTCTCTGGATCCTCAGATAAGACGATCAAGGTAACGTCAACACACACCAAGAAAATTAAAGGCCCACATTAGCACTAAAAACCTTTGACGCAGTAGAGAACCTTCAAACCCCCAGATAGTAACATTCAAACTTCTCCTGAGTACCTGTGGCAACACGCCTGCACCAATGCAATTCAGTATGGTCTTTTTAGTCTTTCTTTTTCTGACTCAGTGATGTTTCGGGCATAGCCTTCACCCACCCACAACCTTGTCTTGTAGTGGAGCTCACCTGCCATGGTGATTTTCAAAGAGGTCAGCTGACCTCTGACCTCATGAGAAAATGAGTTCTAGGTAATCACAAGTCCCTCTTTTCCACTTAATGCTAATCTCATCCAGTTTTGGGCATAAAGCATGAAGTTCTTATGAATGAAACACAAATGACCTCTGTTCACCTACAGTTTTAAAAACAGTTACCCTGCAGAACATGAGTGGTAGAAGTAGAAAGCTTTTTAAAAAGATTTTGATTTTTAATCAAAATTGTGTCATCCCTACTAAAATGCACACAAAGGCAGATCATTTTTGGGGTGGTTTAGCATTAAGTCAGTCCGTCTCCTCTCTTGATCTCAGGTATGGGACACCTGCACCACCTATAAGTGTCAGAAGACCCTGGAAGGTCATGATGGCATCGTACTGGCACTTTGTATCCAAGGGTAATAAAATACACACAACATGCTGTGATCACAAGATACAGGTCAACTGGGAATGATCAGCTCTTCCCTCAAAGCATGACTCGTTGTTGTTTGTCTCCATAGAAACCGGCTCTACAGTGGCTCTGCAGACTGCACCATCATCGTACGTAATGCTCACTTTCCCACTCCCTCTTTGTCAAGGCAAACTTGCACAGTTTGAATTGTGATTTTTGTCTTCCTGCTGTGCATCTTGCATAGGTGTGGGACATCCAGACCCTACAGAAAGTCAATACTATCCGTGCCCATGACAACCCTGTCTGTACACTGGTGTCCTCTCACAACATGTTGTTCAGCGGCTCCCTCAAGGCCATTAAGGTACGGTTATGTACATGATATGTCATCCAGTGGCCTTTCATCATTTTAAAAGGCCAGCGCAGGCAATACCTTATTTTCCACTCTTTTTGAGTCAAGGTTTATTTAAAGTGTATCATCATATGAAAAAGCAAACTGTGTGAACCAGCATTTCTTGTCTTTATGATACATTATGTACATCCAGCCTGTATTAGATTAGTAATAAACAAAATGAAAATGTACCATGATATTATGTTTGTTGTGTTTGAGAAATTGAGAAAAAATCTTGCCGGAGACCCTGTTCTAATTTTAACTATTCGAGATCACTAACCGTAACCATTTTGTGAATGTTTTGCAATTTGGGTAAATGAAAAATAAAACTATTCCAGAGCAGTTTGACCACAGAGGAAGTAGCTGGTTCAGTGGGATGGACTGCGTGGAATCCAGTTCATTGGTTATAACTTTTTCAGGCAGTTTTCTTGTGTGTGTAGTGTTAGAAATTTTGTCTGTAATTGCTGAGGATGTTGGGAAGATGTTAAGTTGTTCAATGAATGTTGTTGCTTCGTAGCACAGCTTCACTGCTAGTATCTGTGATAGAAGTGAGATTTAAAAATATAAATTATGTTATCAACTAATTACCAGGAAGTTATTTTCTGTCTTGACCTTTTATTTTTATCTTGGAAGATGATGACTTTATAAAAGTTACTTAGTGAGGAGGGGAGGAGAGGCTGTCAGTAAGCAGCAATAGCTGTAGCCTTGTCTTTGTTACCATGGTGACACTAGAGAAGGGAATGGGATGATTGTGAGTGTGTGTGTCTTACATGATGTCAGTCCTCTTACACTGGGACTTTCCTTTCTTACCCATCGAGTGCCTCTTCCTCTCGTCTCTCAGCTTCTCTTTATTTCAGCTCAGTGACATCATACTCTTTACTTTATTCACCACTGCGAGCTCGGCTGTGTGTGTGTGTGTGTGTGTGTGTGTGTGTGTGTGTGTGTGTGTGCGTGCGTGCGTGCATGCATGTCTGTGGGTGTTTGCATCAATTATTTTATAAGGGCAGTGAAAACATAATTAACAGAAACACAAACAAACTTTGTTACAAAGAAGTTGTGTCAATATTGTTTTCATCCACATGAACTGCAGCTTTTCCTTCTTAAAGCATAATTTCCATACTCCTTATCTGTGTAGGTGTGGGACATCGTGGGTACGGAGCTGAAGCTGAAGAAGGAGCTGACCGGTTTGAACCACTGGGTCAGAGCACTGGTGGCCTCCCAAAACCACCTGTACAGCGGCTCGTATCAGACCATCAAGGTAGGTGGAGGAGTGGAGAGATGCGAGTAGCACACACACAAACACACTCTGATCAAATTCCTGCTGTCATTGTCCAGTCATAGCGTAGCAACCGTAACTAGGCACGGCAAGCCTGTCAAGCTTAGGATTTCTCCACGTGATGAAGTTGTGTTTATAAAGAGTTTGTGCCTTTTAACAAAATTAACAGTGGAAGGAAGTGGATTAAACTGTTTATTTTAGCGACTTCTCCATGAGCTCCACCCTGGATATGGCTGGTGCCTACCTTTGTTTTTGAAAGTGGGTCGTAAATAGGTTTACTCACTTTTTTTGGGCTTCTTCATATCATCTGCTCTTTGTGTTATATCTCAAGAACAGTTCATCCGATCTAATTTATTTCTCTGGACCAGAGGAAGTGAAGCTTCAGTCGTTAGCATGTCTGGCTAACTACTGTACTGCCTCCAGTGGTAGCTGTTCAATGTGTTAAATTTGCCACAGCTATCACAATGTGTTGTGCTAAAATGGGGAGCTCGACAGGTGTAGCAACTGTAACTAAGGGAGGGAATATTCAACTGAGGAAATGGTCCATAACTGTTGATGTTGTGATCAATCAGTCAAGTTTTCTTATGAGGTGCAGCAGAATGAAGGGTTTTGTTTAGCCGATGCTACAGATTTATCTGCCAGTGACAGATTTGAGTGGGTTTGGAAGATGGCTGCTGTTAATTTTGGAGTCAGAGCAAAGAAAAAGCTCGGTTGTGTAGTTAACACAGAGACCAAAAATAAATGGTTTTATTAACACAGTGATGGGTGTTTGTTTTTTTTTTTTATAGCAGTAACTTTGCTACTCATACTGGAGTTCTGTGTGTTGTGTGGACTGAAAGCTGTTTGGTAATACTGTGGTCAGTGACTATATTTTGTCTTCTCTCTGAGGAGGACTTCATTTTCATTCACCACCTCAGTGTGTCTTTATTTGTGTGTGTGTGTGTGTCCTGTTGTCTTGCTGGAGCTGGTCACTAATGAATACCTCAGGGATGCTGCAGATAGAGATAAAGACGACAGAAAAGGAAGCAGAGAGGCAGAATGAAGCACGAGGAAAGAGAGATGAAAGACGGATGAGGCTTATAAGCAGTTTGTCTCTAGACATCAGTTCGCTTGAGAAGCTATTTAGAAAGTGTTTTGCTGCAGCAAACTTTACCAATATTCTGTGAAAAACCTCCCTTTGAACATTTTGGCAATTAAATAACTTTGACAGAGGAACTGCAAAGCTCATAGATTTTTTTAATCATGAAACTCATGATTTCTTTTTTTAAAATGCCAGAATTTCTTTTTTTTTCTTTTTATGTTTGTTTGGATTTTTGATGTTGGATTAGCTTTCTTTCACACCAGTGTACTGTTTCTCACAGATAGTTGGCAATATTTAATTAATTAGACTGCCAGTGACAAAGCTCTTATTATTAAAGGAAACCAAGAGGTTACATTTTTATAGTATTTAATTTATGCCATTTTCAAAACAGAATGTTTCATATCTTTGAGCTCATTAATTTAGTTTCTGTTTTGGTTCGCTGCTCTCACAGTGCAGCGGTTTTCAGTGAGAAGACTTTTAAAACACACAATAGAGCTGGGTATTATTAAAAATATACTGCCCAAGCCCACTAACTATGCACTGATAATATGTCAGTGTTGTTTTTTCCTGCCTGGAGAAATAATAAGAGTACAGTTTCTGATTATAGCTGATGTTGTTGCTGTTGGTCAGACTAAATAAGTAAATAGAAACTTGGGATTTGTGTTTTTGTTTATTTTTTAATAATAATAATGAATATAATAACAATAACTGATTAATCCAGATTGAGCTGCTACCTTTTACACTGATGCTCAATGCCAGTAGCATAAGCTAAGCTAAACTAAGCCGAGCTAAGCTGAGCTGAGTGAATGTGGAGCTTGTCTCTATGAAAGAGTATCATCTCTGTGTCTCTGGACTACATTTTGTGGCCTGTCTGCAGCGCCGCGTTGCGATTGGTCAGCGAGACCAGTCGATCGCTCCACTCTGTGTTGCCATGGAGATGAGAATTGACAACTTGCAGCTGGTGAACAGCTCACTTTTTCCACTGCTGATATTTTGTGTGTGTTTATCTAATCCTTCCCAAAATACTTACATCCACTTCACCATCCTCCTCTTTCTCTTTTTCAACTGTTTATTTTTCTTTCCATCTCTCTTGCTCTGTCAGATTTGGGACATCCGCTCTCTGGAGTGTGTTCACGTCCTGCAGACCAGCGGTGGCAGCGTCTACTCCATCGCCGTCACCAACCACCACATCGTCTGTGGCACCTATGAAAACCTCATCCATGTAAGCAACATGCGTACGATGAAAATAAGACTGGGGACACATGATGTTGTTTGCTTTTTGTTTTTTTTCTTGCAGCATTGTTTATAAATTTTGTGGCTGACCTGTCATCCACGGAAACAATTCACACACAACATTTTATTTTGTGTTTTTAACTTGTTTTTTAATCAGTTTTTCTATTTATCTGCCTCTTATTGTTTTTGCACTGAATGGCTCGTAAGCTTTGCACTAAAATTTGTACCAGAACTCTGTGTGAGTGCACAAATGGCAAAGAAAACCTCTTGAAATTATATTTGATTTCATTTACTTTCCTTCATTCCTGCCTCATGAGCAAAACTAGAACGTGTCTCGCCCTCTCTCTCAAGACATGAGGTTTTGTCTGGCCCCAGTTATTCTTGGCTGTTGTCTTTTTTTCTTTTTTTTTGCCCCTCAGTATTCACATTATACTCTCACAGGGTTTATCCACTGTTAAAATAGGGTTATTTGAGCATCAAAGCTGTTGCTGTTGTCTTAATGATTTAAGGTGCTTGTCTCTCTCCAGGTGTGGGACATTGAGTCTAAAGAGCAGGTGAGGACCCTGACAGGTCACGTGGGAACAGTTTACGCTCTCGCTGTCATCTCCACCCCTGACCAGACCAAAGTGTTCAGTGCCTCCTACGACCGCTCACTCAGGGTGAGGACGGACAGTGTGTCCATTTCTGTGTGTTTGTCTTGTGTGAGAGTGGAAAGACGGAGTGCACTTCATTCAAACACTTATGCTCCTGTCGATTTTTGACCCGTGTGCATTCTTTTCAACTCACCGAGTGTCATTGATGTACATAAACATCATTTGAAAGCCAACTCTTGAGTTCCAATGATGTATGTATACGTCAAAGAGTGATTTTGGGCCTTCTGGGATATGTAGTCAGAACATAAGCCACACAGATCGAGCAGGAAGTGGAGACGTTGGGATCAGAGAGCAGAGCAATAGGTACGAGGAAAAAAAAATATTTTCGTGAAACTAGTCTCTACTTTCCTCCACATTAAACAAGAATGGAACAGGGTAAAAACAAACCTTTTTTTTCATGACAAAATAGAGTCTCTTCTTTCATTTGAGCTATTTTTCAGAGTCATAGTACAAAATGTTCTGTGGGTCTTGAAATATGACTCAAAGTGGGCAAAACACTGGCACAAGACACTTTCTGTTTTAAAAAATGGCCTGCACAGAATGAGTTAAGCATAACATAATATGTGATATCTTATATTTCACAATATATTTGTATTATAATATTATTTTACACTCAATTTTTTGACCAGCTTCTGTGCTTATCGTAATTACCAAATATTCATTATTTTTTCTGATTTTTAACCCTTTAATTACTTTTTTTTTTTTTTTTTACAAAAGGCCACTGTTGTTATGAAAAAATAAAAAAATAAAAACAACAACAAATAACAACACTCACATGTTACCTTAATATCAGACAGCCTAAGACTTGTTGAGCCTGCTGGGCTCCTCTCTGGCTCCACACATCATGGTCATATCCTTTTCATAGACAAACATAAGCCAATCAAATCAAGCAAGAGCTGGGCTTTACTACTTAACCACTTCCTTCCTGTTTTGATGCTAGCTAATAATATCCCCAAACTGCTATGAAAACACAATATATTTATATTTGCTGTAGGTGTGGAGCATGGACAACATGATCTGTACTCAGACGTTGCTCAGACACCAGGGCAGTGTTACAGCTCTAGCCGTCTCTAGAGGACGCCTCTTCTCTGGAGCTGTCGACAGCACCGTCAAGGTACCAAACATCCTCTCTCCATCTATCAGCTGCTCTACATCTGTGTCTGTCTGTCTGTCTGTACTACAGAGTCCTCTGCTTTATCTCATCCACCCATTTTGTGAATGCTCAACAGAAGCATCAAAAAACGTGCCTTAATAAAAACATTTTGAAATAAGTTCAGAGCACAATATGTTTTATAACCATTCTGGCTAAGTGCCTTTATGTATCCTTCATCTTTCTTTCCTTGGTATTCCTTTAATTTACGATTCATTGATAACTTCATTTCAACTTTATTTGACCATCTAAAGTGATTATTGTCTCTCTCTCTCAGGTGTGGACATGCTAAACAAACACTTGCTGCGGGAGTCCAGTTCTCTTCACGTCTTTACGAACGGTATCCTTTCCCCACATGATTTCCTCCACGTGATTTCCTCCTCCTCAACATTTCTTTAACGGCCACAGACCAATAATAACCGCCACTTCACATTGAGCTGCATCGAAAGCCTTTTACTAAACGTTGCTTTTAAAACTTCAAACCCTCAGGGGTCTTGACCGGGTCAGCGTTGAGGGTCAACGTGGGGGTCCAAGGACCTCATCACCAGTGCATTATGGCACAAAATAAGACACGTTGCCTTACAGTCGCACCGCACTGCGCCAAAACCAAGACTGACTGGCTGCTGCACCTCTGTAATAAGAGCAGGAAGCAAAGAGTCACGTCCTGCCTGCTTCCTGCAGACACAACCTGCCGTTTAAGAACTGTACTAATGATGCCTAATGCATACTGTTCATATACATCTATAAGGGCTGGCTTCACAAACATGGAGAGACGCCACAACCACTCCAAACATAACATGTTACGCATCCCAGAACAAAGACAAGAAATAGAAATTGGGACTAGGTTATTGTATGCAGATGAAGTCGCAGAAGTTGTAATGAAATGTCTGTGAAGACTCCATTGACCCAGGATGTCTCCTGATACATCCTGAAGAGCAGTGTGAGAGGAAGGGAGTGGCTCATAGTGGATGCACCAAGACGATCCTTCTGTTAAAGGAACTGGTCGGTTGTTTTGCAGTGAGGTACTTGTCCATAGTGGGTTAGGGTCAGTTATTACCTACGGTAGATGGCGGTCAGTCAAGTCAAGTCAAGTCAACTTTATTTGTATAGCCCAATATCACAAATTATGAATTTGCCTCATTGGGCTTTACAATCTGTACAGGATATGACACCCTCTGTCCTTTACAATGACCCTCGCATCGACTAAGGAAAAACTCCCCAAAAAAAAACCTTTTAACAGGGAAGAAAGCGGAAGAAACCTCAGGAAGAGCAACAGAGGAGGATCCTCTTCCAGGATGGACAGACGTGCAATAGATGCCATGTGTACAGAATAACAACAATGAAAACACATTAACACTAACATACAAAATTGTATGGAAATGTCCAACTCAATATAACAACAGCTAATATACAGTGTGTATATATAGAATTGTATGAGAGTGTCCAAGGGGATGAAGAGCATCATCAAGCTATCAGCAAGGATGAGAAGCATGTCCTCTCCACCATGCCAACCAGAAGAAGCCTGGGCAGCACATCTTCCACTCCACCACACCAAACAGGAGAAACCTCCGCAGGATGACCTCATCACCACCACGTCACTCAGAACCAGAAGATGAAGCCTGACTGGTCTGCACAACCACTACTCCACCAGGTAGACTGGATCCATGGATACCTGTGAGATGAGAACGCATACAGGGACTACGAGGCACAAAACTAATCTGCAGCATGTGTTAAAGGGAGGAAGAGTAAACACATCCTCTTCTCCACTACTCTAACAGATACAACCTGAGCAGCATCGCCTCTTCTCCATCTCACCACCATCAGGACAGGCGAAGCCTGGATGACATCAACTCCTTCTCAAACAAGTAGCCTCAGCTCACAGACACCTGGGAGCTGGGAGCAGGGGCTCGGGGAAGAAGATGAGTTAGTAAAATGACTTAATGGAGGCATCGAAATGAAGAAGAAGAGAAGCTCAGTGTGTCAGAGGAAGTCCCCCGGCAGTCTAGACCTATAGCAGCATAACTAGGATTGATCCAAGGCAGCCTGAGTCAACCTTGGATCAGTCCTAACTATAAGCACTGTCAAAAGGAAAGTCTTAAGCCTACTCTTGAATAAGGGGATGGTGTCTGCCTCCCGGACTGAAAGAGGGAGTTGGTTCCACAGAAGAGGAGCTTGATAACTGAAAGCTCTAGCTCCCATTCTACTTTTATAAACCCTAGGAACCGCTAATAGTCCTGCATTCTGAGAGCGTAGAGTTCTAGCAGGATTATAAGGCACTATTAGCTCTTTAAGATAAGATGGTGCCTGACCATTAAGTGCCTTGTAGGTGAGGAGGAGGATTTTAAATTCTATTCTAGATTTTACAGGAGCCAGTGCAGAGAGGCTAACACCGGAGAAATATGGTCTCTTTTCCTGGTTCTGGTCAGAACACGTGCTGCAGCGTTCTGGACCAGCTGGAGAGTCCTGATAGACTTATTAGGGCAGCCTGATAATAACGAGTTACAATAGTCCAGCCTGGAAGTTACAAATGCATGGACTAATTTTTCTGCATCGTTTGGGAGAGAATATGCCTTATTTTTGCAATGTTACGCAGATGAAAAAAGCTGTTCTAGCTGTTTGTTTCATGTGGACGTTGAAGGACATATCTTGGTCAAAATTACCCCTAGATTCCTTACAGTGGTGTTCGGAGGCTGGTGCGAAGCCACCTAGAGTAAATAAGTCATTAGATAGGTTATTTCTGAGATTTTCAGGGCCAATTAGAATAACCTCAGTTTTATCTGAATTTAACAACAAGAAATTGTGCGCCATCCAAGTTTTTATATCCTGAAGACATGTTTGGAGTTTAGCTAACTGGCTGGATTCGTCTGACTTAAATGACAAATATAGCTGAGTATCATCTGCATAACAGTGAAAGTTTATGGAGTGTTCCTGATAACATTGCCTAAAGGAAGCATATATAAAGTAAATAGAATAGGCCCAAGCACAGAACCTTGAGGAACTCCATAACTGACTATGGACTGCATGGAGGACTCATCATTAATGTGAACAAACTGTGATCGATCCGATAAGTAGGATTTGAACCAGCTTAAAGCAGTTCCTCTGATGCCAGTTAAATGTTCTAATCTCTGCAACAGGATATGGTGGTCAATAGTATCAAAAGCAGCGCTAAGATCTAACAAGACAAGTACTGAGACGAGTCCATGGTCTGGCGCAATTAGCAGGTCATTAGTAATTTTCACCAGAGCGGTCTCGGTGCTATGATATTTTTCTAAATCCTGACTGAAAGTCCTCAAATAGATTATTGTTCTGGAGGAAGTCACACAGCTGACTGCACACTGCTTTCTCAAGGATCTTAGAGAGAAAAGGAAGGTTGGATATTGGTCTATAGTTGGCTAAACCTCTGGATCAAGACCGGGCTTCTTCAGAAGAGGTTTGATTTTGCTACTTTAAATGACTGAGGTACATAGCCTGACAGCAAAGATAAGTTGATCATGTTTAATAAAGAGGTGCTCAGTAACGGTAAAGCTTCTTTAAGCAGTGAAGTTGGGATGGGATCTAAGAGACAAGTAGAAGGCTTAGATGAGGAAATCAATGAAGTCAGTTTGTGGAGGTCTATGGGAGAAAAGCAGTCCAAGTATACATCAAGTTCTTCAATGAGTCCTATGCTTCCTGTGTTTAAAGACAAAGCAGTTTCAGTCAAAGGCACAGTGTGACTGATTTTCTCCCTAATAGTTATAATCTTCTCATTAAAGAAGCTCATGAAGTCACTACTACTGAGGGTTGTGGGAACAGATGGTTCAATAGAGCTGTGGCTCTCTGTCAGCCTGGCTACAGTGCTGAAAAGAAACCTGGGGTTGTTTTTATTTTCCTCTATTAATGATGAATAATAGCTGCTCTGGCCTTACGGAGAGCCTTCCTATAAGCTTTCAAACTATCATGCCAGTCCAGGCGAGGCAGCTTGCAGACCGGTTAAACGCCACTTCCTTTCTCAAATCTTCTTGCTGCTTGCTTTAAACTGCGGGTGTGAGGGTTATACCATGGAGCCAGCTTTCTATGCTTTACTATCTTCTTTTTAGAGGAGCAACAGAGTCTAGAGATGCTGCTCGCAGAGAGTCTGCAGCACTATCTACCAAATTATCAATTTGAGTAGGACTGGAAGTCTGAGCCCTCAAGTATATTGATATTAGATATTGAATTAAAAGCTAATGGAATTATATCCTTAAACTTGGCTACAGCACTTTCAGATAAACATCTAGTGTACATGGATTTACCTGATGGAGTGTAGTCCAGAAGAAAAAATTCAAAGGTTAACAAGTAATGGTCTGATAGGAAGGAATTCTGTTGGTGGACTGATAAATGTTCTACTTCAATGCCGTAGGTCAGGACCAGGTCGAGTGTATGGTTAAAACAGTGAGTTGGTTCCTGAACATTCTGACAGAAGCCAATTGAATCTAACAGCGAGATAAAAGCAGTACCAAGGCTGTCACTGTCAACGTCCACATGAATATTAAAGTCACCTACAATAATGACTTTATCAGTTCTCAGGACTAAAGTTGATAAAAACTCAGAGAACTCAGATATAAATTCAGAATATGGACCTGGAGCACGGTACACTATAACAAATAAAACTGGTTTCTCTGTTTTCCATTTAAGATGAGAAAGACTAAGAACCAGGCTTTCAAAAGACTTATAATTTAATTTAGGTTTAGGTTTGATCGATAGACTAGAATCAAAAATGGCTGCAACTCCTCCTCCACGCACCTGTATCTCTAGGAATATGAGTATTAATATGACTAGGAGGAGGGATTCATTCAGGCTGACATAATCATCCTGACACAACCAGGTTTCAGTAAGACAAAATAAATCAACCTGGTTATCTGATATTAATTCATTTACTAGTAGAGCTTTAGATGATAATGACCTGATATTTAAAAGTCCACATTTAATTCTCCTGTCCTGATTAACTATTTCAGCAGTGGATTTAATTTTTATTAAGTTATTTTGTTCAACTCCCCTTTTGTTTACTATGGATTTAACTGATTTTAGTGGTCGTGGGACAGACACCGTTTCTATGGGGTTCTGGGTGGGTGACTGCTCTAATGGAAGCACAGAGAAGTGTGTTAAACTACAACTCTGTCTCCTGGTCTCAACCCTGGGTTGTCATGGGTTAGGGTGAATAATAAACTTGGCCATGTTTCTAGAAATGAGAGCTGCTCCTTCCAAAGTAGGATGGATGCAGTCTCTCCTCATCAGACCAGGTTTTCCCCAGAAACTGTTCCAATTATCGATGAAGCCCACATCATTAACTGGACACCACCTCGACAGCCAGCGGTGGAAGGATGACATGCGACTAAACATGTCATCAGAGGCCAAGCTAGGGAGGGGACCAGAGAAAACTACGGAGTCCGACATTGTTTTAGCGTAAGCACACACCGATTCCACATTAATTTTTGTGACCTCCGATTGGCGTAACCGGGTGTCATTACCGCCAGCGTGAATAACAATAGTCCCATATTTACGCTTATCCTTAGCCAGCAGTTTCAAATAGGATTCAACGTCGCCCGCTCTGGCCCCCGGAATGCATTTGACTATGGTTGCCGGTGTCGCTAATTTCACGTTTCGAAGAATAGAGCTGCCAATAACCAGGGTTGGCTTCTCAGCGGGTGTGTCGCTGAGTGGGGAAAACTTGTTAGAAACGTGAAGGGGTCGGTGGTGAGCCGTGGGCTGTTTAAAACTACGCTTCCTTCGGACAGTCACCCACTCTCCCGGCTGCTCGGGAGTTGCCGGGGGACGGCTAGCAGGAGCTACGCGAGGTCGGCTCGCGCCGGCTAGGGGCTGGCTAGCTACGGAAGCATAACTAGGACTTTGGATGGTGCGGCCAGCGCTTCTAACTCGCTAAGCCTCGCCTCCAAAACCGCGAACATGCTACACTTGTTACACGTACCATTATCACTAAAGGAGGCAGAGGAATAACTGAGCATGAGACACACTGAGCAAGAGAAAGCAGGAGAAGGAAGAGGAGAAGCCATGGATATACGCTAAGATAGCTGCTAAGCTAGGCTATGGAAGCTAGTTGTTAGCCGAAAAAAGCCGCTGGAAAACACCAACGAGTGACAGGGAAAGTCTAGGGAAGTTTTAGAGTGCTTGATAGGATTAGTACACTACAAATGTACGGCGGGACGTTAACCACTGTGGATTAAGACAGTAACAAAACTATTTTTGTGGCAGAGCAGCTCAGAGTGCTGTAGGAAACAACAGAGTAGCGGCTGAGAGCGGAAATGATGCAATACGCTTACCGTATAGGAGGAGGGACAGGTCCGATGGTCAGCACATCCTCAGTTTGGAGAAACAGACAATAGCAGCATGGAAGCTAAGCAGTGTCCTGCTGTGGACATACTTTGGTGGACACTATATTCAGAATATATCCAGTGTTTTACCTTGCAATCAGACGACCCTTTCTGATGGGTGACTGAAGCCGTTCATCCAGCTACGCTCCCTTCAAAGCAACCAGACACCTAAATTGTTGGTTTACTGATGCCTGTATTGATTAGTTTGCTCCTGATATTGTGTGAACTAACCCTTTAAAAGACCAAAGTTTCTGACCTCACACAATCCCAATCTGAATAATCCCTTTTAATATTTCACCTCCAACTTGGCTGTCTTTTTGATAACTACAGTCAAAGTTAAAGTCTCTGCTAATAATATTCTTAAGGATTTTCATAGACATAAATAAGCACATAAGAGTGCTACATGGTCTTCATGGCTATTAGACATTTAAGACAATTCCAGTTGTTGGCAGATGAGAATGGTTTGTCTCTTAACCAATCATTTCAGGATGTGGTTGTCACTCAGAACTGTGAAACCAGCCTTTATGTTTAGCAAGAGAATGACAGATGTATAGATTTACTGAGTTTTATATTAGTGCCATGATAGAGCTCTATTCAGAGCCATTAACGGTTGTACACTTGTGTAAAATAAGTCTGGACATGTGTCCCCGAAAAGGACTCACACTGGCCTACAGGACAGAGAGGGAGATGGGAATACAGTCTGTGTGCACGTATGTGTCTGCTCTATATGTATGTGTTTCAATGAATGCCAAACATCTGGCTGAAAGTAAGACTGTAATGATACCCCCACCCCCACCCCAGCCTCTCGGCTCTCTGACTCCAACTGGTTAGAATGAACGTAACCACAGATTAACACTGATTGTTTGTTTTATGACTGTAACACACGATAGACTGATGGCGATGATGAGCCAGTGACTGTGTGTATTGAACCTTTACACTTCCAGGAGACCAATGCATAGAAAGTGCCATTGAGATAAAGTGAAGTCCTGCTTTCCTAAGAGATGTTTCAGCACCCATATTGGGTTGAAAATATAAATATAATATGCTTGGGAGGGTAGTTTTAAATCAATTGTGTACATCCACACCAAATTCAGACATGTGGGCCAAATTACTGTTTTTACAGATGTTCAGAATTATGTTAACTGGTCACTACTTAATGTAGCCTTAGTGGGTCAGTGGAAGTGAAGGACATGTCCTCACCGATCAGTTTCAATAATTCCTTGTATACTTGTAATCATTTAAGCCTGAGTTGATCATTGATCAATAAAACTGTTGTACACTTTCAGAGCTGTTGATGTGTTTTATTTGATCAATGCAATTTACTGCCATTATATGGAATCAAAATAGGGTCAGAAGTATGTGTGTGAGACCATGTCTGGAAATATGCTTTATATGAATTGTTTCCTGTGAAAAAAGTGATTAAAAAATCATAGAATAGTATGACATGAAATGGTGTACTTTCTCATAAAATATAAAAAAAAGTCAATAATTTTTGAAAATTTCATTTAAAAAAAATAGTATGTCGAACATTTTGCGAAAAAGTCATGGTTTCTTATGTCAAAGTAATAAAGAGTCATAGAATATTAATACATTAATAGAAATAAAAATGATGTCTGTAACAAAATGTCATGAAAAACTCATAGAATGTTGAAATTTCATGAGTTGTACATAATTTCAAAACCTAATGATATATTTTATTTATACAGTTTTATAGTGTTTCATATTTGTTATTTGAACATGGACAGGTTGGTGCAGAAGGAGGTGGCAGCAATGTCGAAGGTTCTGTTGCTTTTTCCTGAGGGGTGGAGACGAGGTAGGAGTGTGTTGATGGAGCAGGTAGAAAAGGTAAGATGTCAGTAAAAGATCATGAATAGTAATAAAAAAATGTATTGCCTATTGAAAAAAAAAAGTTTTTCACAAAATGGAATAAAAATAATGATTCATAAAAAAAGCATCATAGTGTAGTATGTTGATTTTTATCAGTTTTGTATGTCAAAATGCTCAGAATTTCATTAAAAAAAACATGGCATGTTGAAATTTTAATGAAAAACAAGCCTCCTATCAAAAAATCCAAAAACACTCAAAATAGTATGACAGTAGTAAAAATAGTATAATAGTATAGTTTCTCACAAAATGTCATAAAAAACCTAATAATTCAGCCAGGTACAAAATCTCATAAAAACACCATAGTATAATAGTTGATTTTTTTTAGAAAAGTGTTCCCTATGTTAAAAAAATTTAAAAAAAAAAAAAGTTGAAAATTTTATAAAAAATGACTTTTTAAAAAAAAAAAAATAATTGCTTCCTATGTCAAAAAACAATCATAGAATAGTAAGACATGAATTAAAATGATAATTTTACATAAAATAAATAATATATATAATTGAAAATTTCATTAAAAATGCCATAGTATAGTTAAAAAGTAATTGTGTCCTATGTTGAAAAAAATCATAAAAACAGTCATGAATAGTAAGACATTAATAAAAATGCTATAGTATCTCATAAAATGTCTAAAAATAAAAAATGCCATAGTATAGTATGTTGAAATTTTTTATCAAAAACAAAATAGTTTTCTGTCATTAAAGGCATAAAAACAGTCATAGTAAGACACAAATAAAAATGCTATAGTTTCTCATTAAATGTTAAAAAAGTAATAATTTTGTATGTTGAAAATTTCAGAGAAAAGTCCATAGAATATGTCAGTTTTATTTAAAAAAATCATGTCAAAAACATGAAAACAGTCATAAAAAAGTAAGACACAAATTTGTAGTTTCTCACAAAATATCACAAAAAATAATAATTCAGCATGTTGAAAATTTTCAAAAAAATGCTCATGAAAATGTAAAAAGTAATAATTTTGCATGTTGAAAAATTCATACAAAAAGTACCACAGTATACTGTATAGATTTTTTTTTTTTTTTTTTTACAAGAAAAGTAATTGTTTCCTATGTTGAAAAAGTCATAAAACAGTCATGGAATAGAAAGACATTAATAGAAAATTCTGCAAGTTGAAAGTATGTCAAACTTTTATGAAAAAAAAATAGTTTCCTGTGTCAAAAAACATTGTGAAAACAATCATGGAATAGTGAGATGTTGATAAAAATGGTATAGTTTCTCATTAAATAAAATTTTATTTAAAAAAAACAGTTTCCTGTGTCAAAGAAGTAACAAAACAGTCATGGACTAGTAAGACATTCATGAAAATTCTGCATGTTGAAAATTGCAAGTTTTACATATGCTAAAATTTGGCAAATTTTCAAATTATTTCACGAAAATATACCATAATTTCATTCAAAATGCCATAATAAGTCATTTTGACAACTTTTCTTCACAATTGAAAATTTGACTTTTTCGACTTTTTTCGCCATATTGTAGTATGCCATTTTTTCCAGATTTTTAGATATGGTAAACTATGGTGAATTTTCAACCATTTTTCAAGAAATTATACCATCATTTCATTCAAAACGCCATAATAGGTCATTTTGACAACTTTTCTTCACATTTCAAAATTTGACTTTTTCGACTTTTTTCGACATGCTATGGTGTGGCATTTTTTTTCAAAATTTTTAGATATGCTAAAATATGGCGAATTTTCAAGTTTTTTTCAAGAAATCATGACACAATTTCATTCAAAATGCTATAATAAGTCAATTTGACAACTTTTCTTCACATTTGAAAATTTGATTTTTTCGACATACTATGCCTTGGCATTTTTTCCAATTTTTAGATATGTTAAAATATGGCGATTTATTAAGTTATTTCAAGAAATTATGCCACAATGTCACTCAAAACACTATAACAAGTCATTTTGACAACTTTTCTTGATTTCTAAAAATTTGACTTTTTTCGACATACTATAGTATGGCATTTTTCCCAAATTTTTAGATATGCTAAATTATGGTGAATTTTCAACCATTTTTCAAGAAATTATACCCTAATTTCATTCAAACCGCTATAACAAGTCATTTTGACAACTTTTCTTCACATTTGAAAATTTGGCTTTTTGGACTTTTTTTGACATACTATAGTATGGCATTTCTTCCAAATTTTTAGATATGCAAAAATATGGCAAATTTTCAGGTTGTTTCAAGAAATTACATCACAATTTTGTTCAAAATGTTGTAATAAGTCATTTTGACAACTTTTCTTCACATTGAAAATTTGACTTTTTCGACTTTTTTCAACATACTATAGTATGGCATTTTTCCAAATTTTTAGATCTGCTAAAATATGGAGAATTTTCAACCCATTTCAAGAAATTATACCACAATTTCTTCCAAAACGCCATAAAAAGTCATTTTGACAACTTTTCTTCACATTTGAAAATTTGACTTTTTCATCTTTTTTCGACATAGTGTAGTATGGTGTTTTTTTTCCCAAATTTTTAGATATGCTAAAATATGGAGAAATTTCAAGTTATTTAGAAAAAATATACCACCATTTCATTCAGAACGCCATAACAAGTAATTTTCACAACTTTTCTTGACATTTAAAAATTTTACTTTTTTGACTTTTTTCGACATTGTATAGTATGGCATTTTTTTTTCAAATTTTTAGATATGTTAAAATATGGTGAATTTTCAACCATTTTTCAAGAAATTATACCATAATTTTATTCAAAACGCCATAATAAGTCATTTTGACAACTCTTCTTCACATTTCAAAATTTGACTTTTTCAACTTTTTTTTGACATACTATAGAATGGCATTTTTTCCAAATTTTTACATATGCTAAAATATGGCGATTTTTAAAGTTATTTCAAGAAATTATACCACAATATCACTCAAAACCCTATAACAAGTCATTTTGACAACTTTTATTGACATTTGAAAATTTGACTTTTTTTCAACATACTATAGTATGGCATTTCTTCCAAATTTTTAGATATGCTAAAATATGGCAAATTTTCAAGTTATTTCAAGAAATTACACAACAATTTCATTCAAAACGCCATAACAAGAAATTTTCACAACTTTTCTTGATATTTGAAAATTTCACTTTTTTGACTTTTTTTGACATACTATAGTATGGCATTTTTCCAAGTTATTTCAAGAAAATATACCACAATTTCACTCAAAATGCTATGATAAGTCTTTTTGACAACTTTTTTTGACATTGAACAACTTTACTTCTTCGACTTTATTCGACATACTATAGTATGGCATTTTTTCCAGATTTTTAGATATGCTATAATATGGCGATTTTTGAAGTTATTTCAAGAAATTATACAACAATTTCGTTCAAAATGCTGTAATAAGTCATTTTGACAACTTTTCTTCACATTTGAAAATTTGACTTTTTTGACTTTTGTCGACATACTATTGTATGGCATTTTTTCCAAATTTTTACATATGCTAAAATATGGTGATTTTTGAAGTTATTACAAGATAGACCAGAACCAGGAAAAGAGACCATATTTCTCCGGTGTTAGCCTCGCTGCACTGGCTCCCTGTAAAATCTAGAATAGAATTTAAAATCCTCCTCCTCACCTACAAGGCACTGAATGGTCAGGCACCATCTTATCTTAAAGAGCTAATAGTGCCTTATAATCCGGCTCGAACTCTGCACTCTCAGAATGCAGGACTATTAGAGGTTCCTAGGGTTTATAAAATTAGAATGGGAGCTAGAGCTTTCAGTTATCAAGCTCCTCTTCTGTGGAACCAACTCCCTCTTTCAGTCCGGGAGGCAGACACCATCCCCTTATTCAAGAGTAGGCTTAAGGCTTTCCTTTTTGATAGTGCTTATAGTTAGGACTGATCCAAGGCTGATGTAGGCTGCCTTGGATCAATTCTTAGTTATGCTGCTATAGGTCTAGACTGCCGGGGGACTTCCTCTGATGCACTGAGCTTCTCTTCTTCTTCACTTCAATGCCTCCATTAAGTCATTTTACTAACTCATCTTCTTCCTCGGTGTCCCTGTGCTCTCAGCTCCCAGGTGTCCGTGAGCTGAGGCTACTTGGTGGGAAGGAGGTGGTGTCATCCAGGCTTTGTCTGTCGTGATGGTGGTGAGATGGAGAAGAGGCGATGCTGCTCAGGTTGAATCTGTTAGAGTAGTGGAGAAGAGGATGTGTTTACTCTTCCTCCCTTTAACACATGCTGCAGATTAGTTTTGTGCCTCGTAGTCCCTTTGTGTTCTCATCTCACAGGTATCCATGGATCCAGTCTACTTGGTGGAGTAGTGGTTGTGCAGACCAGTCAGGCTTCATCTTCTGGTGCTGAGTGATGCGGTGGTGACGAGGTCATCTTGCGGAGGCTTCTCCTGTTTGGTGTGGTGGAGAGGAGGACGTGCTGCCCAGGCTTCTTCTGGTTGGCGTGGTGGAGAGGAAAATGTGCTTCTCATCCATTGCTGATAGCTTGATGATGCTCTTCATCCCCTTGGACACTCTCATACAATTCTATATATACACTATATATTCGCTGTTGTTATATTGAGTTGGACATTTTCATACAATTTTATATGTTAGTGTTAATGTGTTTTCATTGTTGTTATTCTGTACACATGACATCTATTGCACGTCTGTCCATCTTGGAAGAGGGTTCCCTCCTCTGTTGCTCTTCCTGAGGTTTCTTCCGTTTCTTTTTCCCTGTTAAAAGGCTTTTTTTGGGGAGTTTTTCCTTAGTCGATGCAAGGGTCATTTGTAAAGGACAGAGGGTGTCATATCCTTTACAGATTGTAAAGCCCAATGGGGCAAATTCATAATTGTGATATTGGGCTATACAAATAAACTTGACTTGACTTGATATTATACCACAATTGCATTCAAAACGCAATAACAAGTAATTTTGACAACTTTTCTTGATATCTGAAAATTTGACTTTTTCGACTTCTTTCGACATACTATATTATGGCATTTTTTACAAATTTTTTAGATATGCTAAAATATGGTGATTTTTCAGGTTATTTCAAGAAATTATACCACAATTTCAATCAAAATGCTGTAATAAGTCATTTTGACAACTTTTCTTCACATTTGAAAATTTGACTTTTTTTTAACTTTTTTTGACATACTATAGTATGGCATTTTTCCAAATTTTTAGATACACTAAAATATGGTGATTTTTGAAGTTATTTCAAGAAATTATACCACAATGTCACTCAAAATGCTATAACAAGTCATTTTTACAACTTTTTTTGACACTTGAAATTTTTACTTTTTTTTTTAGACTTTTGTCGACATACTATAGTATGGCGTTTTTTCCAAATTTTTAGATATGCTAAAATATGGCGATTTTTCAAGTTATTTCAAGAAATTATACCACAATATCACTCCAAACGCTATAACAAGTCATTTTGACAACTTTTATTGACATTTCAAAATTTGACTTTTTTTTTTTTTTTTTTACTTTTTTCAACATACTATATAGCATGACATTTTTTCCACATTTTTAGATATGCTAAAATATGGCAAATTTTCAAGTGATTTCAAGAAATTATACCACAATGTCACTCAAAAGGCTATAACAATTCATTTTGACAACTGTTCTTGATATCTGAAAATTTGACTTTTTTGACTTTTTTTTGACATACTATACTGTGGCATTTTTTCCCAAATTTTAGATACACTAAAATATGGCGATTTTTGAAGTTATTTCAAGAAATTATACCACAATATCACTCAAAACGCTATAACAAGTCATTTTGACAACTTTTATTGACATTTCAAACTTTGACTTTTTCGACTTTTTTCGACATACTATAGTATGACATTTTTTCAAAATTTTTACATGTGCTGAAATATGGCAAATTTTCAAGTGAATTCAAGAAATTATACCACAATGTCACTCAAAATGCTATAACAAGTCATTTTTACAACTTTTTTTGACACTTGAATTTTTTACTTTTTTTGACTTTTTTCGACATACTATAGTATGGCGTTTTTTCCAAATTTTTAGATATCCTAAAATATGGCGATTTTTCAAGTTATTTCAAGAAATTATACCACAATATCACTCCAAACGCTATAACAAGTCATTTTGACAACTTTTATTGACATGTCAAACTTTGACTTTTTCGACTTTTTTCGACATACTATAGTATGACATTTTTTCAAAATTTTTACATGTGCTGAAATATGGCAAATTCTCAAGTGAATTCAAGAAATTATACCACAATGTCACTCAAAATGCTATAACAAGTCATTTTTACAACTTTTTTTGACACTTGAAATTTTTACTTTTTTTGACTTTTTTCGACATACTATAGTATGGCATTTTTTCCAAATTTTTAGATATGCTGAAATATGGCAAATTTTCAAGTGAATTCAAGAAATTATACCACAATGTCACTCAAAATGCTATAACAAGTCATTTTTACAACTTTTTTTGACACTTGAAATTTTTACTTTTTTCAACTTTTTTCAACATACTATAGTATGGCGTTTTTTCCAAATTTTTAGATATGCTAAAATGTGGCGATTTTTCAAGTTATTTCAAGAAATTATACCACAATATCACTCCAAACGCTATAACAAGTCATTTTGACAACTTTTATTGACATTTCAAAATTTGACTTTTTAAGACTTTTTTCGACATACCACAGTATGACATTTTTTTCCAAAATTTTACATATGCTGAAATATGGCAAATTTTCAAGTGAATTCAAGAAATTATACCACAATGTTACTCAAAATGCTATAAAAAGTCATTTTGACAACTGTTCTTGATACCTGAAAATTTGACTTTTTCAACTTTTTTGGATATACTATAGTATGGCCTTTTTCCCAAATTTTCAGACACACTAAAATATGGCGATTTTTGAAGTTATTTCAAGAAATTATACCACAATGTCACTCAAAGTGCTATAACAAGTCATTTTGACAACTTTTATGGACATTTCAAAATTTGACTTTTTTTTAGTTTTTTCAACATACTATAGTATGGCGTTTTTTCCAAATTTTTAGATATGCTAAAATATGGCAATTTCTCAAGTTATTTCAAGAAATTATCCCACAATATCACTCCAAACGCTATAACAAGTCATTTTGACAACTTTTATTGACATTTCAAAATTTTACTTTTTCGACTTTTTTTCGATATACTATAGTATGACATTTTTTCCACATTTTTACATGTGCTGAAATGTGGCAAATTTTCAAGTGAATTCAAGAAATTATACCACAGTGTCACTCAAAATGCTATAACAAGTCATTTTTACAACTTTTTTGACATTTGAAATTTTTACTGTTTTTGACTTTTTTCTACATACTATAGTATGGCGTTTTTTCCAAATTTTTAGATATGTTAAAATATGGCGATTTTTCAAGTTATTTCAAGAAATTATACCACGACGTCACTCAAAACGCTATAACAAGTCATTTTGACAACTTTTACTTACATTTCAAAATTTGACTTTTTTCGACATACTATAGTATGGCGTTTCTTCCAAATTTTTAGATATGTTAAAATATGGCGATTTTTCAAGTTATTTCAAGAAATTATACCACAATATCACTCCAAACGCTATAACAGGTCATTTTGATAACTTTTATTGACATTTCAAAATTTGACTTTTTTGACTTTTTTCGACATACTATAGTATGGAGTTATTTCCAAATTTTTAGATATGCTGAAATATGGCGATTTTTCCAGTTATTTCAAGAAATTACTAACACAATATCACTCAAAACGCTATAACAAGTCATTTTGACAACTTTTATTGACATTTCAAAATTTGACTTTTTCGACTTTTTTCGACATACTATAGTATGACATTTTTCCCACATTTTTACATGTGCTGAAATGTGGCAAATTTTCAAGTGAATTCAAGAAATTGTACCACAATGTCACTCAAAATGCTATAACAAGTCATTTTTACAACTTTTTTTGACACTTGAAATTTTTACTTTTTTTTGACTTTTTTCGACATACTATAGTATGGCGTTTTTTCCAAATTTTTAGATATGCTAAAATGTGGCGATTTTTCAAGTTATTTCAAGAAATTATACCACAATATCACTCCAAACGCTATAACAAGTCATTTTGACAACTTTTATTGACATTTAAAAATTTGACTTTTTAAGACTTTTTTCGACATACCACAGTATGACATTTTTTTCCAAAATTTTACATATGCTGAAATATGGCAAATTTTCAAGTGAATTCAAGAAATTATACCACAATGTTACTCAAAATGCTATAAAAAGTCATTTTGACAACTGTTCTTGATACCTGAAAATTTGACTTTTTCAACTTTTTTGGACATACTATAGTATGGCCTTTTTCCCAAATTTTCAGATACACTAAAATATGGTGATTTTTGAAGTCATTTCAAGAAATTATACCACAATGTCACTCAAAGTGCTATAACAAGTCATTTTGACAACTTTTATGGACATTTCAAAATTTGACTTTTTTTTTAGTTTTTTCAACATACTATAGTATGGCGTTTTTTCCAAATTTTTAGATATGCTAAAATATGGCAATTTCTCAAGTTATTTCAAGAAATTATCCCACAATATCACTCCAAACGCTATAACAGGTCATTTTGACAACTTTTATTGACATTTCAAAATTTGACTTTTTCGACTTTTTTTCGACATACTATAGTATGACATTTTTTCCACATTTTTACATGTGCTGAAATGTGGCAAATTTTCAAGTGAATTCAAGAAATTATACCACAATGTCACTCAAAACGCTATAACAAGTCATTTTGACAACTGTCCTTGATATCTGAAAATTTAACTTTTTCTACTTCTTTTCAACATACTATAGTATGGCACTTTTTCCAAATTTTTAGATACACTAAAATATGGCGACTTTTGAAGTTATTTCAAGAAATTATACCACAATGTCACACAAAATGCTATAACAAGTCATTTTTACAACTGTTTTTGACATTTGAAATTTTTACTTTTTTGGACTTTTTTCAACATACTTCAGTATGGCATTTTTTCCAAATTTTTAGATATGCTAAAATATGCCGTTTTTTCAAGTGAATTCAAGAAATTATACCACAATGTCACTTAAAACGCTATAACAAGTCATTTTGACAACTGTCCTTGATATCTGAAAATTTGACTTTTTCGACTTTTTTTCAACATACTATAGTATGGCATTTTTTCCAAATTTTTAGAGACACTAAAATATGGTGTTTTTTCAAGTTATTTCAAGAAATTATACCACAATATCAATGAAAATGCTATAACAAGTCATTTTTACAACTTTTATTGACATTTCAAAATTTGACTTTTTTGACTTTTTTCGACATACCATAGTATGACTTTTTTTTCCAAATTTTTACATGTGCTGAAATATGGCAAATTTTCAAGTGAATTCAGGAAATTATACCACAATGTCACTCAAAACGCTATAACAAGTCATTTTGACAACTGTCCTTCACATCTGAAAATTTGACTTTTTCGACTTTTTTCCACATACTATAGTATGGCATTTTTTCCAAATTTTAGATACACTAAAATATGGCGATTTTTGAAGTTATTTCAAGAAATTATACCACAATGTCACTCAAAATGCTATCACAAGTCATATTGACAACTTTTATTGACATTTCAAAATTTGACTTTTTCAACTTTTTTCGACATACTATAGTATGACATTTTTTCCAAATTTTTACATATGCTGAAATATGGCAAATTTTCAAGTGAATTCAAGAAATTATACCACAATGTCACTCAAAACGCTATAACAAGTCATTTTGACAACTTTTATTGACATTTCAAAATTTGACTTTTAAGACTTTTTTTCGACATACTATAGTATGACATTTTTTCCAAATTTTTCGATATGCTAAAATATGGCGATTTTTCAGGTTATTTCAAGAAATTATACCACAATGTCACTCAAAATGCTATAACAACTCATTTTGACAACTTTTATTGACATTTAAAAAAATTGACTTTTTCGACTTTTATTGACCTACTATAGTATGACATTTTTTCCACATTTTTACATGTGCTGAAATGTGGCAAATTTTCAAGTGAATTCAAGAAATTATACCACAATGTCACTCAAAACACTATAACAAGTCATTTTTACAACTTTTTTTGACATTTGAAATTTTTACTTTTTTTTTTACTTTTTTCGACATACTATAGTATGGCGTTTTTTTCCAAATTTTCTAGATATGCTAAAATATGGCAATTTTTCAAGTGATTTCAAGAAATTATACCACAATATCACTCCCAACGCTATAACAAGTCATTTTGACAACTTTTATTGACATTTCAAAATTTGACATTTCTGACTTTTTTCGACATACTATAGTATGGCGTTTTTTCCAAATTTTTAGATATGCTAAAATATGGCGATTTTTCAAGTTATTTCAAGAAATTATGCCACAATATCACTCCAAACGCCATAACAAGTCATTTTGGCAACTTTTATTGACATTTCAAAATTTGACTTTTTCGACTTTTTTCGACATACTATAGTATGACATTTTTTCCACATTTTTACATGTGCTGAAATGTGGCAAATTTTCAAGTGAATTCAAGAAATTATACCACAATGTCACTCAAAATGCTATAACAAGTCATTTTTACAACTTTTTTGACATTTGAAATTTTTACTTTTTTTGACTTTTTTCGACATACCATAGTATGACATTTTTTCCTAATTTTTACATGTGCTGAAATATGGCATATTTTCAAGTGAATTCAAGAAATTATACCACAATGTCACTCAAAACGCTATAACAAGTCATTTTGACAACTGTTGTTGATACCTGCAAATTTGACTTTTTCAACTTTTTTTTTGACATACTATAGTATGGCATTTTTTCCAAATTTTTAGATGTGTTAAAATATGGCGATTTTTGAAGTTATTTCAAGAAATTATACCACAATGTCACTCAAAATGCTATAAGAAGTCATTTTTAAAAGTTTTTTTGACATTTGAAATTTTTACTTTTTTTTAACTTTTTTCGACATACGATAGTATGGCGTTTTTTCCAAATTTTTAGACACACTAAAATATGGCGATTTTTGAAGTTATTTCAAGAAATTATACCACGATGTCACTCAAAATGCTATAACAAGTCATTTTTACAACTTTTTTTGACATTTGAAATTTTTACCTTTTTTTTACTTTTTTCGACATACTATAGTATGGCGTTTTTTTCAAATTTTCTAGATATGCTAAAATATGGCGATTTTTCAAGTGATTTCAAGAAATTATACCACAATATCACTCCAAACGCTACAACAAGTCATTTTGACAACTTTTATTGACATTTCAAAATTTGACTTTTTAAGACTTTTTTCGACATATTATAGTATGACATTTTTTCCAAAATTTTACATATGCTAAATTATGGCAAATTTTCAAGTGAATTCAAGAAATTATACCACAATGTTACTCAAAACGCTATAAAAAGTCATTTTGAAAACTGTTCTTGATACCTGAAAATTAGACTTTTTCAACTTTTTTCGACATACTATAGTATGGCATTTTTTCCAAATTTTTAGATATGCTAAAATATGGCGATTTTTCAAGTTATTTTCAAGAAATTATGCCACAATATCACTCCAAACACTATAACAAGTCATTTTGGCAACTTTTATTGACATTTCAAAATTTGACTTTTTCGACTTTTTTCGACATACTATAGTATGACATTTTTTCCACATTTTTACATGTGCTGAAATGTGGCAAATTTTCAAGTGAATTCAAGAAATTATACCACAATGTCACACAAAATGCTATAACAAGTCATTTTTACAACTTTTTTGACATTTGAAATTTTTACTTTTTTTGACTTTTTTCGACATACTATAGTATGACATTTTTTCCTAATTTTTACATGTGCTGAAATATGGCAAATTTTCAAGTGAATTCAAGAAATTATACCACAATATCACTCCAAACGCTATAACAAGTCATTTTGACAACTGTCCTTGATATCTGAAAACTTGACTTTTTCGACTTTTTTCAACATACTATAGTATGCCATTTTTTTCCAAATTTTTCGATACACTAAAATATGGCGATTTTTCAGGTTATTTCAAGAAATTATACCACTATTTCGGTCAAAATGCTGTGATAAGTCATTTTGACCACTTTTCTTCACATTTGAAAATTTGACTTTTTTTGACATACTATAGTATGGCATTTTTCCATATTTTTAGATATGAAAAATATTGCGAACTTTCAAGTTTTTTCAAGAAATTATACCACAATGTCACTCAAAATGCTATAACAAGTCATTTTTACAACTTTTTTTGACACTCGAAAGTTTTACTTTTTTTTGACTTTTTTCGACATACTATAGTATGGCGTTTTTTCCAAATTTTTAGATATGCTAAAATATGGCGATTTTTCAAGTTATTTCAAGAAATTATACCACAATATCACTCCAAACGCTATAACAAGTCATTTTGACAACTTTTATTGACATTTAAAAATTTGACTTTTTAAGACTTTTTTCGACATAGCACAGTATGACATTTTTTTTCCAAAATTTTACATATGCTGAAATATGGCAAATTTTCAAGTGAATTCAAGAAATTATACCACAATGTCACTCAAAACGCTATAACAAGTCATTTTGACAACTGTTCTTGATATCTGAAAATTTGACTTTTTCGAGTTTTTTGAACATACTATAGTATGGCCTTTTTCCCAAATTTTCAGATACACTAAAATATGGTGATTTTTGAAGTTATTTCAAGAAATTATACCACAATGTCACTCAAAGTGCTATAACAAGTCATTTTGACAACTTTTATGGACATTTCAAAATTTGACTTTTTTTTAGTTTTTTCAACATACTATAGTATGACATTTTTTCCAAATTTTTATATGTGCTGAAATATGGCAAATTTTCAAGTGAATTCAAGAAATTATACCACAATGTCACTCAAAACGCTATAACAAGTCATTTTGACAACTTTTATTGACATTTCAAAATTTGACTTTTAAGACTTTTTTCGACATACTATAGTATGACATTTTTTCCAAATTTTTAGATATGCTAAAATATGGCGATTTTTCAGGTTATTTCAAGAAATTATGCCACAATATCACTCAAAATGCTATAACAACTCATTTTGACAACTTTTATTGACATTTCAAAAATTTGACTTTTTCGACTTTTTTCGACATACTATAGTATGACATTTTTTCCACATTTTTACATGTGCTGAAATGTGGCAAATTTTCAAGTGAATTCAAGAAATTATACCACAATGTCACTCAAAACGCTATAACAAGTCATTTTTACAACTTTTTTTGACATTTGAAATTTTTACTTTTTTTTACTTTTTTCGACATACTATAGTATGGCGTTTTTTTTCAAATTTTCTAGATATGCTAAAATATGGCGATTTTTCAAGTTATTTCAAGAAATTATACCACAATATCACTCCAAACGCTATAACAAGTCATTTTGACAACTTTTATTGACATTTCAAAATTTGACTTTTTAAGACTTTTTTCGACATATTATAGTATGACATTTTCCCCAAAATTTTACATATGCTGAAATATGGCAAATTTTCAAGTGAATTCAAGAAATTATACCACAATGTTACTCAAAACGCTATAAAAAGTCATTTTGAAAACTGTTCTTGATACCTGAAAATTAGACTTTTTCAACTTTTTTCGACATACTATAGTATGGCGTTTTTTCCAAATTTTTAGATATGCTAAAATATGGCGATTTTTCAAGTTATTTCAAGAAATTATGCCACAATATCACTCCAAACGCTATAACAAGTCATTTTGGCAACTTTTATTGACATTTCAAAATTTGACGTTTTCGACTTTTTTCGACATACTATAGTATGACATTTTTTCCACATTTTTACATGTGCTGAAATGTGGCAAATTTTCAAGTGAATTCAAGAAATTATACCACAATGTCACTCAAAATGCTATAACAAGTCATTTTTACAACTTTTTTGACATTTGAAATTTTTACTTTTTTTGACTTTTTTCGACATACCATAGTATGACATTTTTTCCTAATTTTTACATGTGCTGAAATATGGCATATTTTCAAGTGAATTCAAGAAATTATACCACAATGTCACTCAAAACGCTATAAAAAGTCATTTTGACAACTGTTGATACCTGCAAATTTGACTTTTTCAACTTTTTTTTGACATACTATAGTATGGCATTTTTTCCAAATTTTTAGATGTGTTAAAATATGGCGATTTTTGAAGTTATTTCAAGAAATTATACCACAATGTCACTCAAAATGCTATAACAAGTCATTTTTAAAAGTTTTTTTGACATTTGAAATTTTTACTTTTTTTTTACTTTTTTCAACATACGATAGTATGGCATTTTTTCCAAATTTTTAGACACACTAAAATATGGCGATTTTTGAAGTTATTTCAAGAAATTATACCACGATGTCACTCAAAATGCTATAACAAGTCATTTTTACAACTTTTTTTGACATTTGAAATTTTTACTTTTTTTTTACTTTTTTCGACATACTATAGTATGGCGTTTTTTCCAAATTTTCTAGATATGCTAAAATATGGCGATTTTTCAAGTGATTTCAAGAAATTATACCACAATATCACTCCAAACGCTATAACAAGTCATTTTGACAACTTTTATTGACATTTCAAAATTTGACTTTTTAAGACTTTTTTCGACATATTATAGCATGACATTTTTTCCAAAATTTTACATATGCTGAATTATGGCAAATTTTCAAGTGAATTCAAGAAATTATACCACAATGTTACTCAAAACGCTATAAAAAGTCATTTTGAAAACTGTTCTTGATACCTGAAAATTAGACTTTTTCAACTTTTTTCGACATACTATAGTATGGCATTTTTTCCAAATTTTTAGATATGCTAAAATATGGCGATTTTTCAAGTTATTTTCAAGAAATTATGCCACAATATCACTCCAAACGCTATAACAAGTCATTTTGGCAACTTTTATTGACATTTCAAAATTTGACTTTTTCGACTTTTTTCGACATACTATAGTATGACATTTTTTCCACATTTTTACATGTGCTGAAATGTGGCAAATTTTCAAGTGAATTCAAGAAATTATACCACAATGTCACACAAAATGCTATAACAAGTCATTTTTACAACTTTTTTTGACACTTGAAATTTTTACTTTTTTTTTGACTTTTTTCAACATACTATAGTATGGCGTTTTTTCCAAATTTTTAGATATGCTAAAATATGGCGATTTTTCAGGTTATTTCAAGAAATTATACCACTATTTCGATCAAAATGCTGTGATAAGTCATTTTGACCACTTTTCTTCACATTTGAAAATTTGACTTTTTTTGACATACTATAGTATGGCATTTTTCCATATTTTTAGATATGAAAAATATTGCGAACTTTCATGTTTTTTCAAGAAATTATACCACAATGTCACTCAAAATGCTATAACAAGTCATTTTTACAACTTTTTTGACATTTGAAATTTTTACTTTTTTTTACTTTTTTCTACATACTATAGTATGGCGTTTTTTCCAAATTTTTAGATATGTTAAAATATGGCGATTTTTCAAGTTATTCCAAGAAATTGTACCACGATGTCACTCAAAACGCTATAACAAGTCATTTTGACAACTTTTACTTACATTTCAAAATTTGATTTTTTTCGACATACTATAGTATGGCGTTTTCTCCAAATTTTTAGATATGTTAAAATATGGCGATTTTTCAAGTTATTTCAAGAAATTATACCACAATATCACTCCAAACGTGATACCAGGTCATTTTGACAACTTTTATTGACATTTCAAAATTTGACTATTTCGACTTTTTTCGACATACTATAGTATGGAGTTATTTCCAAATTTTTAGATATGCTGAAATATGGCGTTTTTTTCCAGTTATTTCAAGAAATTACTAACACAATATCACTCAAAACGCTACAACAAGTCATTTTGACAACTTTTTTTGACATTTCAAAATTTGACTTTTTCGACTTTTTTCGACATACTATAGTATGACATTTTTCCCACATTTTTACATGTGCTGAAATGTGGCAAATTTTCAAGTGAATTCAAGAAATTGTACCACAATGTCACTCAAAATGCTATAACAAGTCATTTTTACAACTTTTTTTGACATTTGAAATTTTTATTTTTTTTTACTTTTTTCGACATACTATAGTCTGGCATTTTTTTTCCAAATTTTCTAGACATGCTACAATATGGCGATTTTTCAATTATTTCAAGAAATTATACCACAATATCACTCCAAACACTATAACAAGTCATTTTGACAACTTTTATTGACATTTCAAAAGTTGACTTTTTAAGACTTTTTTCGACATACTGTAGTATGGCATTTTTTCCCCAAATTTTTAGATATGCTAAAATACGGAGATTTTTCAAGTGAATTCAAGAAATTATACCACAATGTCACTCAAAACGCTATAAAAAGTCATTTGGACAACTTTCATTGACACTTGAAAATTTGACTTTTTCAACTTTTTTCGACATACTGTAGTCTGGCATTTTTTCCCCAAATTTTTAGATATGCTAAAATATGGAGATTTTTTTAAGTTATTTCAAGAAATTATGCCACAATTTCGATCAAAAAGCTGTGATAAGTCATTTTGACAACTTTTCTTCACATTTGAAAATTTGACTTTTTTTTGACATACTACAGTATGGCATTTTTCCATATTTTTAGATGTGAAAAATATGGCGAATTTTCAAGTTATTTCAAGAATTTATACAATAATTTCATTCAAAATGCTGTGATAAGTAATTTTGACAACTTTTCTTTACATTTAAAAATTTGACTTTTCCGACTTTTTTTGACATACTATAGTATGACATTTTTTCCAAATTTTTACATATGCTGAAATATGGCAACTTTCAAGTGAATTCAATAAATTATACCACAATGTCACTCAAAACGTTATAAAAAGTCATTTCGACAACTTTTATTGACACTTGAAAATTTGACTTTTTCAACATACTGTAGTATGGCATTTTTTTCCCAAATTTTTAGATATGCTAAAATATGGAGATTTTTTTAAGTTATTTCAAGAAATTATACCACAATTTCAATCAAAAAGCTGTGATAAGTCATTTTGACAACTTTTCTTCACATTTGAAAATTTGACTTTTTTTGACATACTACAGTATGGCATTTTTCCATATTTTTAGATGTGAAAAATATGGCGAATTTTCAAGTTATTTCAAGAATTTATACAATAATTTCATTCAAAATGCTGTGATAAGTAATTTTGACAACTTTTCTTCACATTTAGAAATTTGACTTTTTCGACTTTTTTTGACATACTATAGTATGACATTTTTTCCAAATTTTTACATATGCTGAAATATGGCAATTTTCAAGTGAATTCAAGAAATTATACCACAATGTCACTCAAAACGCTATAAAAAGTCATTTGGACAACTTTTATTGACACTTGAAAATTTGACTTTTTCAACTTTTTTCGACATACTGTAGTATGGCATTTTTTCCCCAAATTTTTAGATATGCTAAAATATGGAGATTTTTTAAGTTATTTCAAGAAATTATACCACAATTTCGATCAAAAAGGTGTGATAAGTCATTTTGACAACTTTTCTTCACATTTGAAATTTTTACGTTTTTTGACTTTTTTCGTCATACTATAGTCTGGCGTTTTTTCCAAATTTTTAGATATGCTAAAATATGGCAATTTTTCAAGTTATTTCAAGAAATTATACCACAATATCACTCCAAACGCTATAACAAGTCATTTTGACAACTTTTCTTCACACTTGAAAATTTGAATTTTTCAACTTTTTTCAACATACTATAGTATGGCATTTTTTTCCAAACTATTAGATATGCTAAAATATGGCGAATTTTTAACTTATTTCAAGAAATTATACCAAAATTTCGTTCAAAATGCTGTGATAAGTCATTTTGACAACTTTTCTTCACAGTTGAAAATTGGACTTTTTCAATTTTTTTCGGCATACTGTAGCATGACATTTTTTCCACATTTTTAGCTAAAATATGGCAAATTTTCAAGTGAATTCAAGAAATTATACCACAATTCAAAATTGGACTTTTTCAACTTTTTTCGACATACTATAGTATGGCATTTTTTCCAAATTTTTAGATATGCTAAAATATGGCATTTTTTCAAGTTATTTCAAGAAATTATACCACAATTGCGATCAAAATGCTGTAATAAGTCATTTTGACAAATTTTCTTCACATTTGATAATTTTACTTTTTTCGACATTCTATAGTATGGCACGTTTCCAAATTTGGCTTGCTATAACAAGTCATTTTTACAACTTTTTTTGACACTCGAAAGTTTTACTTTTTTTTGACTTTTTTCGACATACTATAGTATGGCGTTTTTTCCAAATTTTTAGATATGCTAAAATATGGCGATTTTTCAAGTTATTTCAAGAAATTATACCACAATATCACTCCAAACGCTATAACAAGTCATTTTGACAACTTTTATTGACATTTAAAAATTTGACTTTTTAAGACTTTTTTCGACATAGCACAGTATGACATTTTTTTCCAAAATTTTACATATGCTGAAATATGGCAAATTTTCAAGTGAATTCAAGAAATTATACCACAATGTTACTCAAAATGCTATAAAAAGTCATTTTGACAACTGTTCTTGATACCTGAAAATTTGACTTTTTCAACTTTTTTGGACAAACTATAGTATGGCCTTTTTCCCAAATTTTCAGATACACTAAAATATGGTGATTTTTGAAGTTATTTCAAGAAATTATACCACAATGTCACTCAAAGTGCTATAACAAGTCATTTTGACAACTTTTATGGACATTTCAAAATTTGACTTTTTTTTAGTTTTTTCAACATACTATAGTATGACATTTTTTCCAAATTTTTATATGTGCTGAAATATGGCAAATTTTCAAGTGAATTCAAGAAATTATACCACAATATCACTCCAAACGCTATAACAAGTCATTTTGACAACTTTTCTTCACACTTGAAAATTTGAATTTTTCAACTTTTTTCAACATACTATAGTATGGCATTTTTTTCCAAACTATTAGATATGCTAAAATATGGCGAATTTTTAACTTATTTCAAGAAATTATACCAAAATTTCGTTCAAAATGCTGTGATAAGTCATTTTGACAACTTTTCTTCACAGTTGAAAATTGGACTTTTTCAATTTTTTTCGGCATACTGTAGCATGACATTTTTTCCACATTTTTAGCTAAAATATGGCAAATTTTCAAGTGAATTCAAGAAATTATACCACAATTCAAAATTGGACTTTTTCAACTTTTTTCGACATACTATAGTATGGCATTTTTTCCAAATTTTTAGATATGCTAAAATATGGCATTTTTTCAAGTTATTTCAAGAAATTATACCACAATTGCGATCAAAATGCTGTAATAAGTCATTTTGACAAATTTTCTTCACATTTGATAATTTTACTTTTTTCGACATTCTATAGTATGGCACGTTTCCAAATTTTTAGATATGCAAAAATATGGCAAATTTTCAAGTTATTTCAAGAAATTACACCACAATTTCATTCAAAATGCTTAGCAAGTAATTTTGACAACTTTTCTTCATATTTGAAAATTTGATTTTTTCGACTTTTTTCAACATACTATAGTATGGCATTTTTACCAAATTTTTACGTTTGATTAAAAAATGGGTAACTTTGTTACCCAACTTTGTAATTTCCAGAAATTACACCACAATTTCATTCAAAACGCCATAATAAGTCATTTTGACAATTTTTCTTGACATTTAAAAATGGCCTTCATGACATACATTAATTTTTACATTTAAATTCCTAGTTTTGCTGTGCCTTGGCACTGTTTTTCAAATCACCTGCAACAATAAAAAACTACTACTACTGTCATAACACCCATTACTATTACTGCTATTAGTAATTGACTGATAGTTACCAAATATTTGTTCCATGAGTTCTAGTTCTCGTCTCCACCAGATCATTCAAATTCCCTTGTTCACTCAGCAGTCTGGACAGAAAACAGACATTTAAAACACTCTCTAACTTCTCAAACAAACTCTGGTTCACCATGTTGCCTGACAGTAAAAGTGCTTCAAGGCATCAGTTTTCATGGACGATAAATCATTTAACAAAAACACAGGTAGGTATGTTGGGTCATACATTGATAATCTGGTCTTGTAATCACAATGTTCCTTGTGTAATCATCACCAGGAGATAAAAGTGACATACATTTAATTTCTTCAAAGGCTCTTAAAATCACAAAATGAGTCATAATGATCGGTGATGACCTGGTAGCCAACTTGTTTTGACATATACTATGTAAAAAGGTTCTTTTCTACACGATCTACTGTCAATAAAAAAAAAAACTGTAAAGAGAATATTTCTGCAAGATTCGATTGTCTTTTTAACCCTCCAAATGCGGGTTAAAAATCACTTTGGCATGTGATCATAAAAACTTACTAGCTAGTTACTAGTTTGGCCGGTGATGCATGAGGCAATCATTACAGCCAGAGCCACTCTACTGTTCCTGCTCCCTGGTCAGTATTGATTTCCCATGAACACTGATGTGATGCTACGTGGTGACGTTTAAGACGCCGATTGGCTGAGAGCAGGCAGCACAACCAACCAGCGCAAGAAACCATGGAAACAGAAAACACAAAGAAGACGGAGCAGAAACTATTAGAAGAAGGGACGGAGCTAGCTAAAGTAAATAAACGCGGCGGTGGTTGGTTGGACAGACGTCTGGGGTGAGAAGAGGAAGGAGGCAGGGAATATCAACAACAATACGTCCATCCGGGGTCGGGTCTTGGGGGCAGCAGCTTAAGCAGGGAAGTCCAGACTTCCCTCTCCTCAGCCACTTCATCCAGCACTTCCAGGGGGATCCCGAGGCGTTTCCAGTCCAGCCGGGAGACATAGTCTATCCAGCGTGTCCTGGGTCTCCTGCCAGTGGGACGTGCCTGGTAGACCTAACCTCGGAGGCGTCTGGGGGGCATCCTGACCAGATGCCCAAGCCACCTCATCTGGCTCCTCTCAATGCAGATGAGTTCAGAGAGTGCTGAAGACATCTGATGCAGTAGAGCTCTGAAATTATCAAAATGAAAAATAAATGATTTTTTGTTGTATGCATGTACTGTATGTGTGTGTATTGTGCTTAGATTGTGTTAATAAAATACAAAATTTAAAAATAATTCATTCAGCAGCACTCATCTAATCTCTGTCATTTTCACTTGAAAAAAAAAATGGCTAGTGGAAATTCTGTTTGGCTGGTAATCAAAAAAGTTAATTTAGAACCCTGTTCAAGACCCATTTTGAAAACTGTCAGTACTACATATTACTCTTTTAAGGATGAAAATCCAAACAGGTCATATAGACCACAATCACTACTCCGTGTAGATTTGAAAGTCTTCCCTAAAATGAAAGCTCCAGTAGTTGAAACCGTAATAACTCCGCTGACCACGTGACACAACTGTGCAAAAATAAAAGGATAAAGATTTTATTTATATGAATGGGACTACCAGAAAAATTTACAATTCGATAAGAATACACTGCATTGGGAAAACTTTCAGCATGCGGGTGGGGAATGAGATATAATTCTTTGCTAACTCTGGTCTCAACTAGCAATCACATTAATTCACTTTTACGACAGACTTACTGTACTTGTACTTTCCCCCTCTTTCTCCATTTTTTTCCGGGCCGCTCCTCAACATAACATTGTAACAGTAAAAATCACCCTTGCGAACCACACACCCTGTACAGATTGTAAAACCCTCAGAGGCAAATTCATAATTTGCGATACTGGGCTACACAAATAAAACTGACTTGACATCCCAGTGTATAATTACATGAATAAAATGACTGAACGAATATGCATCGATGATTTTAGTAATCGGATTACTCGAGGAATTATTTCAGCCCTAATGCGTTATCTGAACCTGAACCCCAACTAGTGAGGGCGGCGCCATTATTTCAACAAGAGGGACACACGATTCGACAGTGGGACGTCGACATAACAAACAAAACAATAAATAAAAATAATTGCAGGTCTGGATCTTACCTTTCCTGGGAGTTACACAGGTTTAAAGTTGGTTAGCTTTCCCAGCTGCTGAACTCTGAGCTTTCCCGGGTAACACATCTGAATGTTGACTCTCACTTCCGGATAGGAACCAGTCCAAACGAGGATACCGTTACTAGCAAGCTAGCGACTGGTAGCGAGGCTACCTGTGATTAACTGAATTGTTCAAGGTTGAACGGACTGTCGGCTGCTAGCTAGCCAGCTAGCCAGCAACGAAGGTGAAGGTGGTGAAGCATAGACTGTAAAAACAAGTTTTGAAGCAACGGTAGCTTCACATCTGGTCGTCGGCTGGCCAGCTAGCAACGGTAGCTTCGCCACCGGTCGCTAGCCAACTAGCTAGCAAAGGTAACTTCACAACCTTCATTACTCGTCGTTGCTTGCCGACACTCTGTTCACCTTTTCAATTAACAACTCGGTTACTCAAGAGCAGCCTCACGTAGGTCAGCCTACAGTACGGCAAACTTCTCTGTCGCTCCCGAAAAAAATGTCATGGGGTACTCCAACACAAGCAATAAACCGACAAACACTTCCGGTACGACTTGCGCAGTTTGACTTCAATTACGTCACTGAGCACACCCCCACCTCCTTCATGACGTTACTGTCATTTGAAGACAATGTTGTTGAAATAATTAAGTTAAAATACATTTAAAAAGTCATGACTTCATGACAGTGTTATAATTTAAAAACAATATTGTCATTTCATAATGTACTCTGTCAATGCTGTTCCCTCCTGGGGAAGGGTTCACATCAAAATACAAATGGAAATTTTGGCCAGTGAAGTTTGTATAGAACATTTATTTATTCAGAGCAGATGGCCATAAGATGCAGTCACTGCAAACACACCAATATCCAGTCACTACAGCGCACACACACACACACACACACACACACACACTCACAGACACAGACACTCAACGGCCTCTTTCAAGCATCCACACATACAGTCACTGCAGAGCAGAGGAGACACCAGTCCGGTATCTGTTCAGATAAGCACAGGCGGAAAATCAAATAAAAACAGCTTGGCTTCTTCTTTTGTTAAGAAAGAAAATGAACAGCACTTTTGTTCTACAAGAAATTCGACCATCTGTGGGGTTTTTTTTTACCCTTTGCAGTATTTCACCTTTGTAGCCTGACCCCCAAAACTCTGACATGTCCCAATACGCTTCAAAATAATGCCAACAACATGAGAGATGACCAGAATGAGACATCAGGAAGGAAGAGGGAAGGCTAAATGTTTAACATGACAGGTCTGAGTTTCAAAAACAGTGTTTGGTTAAAGTAAGTGAGACAACTAGAGCTGACCTTTGACCTTTGTACAGCCTCTGATCAGAGGGAGTTTCCATGGATTCACATGCTTCAAAATAGATTTGAAAAACTTGCTCTGAGCTCCAAAATTTCACATAAATATCATGTTGGAAATGTCAGCCAGATAGGCCCAGATGTAAGAAAATTCATATTAACACCTACATTTATTACACATCTGGTAACAGCTGTAGCAACCATCATGTTTCAGATCAGATGGAGAGGATTCAGTTTAAAAGAATAAATAAATACTTTAGAGTGTTTCTGAATAACAGAACAGCAAGTGGTGTAAAGATGCTACCTGGTTTCAAATATAATGTCTCATTGGTGGTGGTGGTTGTGGGGGCAGCACACTTTTTTTTAAGATGGCATATCAACTGGCAGAGCAAAACAGAACAAAAGAGAGATCCTCATATATTTGTACATACCCATCCACTATATTGTCTGACCAAAATCACAAAGCAAGGCACATGTTTCAAATGAAAAAACATTGCATTTAAAATAATAAAACAGAACGACAAGAATTGCTTGTATTATACACACTGCCACACCTGGACACATGTACGCGGAGGAGGAAAAAAAAAATAATAATTGAAAAACACAAAATGCTTCCTGGAAATATCCCAACATGGTATCCTACAATGATTCATCAGCTCGGACCACTGAAGCATGGAGAAGCAAACTGACTCGACACTCAGATTAGATCTGTTTAACTTTGAAAAATAGTCTTCAGGATGACACACGCATCATAAATACGCTTCTTTTTTGTTGTTGCAAATATCCATATATATAATCTCTATATGATCATAATTTAAATAGCACAACTATTCTCTGAATTCGTAGACTTTTATATAAGTTGTGTGGCTGCTGCAGGACAATGAAACCTGGCTTTTCTTACTGAAGTGCAGGAATAAATGAGAGCATGGATGCTGCTTCAGGTTCAAGGAGTTTAAAGGAGCATTCCACACATTTGACACATGATGAATCTCGTCCTGGTTAGTACTCATTTCCAAGACATGACTGGTTATATTATGAAAAGTGTAAGAGCTTGAGTCATAACCTTTATGTGCAAAACTTCATCACTGGAGAGCCTCTTTAAACGCTGAAACAAAACATCCAGCTCCACAGATTTGCACTGCCACTCCATCAGCACTTTCTTTCTTTTTTTGCATCACACGTCACGGCAACACACTGTGTAGTAACCATGGCGATGCCGATGAGGATGGTGAGGGTGATGATGTAGATTGTCATGCCAACACGGGGTGGGTGGTTTACAAGAGAGATGGAGATGGAAAGAGGACGTCGGTCCATTCAGGAAGTGTTTCTGTGATATTGTCTTTTTTTATTTCCTGCTTGGAAAACAACCCAGAGATCCCACCCAGGGATTCAGGATTAGAAGTGTGAATGAAGTAGGGATGCACCAGTATCTTACCTTATTGGCTGGATCCAGCTGGATCCAGATGTGACCAATCCACACTAAATAGAGATATTTCATCAGTATTATTATAAAACTCTGTTTGAACTATCACTGACATCCATCCACTCAGGGCAGGCTGCTGACTGACCGGTTATGGCAAAATATTATCTATAAAAATATTACCATATTCATAGATTGAAGATATTTTTCAGAGAAGGAGAGGTCATTTTAAGATTGGACAAATTCAAATCAAAGTATTTTTTAAGTGTTTGGAAGGATGTTTCAGTTTTGGATCAAGGAGAGCACTAACACTGGATTCTGTATCAGGAGATACTCTGAGAGGAAAAAAAGCTGCATCCCTAATTAAAAGTACTTGAAAATGTAAAGTGTTCATGATTTTCCAGCCAGTCATTGAATTTCAACAGAGTGTGGAAAACCTGAAGCTCTACCCTGGTTTTCTTCTGAGATCACAGCAGGTATTAGGAATGATTTGAAACTGATCAGGGGAGTCTCAGCTCTCGATAAAGACATCATGACTCTGCTGCTTGTGGTGCAACAGAGCCCAACCCCACCTTTGACCCCCATTCTCCTGAAAACTCTACTACCTCCACTTTGCCTTGTAACAGAAAAAATAGCAATGTAACAACATCCGGAAATCGTTCTCCAAAACTTTAGATCTGCTTTCAGACAACCCGCTGCAGCCTTACGTCGGTCATCTCCTTCACTCCCCTCCCCTCCCTTTGAATTTACATTGTGTAGCTCCCCATGTTTGTGTGTGCAAGCCAGCCGCATGGGTCATTGTGCTTCTCCTGTGGGTGTGTGTCTGTGCTGGGTGGTGATTATGGGGATGCAGCATAGTGTATGAATGCAGCCAGGATAGGAAAACTTGATCCTGAAATTACCAACAATCTACAAGCACACATCTTTCACACCATCCCTATCACACACACGCACGCACACACACACCTCAGGAGCTGAATAGTCTCGTTTTGGTCACAGATAAAAATCTTTCCACCAAGTCCTTTACATCGTCACAACACCAGAGGTCACCATTCCACACAGAACCAAGACATCAAACCAAAGAGCTAGAGATTCATATTTATCGGTATATTATATATATATATTACTGTGCTAATGCAGGACTTTTTCAGTAGATATAAACTCTCCATGCTTAGAATGTACACATACCACACTATGATTTGTTACACAGTTGGTTTTTCAATCAGTATTAGTTTAGTTTATTTGTTTGCCACTGTAGCTTCAAGAGTCCATGTGGAGTTCTGAAAAGACCCATGTTGTGATTGCAATCTCTTCCATTTTGTTGCATTTCCTCACTTCTCCAGCTTGTGATTTTTTTAAACTATATTTTCTCTCAACATCAGTCATTTTTGGTCCTTTTTTACCTCTCTCTCTTTTAGTCTCTCTTCATCCTTTCTGCACTGAAGCACTCTCTCTGCCACATGTCTGTCCAGGCTGCTGCTCCATCATCATTTTCATCAGTGGCAGGAAGAGAAGGAGAAGGAGGAGAAGAAAGGAGTTTTTCCAGAGCAGCAATGGATGGACAGGAAGAGCGAGAAGTGAACGATCACAACAGAGCGAGAAGGATGAAGAGAAGGAGAGAGCGATAGAGAGGCGCATTGCCCGTTGTGCCATCTAAGTCTCATTCCACGATGCAGTGTTGCCGTGGAGACAGGCTGACCAGTTTCCATGGTTACTCCAACATGGCGTCTAGCTGGTCGGCCAGGTCGTCGAACATGCTGCCAATGTCGTCGAGGATGCTAACCGTGGTCTTCTGCTCGGCCACAGAGCTAAACACAAACATACAGAAGATCAACATTATAGCAACCGGTGGGAAGTAATTCAGATTTAAAGACTATTTGTTAACCCTAATGTAATTACTATACTGTAAAAGTAAAGTGTTTATTTTTAAAGGTGACCCCTTGTGTAGCTTCCCTCCAGGTCCACATATTGAGCACTGTGGATATAGTATAAATAATGAGGAGCTATTTTGACATGAAGTTGTATTTGTTTCTGTGTGTGTGTGTGTACGCGCATGCGGGTATTTCCAAATTGGGGTCACACACTTGACTTAACAGCAGTTGATTGGGGATGGCATCTGCAATTGGGGACAAAATCCATGTCCCCACTTGTTCAAATCTTGATTGGTCAGTGGTTAGGGTTAGGGTGAGGTTAGGGTTAGGTTGAGGTTAGGCGTTAGGGTTAGGATTAGGGAGTTAGTTGTTGTAGTTAGTCTAAGGGGAAGTTTTTAAGAAATCCAAGTTTGTCCCCAAAGGGGGGGTAAAAATGGTAAAATACCCCAAAAGTGACTTATGTAAACGTGTGTGTGTCTGCGTGTGTGTGTGCTCCTTACTCCTCCTGTCGCAGTATCTTATCCTCCACGGCCTGTAGAGCGGCAGCCAGCGATGCACTCGTCTCCTCCAGTTTCTGATGCACCAAAGAATCCACACCGAAGTCCGGCGTAGTAGCGGCCGGCACCATGATTACGCCTCCCGCCATCCCGCTGTCCACCGACACACCTCCGATGGAGGAGCGAGGGGGCTTGACGGGCGGCGGAGTCGGGCTGGGGGTGGCTGGAGTCTGGGGCGTCTGTGGCGTAGTTGGGGTCTGCGGGGTGTGGGGACTCTGGGGAGAGGGGCTCAGTGGCTTGGCATTCGGGGGGCTGGGGATGTTGGAAGGAGGGAAGCAAGGGGGGGAGCTGGTCTGTCGGGCCACCACTGGGTGTTGCTTGACCGGGGCGGGGGCTGGGCTTGGGGAGGGAGGGCTGGTCATAGAGTGGATGAGCTTCGCCGGTTTGGGTGCCGTGGGCGGGGGTGCCGGTTTAGGCGACACAGGTGGAGGGATCTTCTTACCTTCCACTAATGGAAAGAGAAGAGAGAGTGAGGTTGGCCAGATTTTCATGATCTAATTAGCTATAAGTCAGTCTGCTATGACACTCAGATGTCAGACGTCCAACACTGCTGACTGCATGTTAAAGCCATCAGTCACATTTTAACTCTAACCTCAACTGACTGCTCAAAACAGCATTAAACACTTTTGTTTTCAAACGCATTATACGAATAATTTTTTTTTCTAGTATTTTGACACAACATTGCTGAGCCCCTCTAAAATGTTCTTAGGCACCCCAAAATAATTTGGTGTTGGTTTATTTCAATATAAAGTGGCCAGATTATGAGTTTAAATAAAATAATCATATAAACTTGCATTGTTCATAAATTAATTTAATATAGTCATGAAACAAAGTGCCCTCTTCAGAGGCAAAAAACATTTTTTATTTTTGCTCCTGCTCTTCAAAAAGTCTTTGCACGCCACTGTTTATATACACATATACAAGAGGCTATATCACCAATTAGCCTCACCTGGGGGCTAAGCCCCCCCATCCTTAAAACCCAGTGACGCCCCTGATTGTGGTATTCTCTGACAACAAAAATCCAACAGTCTGAAACAAAGAGGCTCATCCACTTCCAGTCACTTTACTGTGTAAATTAAAATGTCTCATTGCTTGGTTGTGTAATTAATTACGCTGGCGGCATAACAGTAGATCACGTAAAGCATAAACCTCGTTGGTGGATGGTAACGTTAGCATATGTTTGATTGAGTAAGCTAAGGGCATTTCATGCCATTGCCAACTACCTGCTCACACAAATGATTCTATGCAATCACCCGAACGAAAACTCGATGAATGGGTGTTTGAAGACCATGATGTAATGCGCAATAAAAACAAAGGCCTTGCACTAGAGAGCGAATACAATATCAAATTTAACCACTAGATGGGAGAAAAATGACATAGTGTCCGTTTAAGGCGTGCGTCACTCACTTCACTTCACTGTATCTGACAAACAGCATCTAAAACTCCCTCACTAAAATCTTTCTGATGTTGGAATTGAGGAAACTTCTGCAACATCCTGTAACTGACAGTTTTGACAAGTTGAAAACCTGTGAGTACCTGGACTTCCAGGCGTCCCAGGACCAGGCAGGGGGACCCTCTTGTTGGAGACAGGTTGTGGGGGGGTCTGTGGGCCTCCCTGTCTCTTTATCTGTGTTACCACAGGCTTCGGGGAGACAGGAGGCTTTGGTTTTCTCGCAGGACCTCCTTCATTGGCTGCTGGAACTCCTTGGTCTACACTGTCCCTGCGGGGTGCAGCAGTCACTTGCGGATGAGGTTGAGGTTGTGGTTGCGGTTGCTCGGTCACTCCAGTATCAGACACAGGGCGGCGTTTCACCGTGGCGGTGCCGTTTTGGTAGGGAACTGGCTGTGTAGTGTTCGGCCCGACAGGCTCTCCGTTGGCGGCCAGGTCTGTGTAGCCCTCAGGCTCCTTGTCACGGCTCTTGGGCCTCCGCTTGACGGTGGACGACTCCTGGAGGGTGAAGTCGGAGCCGTTGGGTTGAGGCTTGGAGCCGCGGGGCCGTCGCTTTAAGGTCGCCGTTCCCTCAACCCTGGAGATGTCCTCCTGCGTGTAACCCCCGTCTCCCTGGGGAGCCTCGCCGTCGCCCTGCAGACAAACACAAAATACACACTAACGGAAAATTCATACATTCGTGACAAGAGGCAGTTTTTGCACAAACAGTCAAAACAATTGACGAAGATAAATGGATAACATGAATAAAGCTTACAGAACACAGAAGCTTCACTATGGATTAATAATACATTACAGCAAATTTGATTTTAGCATATTACATATGCAGATAGATAGATAGATAAGCATATAGACAAATAGATAGATAGATAAGCATAGATGAACATATATAGATATAGATATATAGATATAGATATAGATAGCTACCTGTCCTTCTCCTTCTCCACGAGCCTGGCGGCGGATGGTCAGGCTTCCCTCATCTGCAAACGGCAGATTCTCCGTTGAACTGCCGCTGCCTCCTGAGCTGGGGTGAGGGGAGGACGGTGGGTTGGGGGAGGAAGGATTTGCAGGGAGTTGGGAGGCTTCAGGCTGGACGGACGGTGAAGGGAGAGCAGAAGGAGCTGGTTGTTCACGCCTAGCAGCTGCCACCAGCTCAGATACTGGGCCACTGATGGTCCGCCGTCGGTTCACCACTTCACCGTCTAGACCAATGGCATCACGAGTTTTCCCCACCTGATAAACACAATCATGCTTTAGCTACATGAACACATCAGTATATTTCACATTTAAGAAAACCAGAATTCTTAAATACCTGCAGGAAATTCTTCTGCAGTGCCATGCCCTTGGCTCCACCTCCTATGGAAGACATCTCCAGCATGGCAGCGATGCTCCTAACACTACCCACGCTGCTCGTCTCCACAGCGGCAGCATCCACGGACACCCCCAGGTCGCTGGCCCGTCGCTGCTGGTGGTAAGGCACATCCAGCATCCCCCCTGTGGTGGTGTGTGTGTGCGGCTGTGCGTTGGCCTCTGTCAGGTTGGAGTTGGAGGTGGAAATGGCAGAGCTGGAGCGTTTGGGCGGCGGTGGTGGCGGGCCTTTCTTCTTCTGGCGCAGGGCGAATGACTGCGTCTGGCTGCGGTTGGCGTTCTTGTCCTGGTTGCGTACGGAGTGGCTGCGGCTGACACGGTGGGTCACCGTGGCATATTTAATCCCATCCCCTTTGACAGCAGCAGGACACTGACCTCCTGCCACCTCTGCTTCTCCCTCTCCACCTCCTCCCACCCTCTCATCACACTCACCATCTGAGACGGCGTATCGGTTGAGGCTGTGGGCGCGTTTCTTCTGGAGCGCTGAAGACTCTTCTCCATCTCGCTCAGTCAGCTCAGCCTCTGGGGGGAGGCAGAGGAGTGGGACCTGTGGTTGCTGGTTCTCCCTCACCTCCTGTGTAGGCGGGAGGTGCTGAGGGTGAACCTGCTGCTGCTGCTGGACTTGAGGCTGATGTTGTTGAGGTGGAAGCTGGCCACATGGAGGTCCACGCTGGGTTGGAGACTGAGGGGGGTGGGATCGCGGTGACTGAGGTCTCTCCCCCTGGATGAACTGGGGGGACGGCTTGTGTTTGGCCTGCGGAGAGGCTGTGCTCTGGACGGAGGAGGTGGAGGAGGAAGAAGAGGAGGTTCTAGTCTTGGTAGGGGTGTGGGGTGGCGTGTAGGGAGGCGCAGGCTGGGAGTGGGAGTGGGAGTGACGGTGTTTGCCTTGAGAGGACACACTGCCTCTGTGAGAGGAGGTGCTTCCCTGGCTGTTCTGCTGCCTCATAGTCCGCGCCTCCTTCTTAGGCGGCCCAGCACCTCCACCTCCTCCTCCTCCTGTCATCACCTCATCATGGTCTCTGCTGCGTGTTCGCTGCACTTTGACCTCCTGCCCTGGCTGCGTCATGGCGGTCTGTAGCTCAGTGCTCAACTCGCTGTCCTGGAAGGTGCTCATCTTTGGAGACATGACTTCTGAGAAGAAGAGACAGAAAGCCTTAAAATTAATTCACTGGATCAATATGAATATTAATAATGATAATGGAAAGGAGGTCATGACTGCAGTTAGCTCACCGTCTGGAGGCGGGCTGTCCACTGACATCACTTCCTGTTGCTGTGTGATTGGCGGGGGCTTCTTTCTGAGGGAGCCTCGTCCATCTGAACTGCGCTGCATTTCAGCCAGTCGCTTCACCGCCAGCATCAGCTTCTTCTGGTGGCCTAAAACAATGAAAGAATTACATTTCTTGTTTATTGCCGATAAACTCTATAAAGATTACTTTAAATATGATCATGTTTTCTATTATTATTTCTGACGCATTATTATCACTAAAATGTATATTGTCCTTCAACTTGGGCAAATGTTCACTTTGCATTTCTGAGTTTTACCACAGGAACATTTTCCTTTCCTTCACCTTTTCTTTCCATCAGCCACCATGGCCATGAACTGTTGGGTCTAAATCGCTGGTAAGCCAGACAAGTATGCCAGGAAAACCATCATTTACTGACTTTGTTGTTAAGTAAAACCTAAAAACTAAGTCATGGTCTATCTGCAGCCTCACAGGCTAAACGACACCCCCCACGATTAATCTATTAGACTAATATACTTCATGATCACAATAACTCAAACCAATATGTTTCCCTTAGCCTAAAAAGGGTACGTCCTGTAGTACTGCGCATGCATACAGTATTACACTATTACATGATATATTTAAATATTTATTTTATTGACTTTGTACATAATTGTGTTGCACGTAAAATCTGCTTTGTGTCTGTTGTGAACACGTCATTAGAAGCTCTGAAAATAAAATACAAGGTAGCTGCTTGCAATAGATCTAACCCAGGGCTTGATTTGCTTGCAAAGACATAACTGCTGTCTGCAGTGCTGAGACTTGCTGGCAGACTTTGACAGATTCAGACTGTTTGATCTGCAGCCACCATGGTTTTCTGATGAAAAAGAACATAGTGTATGTCTGTATGTCTTACCCAGTTTGATGATGCCTATTTCCTGCAGGTCCTCCCAGGTGATGTCAGTGATGAACTCGATGTTCTCGTACCCGTTCTGCACCAACACCTGGTGGTACTGGCTCAGACCAATAGCAGTCAACCACTCTCCTAGACTGGCCTGCAGGAAGACCAGACATGCGACGGCTCACCAGACGAAGCAGCAGACCAGTCACTAGATTATAGTGTTAGTGTGTGTAATGAACTGTACTCACAGGTTTCTGCTCAGGCAGCCACTCAGTGACACTTAGTTTGTTAATCTCGGATGTCATCTTCTTTCTGTGACCTGGTTTAGTTATCCCAATAGCAGTCAGATCCTACACACACACACACACACACACAAAAACATGGTGACATGTTCAGACTTTTCCTCCACAAAGTGAAATAAAAATCTCCCCAAGACCCCAGCAGTCTCTTGCTCTCTCACACACACAAGGAAAACTTGCAACACAAAGAAACAAGTGACAGCATGACATCTGATGAAAGCTTCTGCCAGTTGAGAATAGAGCAGAAATGTAAAAGTCTCAAAATCATAAGGAAAGTGAGGAAAGCAAAAGCAAATGTCTGCAGTGAAAAGGAAGCGTTTACATGAAAAAGTCAGCTCGATTCACGACAATATACTTTAAATTCTGCACTCTATATTTATTCCTGTCACAAGTAAACAAGCTCATACAAACTAAGTGTATTAAAAATGACGGTGTACAGATTTATTAGAAACTTCTGTAAATATAAAATACAGAGCATCATCCAATCATGGTCTGTTTTCTTTTGTTTCTGTGTATTTGTATTTACCTTTTTCTGTTGTGGTGTACACACAAGAACACACTTTAACAAACATACATGAACACACACACACACACACACACACACACACGCACACACACTTGGTTACATAACTCATAAATCATACACAGATGTGACCCCAAAACACAGTACAGTAGGCCTGAATACTACGACACGTTTTCAAGTTGGTTCAGCTCTGCACCATTCAGCATGCACAGCCCCAGAGTGTACGACTATTATCCAAATAATTTATGTATGCTATAAATTATTTGTACGTAGGTGAGAGTGACAGAGAGCATCAGTCTAGGTCATCAGAACAGGAGGCAGCAGCAGTGTTGAAGGTGACAGGAGAGTCAGCAGGTTGAGCTGACTTTTATTATTTTTTTTTATATATTTATTTAATTGACTCCACTTTTTAATTCCAGCTGAACTCTGACTGGCTCAGAATATATTTTCAGAAACTTGCCTGGTTTGGTTAAGTAAAAGAGACTCACTGGGTTTAAGTAATATAATAATAAAACTAAATATTTAGTTTGAAAGGGCAATCCAGCAATTTAAAATTGCATTTTTTCATTAGGTTGGGCGACTCTCAAGAGACAGATTTAAAAATGAACAGTCAAAATCAGATACCCTGACTTTTATTCCCTGGTATGGCTCAAGCTGAAAAACAATTGATCCAGTCTACATCATAACTCAACAGCATTTTTCATGACACCCTGCCTGTTTTTTTTTCATTCACATAAAAAAGTACCAAAACAGTATATTACTAAGTAAATAACAAAAAATAAATAACTGGGAGAGGAGGATGACATTAAGAGATAAAACCAAAATTAATTTTCTAAGATTAATGTCATAAATTCAGAAAAAAAACTCTGATAATCTCTGAGATTGTACAGTCATACTGTACATTTCATCACATCATCACATCAACTTCATCACAATAGTAATACCATCACCAGCCGTGTATTATGCCTGCAGTGGACGAGATAACAAAATGCTACTTTTTTTGGATTTTTTTTTAGCAATATGGAAATACACGTGATTTTGGCTCACAATCATCATATTATCATCAGCAAACAGACTTTACAGCGACAGTGCTGTTGATTGGACCTGTTCAAAGATACAATAAAGATGACTGATTTGAGTTTTTGGCTTGTAAATTTACCACTTTAGCCTCAAATGACATCCCACTTTTGTTCTAATATATTTACATTCTATGTTTTTCCTCTGAATATTACCACTCTTCCCTCCCGCTCTTTATTTTTAATAGTTACAACCATTGTAATCTTCTCATAGACATAACAAATGTTTTTTAGTTTACTGTAACGTTCAGTTTTTGGATTCAGAAATTTTAACGAGGTTTCAAGGTCAGCACCAGGTCAAAGGTGAAAGGTTCAGGAGGATAAAGGAAAAGTACAGCTGAGACCAGTTCAGTGGTTTGATAGTGCTCATTTGAGTATGTTTAAAGGAAATGGTATACATGCATCTTGAAAACATCAAGGACAGCACAAATCAAAGTCGTGCAGACTTGTTTCCATTGTGGTCCTTGGAGGTGCCTGTGACCTCTCTGGGGGTCAGGGGTCAGGGTTCAGGTGCCTTACCTCCGGGGTCATTCGGCTAATGGTGGGCAAGTCATACCCAGCGCCCAGGAAGTTTGGAGCGTAGACCTGCAGCTGAAAGTCGCTCAGCCATTCGACAACGGCCTCTGAGCTCTACAGGAGAGAAGACAGGGGGCATGCTGTCACTGGCTCCGTGTCTGCTTCTTCAACAGCCACCTTTTCTCAGCAGGGCCAAGTTCAGTCGAGCCAAACAGCCACAATAGATTCTGTTAGAAACTGTCACCATGACCGTCAGTATATCTTTACTAACGTCACAAATTATTATTTTTTATTTATTTTTATTTATTATTGTAACACCACAACGTTTGGCTTTACAGCTGAGCTGATAAAGTAAATGCTTGGCCCTGCTTGGCCCTGCAGTGAAAACCAGGCTAAAGTAAGGAGGGAGAAGGGTCCGGCCTTTAATATCTCAAATATCTATAATAGGTACAGATTCCTTTGCTTTTGAAGAGAAGAGGCTAGAAAATGCTGTATCATATACATCGTCATGTCAGCACACACATGCTCACACACACACACACTCACACACACACACACACACACACACACACACGCACATACACACACACACACACACACACACGCACATATACACACACACACACACACACACACACACACACACACACACACTCATTTTCCATTATTCTCACTCTTCCACAGTGATTTTCTTTTCACTAGTCTCAAATGTTGAGCCAGCTGGGACAGTGAAGCTAGATGTTTGTCCGAGCTATCTTTGATAGGTTATAAAAATATAAGGAAATACGGGCATATACAAATATAATAAAATGTTCTGTATTCCCTGAATAATCCCAGAAATATAAGCTACATTGCTAACAACTCTTACCTAAGTATTCTCGATGATTTTACCTTCTAAGGCTGCTTTCAGTAACCCTGAACTTTTCTGGACTTGGAGGAGCTGTAATGAATGCAGATGTCAAAATCAGTTGGACTGGATATTAAACAGACTTAACCCCTCCCAGCTCCTGAGTATAAAGTCTATGTAACGTCTAACTGATTCCATGTAGGCGTGTTGATGACATTTCCAAGTGACTGGTGCGAAACTGGCAGAAAACAAATATCCAGGCGTCACCCTTCGCCTAAACAAAATGGTACGTGTCCACAGGGGAGTTTTTTTTATTGTGAGGGATCGCCTCGCTTCCCAGCATTGGACACTTGAAGAGCTGCCTCTAGACATGTAGTATGTTCCCTTGTGGGCTGCTGCTCCCAGCTTTCAAACTAGAACCAACATGGGGGCTTGTTTAGAAAATATATTTCCATATATTAGGAAAACAATTCATGGAAATGTGCTAATCAAAATATTTTATGTGATAAACAAGTCTGGCAGCTGCTTTATTTTAGATCGACAACCATTTAAACTCAGGAGCTGCATCTGCCAGTATGTTTACATGCACATCTAAGCCGAGCTATTGGCAATAACCGAGCTAAGGATTTAACTGGAGATTCTGGGAAATCTGAGTGTACATGTGTGGCAAGAGAATGGAACTACTGAGTGAGGTACGTTCGCCTCCGATACGCTAGGTGGCGCTACACGCCCTTTTGTGTTGGCATTCTTCCGGTGTTCTGCTACTGTGTTGTTGTCATCCCGCTTCCGTGGTCTCGTCAATTCCCGAAGGTGGAGTGCTGCTAGTCGATAGCCCGGCTAACCGTGATTTGCATATACATGCAGGAAAAGCTTGATTTCGAATTGTATTATCTGGCACAAAGAGTTCGATTATAAAAACTCCAGTTCAGTTTGACTACAGTCTGGCTAAGGTGTATCTGGCTTTTAAAAATTCGATATTAGCCGGACTAAGGCAATAAGTCAAATTTCTTTAAGTGCATGTTAACTGAATGACTCCTCAACATTATGCTAATAAGGACTGGGCAACGTGATCCCTACACTTCTCCTGAATTGTGCTGCATAACCAATAAAGGTAAATCAGGAAATTCCTATGAAAAAACACCTTTGTACTGTGGCTGAGTTTTATTAATGTTACCCTAGTTGAACCTACAGTAAATGCACAGTGTGTGTTTTATGGGAATATGTGCCTATAAGCTATTTAAGCCTGGCTGTTGTTTGAAGCTAATGTTAGAATCTGGGCACCTGGAGCTGCAGGTCAAGTGGTTGATTTGCTGCAATGTTCTGCGGTAAACGCTGATGGCCAACAGCAGGCAACAGAGCCACAGGACTGAGTAAGTAACTGTAAAACCACTGCATGACTTCTTCCCACAACCCTTCTGTCTTCCTTGTCTTTCCTCACGACTCCTCCACACTGTCCCTTGAAGCTTTCCATCCCATCTTTCGTGGTCTTTACCCCGCTGAGGGAAACATTAGTGCAATGGGTGCTGAAGAATCAAAACTCTTGCTAACAGATGGCCATGAGAACATGGCTTACATGGCAGCACACACACGCACACACACGCACACGCGCGCACACACGCACACACACACACACTGCAGGCAAGCGATGCACACAACCACCACGACCACCTGCTATTTAAATATGCTCACTGGTTTATCAAGCTTGAAATTATTATACAATGAGACATGAACTTAAAGGTGGGCCTGCACACATACACACTCTACAGTAAATAACAGCTTACTGTAGATGGTGTAAGCTCAGATTTCACACTTCTAGTCCGCCCACGTCATACACACCGCTGGGCGCCTGCCAGCACACACACATAATATCCAGAGTTATGCTTGCCTGAGGCGCACCTACAGACCATCGACTGAGAAATTATCTCTGCAACAGAAGAAGGAAAAATACCGCAATGGAAGAGGAGAAGCTGCAACTCAAAGGAGTGAATAACGATGGACAGCAGGTAGCAGATAAACAAGAGAAGGACAGGATTCTCGCTCTCACACACAAACATCACACAACATCAAGCCGGAGGTCTTCCATTCGCACACTCACCGTGTCGTGGCTGCATCCGAACACTCGCAGCACGGACGAGGCCAGTTGCGAGAGAAACCGTTGGGACATCTTGATGTGTGTGAAAATATATTTATATATACACACAGTATAGTGTGTGTGTAGAAGTGAGAGAGGGTTGTGGTTGAAGCGACTAAGGAGCTATGTTCTCCTCATGCTGCAGTTAGATGCTGACGGCGGCGACGATTGTCTGCATGTGACTCGTGGTTGTTTGTATGAAAGAGGGAGAGAGGACTGAATCTGTTGAGACTTTTGGACTTGTCCTACCTTCCCCTCGCCTTGCACCTCCCCCTTCCTGGCTGCCGTGGCGTCGTAAGGCGGCGCCTCGTGGAGTGGACAGCCCGATTGGCTTGATGTCCGCGAGGAGCTGGCGGGGCCTGCTGGGAGAAATATCATTGGCCAGTGCCGAGCTGTTGCCCTGTCACTGTAAACTTCACCCGTTGATCAACAGATGAGCTGACATGTCTCCCAAACCTGACCTCTGCCCTTCTCCACCAACTGATTTCTCACTTGTTGCTTTGATGAGGAACCAATCACAGTCTTGCTTTCCAAGATGCAACAAACCTTCTTAACCAATCGCACCATAATTACACTTCCTCCTACATCCCCTGCCTTGGCCATCTGTCTGTTAAACCAGCCAAGATCTGTCTCTGTGTGTGTGTGTGTGTGTGTGTGTGTGTAGAGGTGATATAATAACATTTTTCAAAAGATCACTGGTTTATGGCTCTTACTTTTCGAAACCAACTGTCTTTTTTTCCCTAGTTTTAATCTTTTTCTCGCTACTTAAAACATCCCTCCTCCACACATTCTCACCAGTTTCATAACACTTGTTTTATTTACTGTGAATTCATGTCATGAAGAGTAATATCTAAAATCCTTCTGTAAGTGAACTCATTACAGTGCAGCAGTAACCAGGTTGAAGAAAGATCACCTTCCATGTTGGCACCTGTCCTACCTGCAGGCTGGTCCACAGACTTGGACTGCTCCAGTAGATGCTCCTTGGCTTTGGCAGACTGGGACAAGACTGTGGCAAGAAGCTGCAAGTGCAAAAACACAAATGCCTCCACATGAACATCTAGCAACTTACATTTTGTTGCACTGAAGCTTGTCTATAAGAAGTCAACATGTTCAAGATGTCACCCAATGGTTTGAGGACTATGATGATGAAAACTTTAAGTCTGAACACTTTTGTTTTAACGTAACGTATACATAATTGCAATATTAAAATAGTTTACTCTACTGTAAATCATAATATCCAGTAATATATTACCTAGTGTTTCAGTGTTACAGTGATCCCTTTAAAGAAAAATGTACAGGGAAAAAGTCAGACAAAAAAATGCCAATTCTAAAACCTCGTCATGTCAGGTAAGATTGATCTCTGCAGGAAAGTCTGTCTGGGAAAAAATATGTGATGTTTGCTGACTGGATTAATCATATATAAAACATGGATCTGAAGCTCCAGTAGAAGCAATGCAATAAAAATCTGCCTGGAGCTGATGAGGAGTGAATGTAGACGCAGAGAAGACAGATGCTACCAGTCAGTCTGGGCTGCCATTGGGTCTGATTTTGCTGTGTGGATGTTTTAGTATGTTTAAAAAGTGTCTCTCTTGCACTCTCTTAACAAGATGCATGCTGGAAATATATGACAAGTGCAGCTGGCTGTGTTTATGAGTATATGACCCTCTTGAGACACCTTCAGACTGAGAACATTAAGGTCTCTGAACAGTATATACAGTATGTATGTGTATCTGAGTGTGTTCAAGTGAGGAGATGAGCTTTAATGTAGTTTGATTTGCTGTTATTTTCTGACTCTTAACTCACTAAGTGCCAGTCGTTTTATAAAACAGGAAGTGCCTTGTTCCAGTGTTTTTGTCCATTTTGAGTCATATTTCAAGACCCAAAGAATATTTTGTACTATGATTCTGAAAACACAGAATAGCTCAAATGAAAGAAGAGACTCCCTATTTCATTGTGAAAAAAAACATTTGTTTTTACCATGTTCTATTCTTGTTTTATCAGAAGGAGAGAACAGGCCAGTTTCACCAAAATCACCACTTTTTGTCCAGATTTGTTTGTTTTGCTCTCTAATCTCAACTAATCACTTCCTGCTTTGATCTCTGTGGTGTATACCGTCTCTTTATTCTCCGACTACAAATCCCAGAAGCACCAACATTACTCACAGGCTGTGTGAGAGCGCCCTCTTGTGCCCACTACAGAAAAACCACTTTGACATATTTATACGTCTATGGCACTCAAGCCTGGGATTTTAAATGATGTATAAATATGTCAATGGCATTCAAAGAGTTAACATGTTCAGAAGTGAATCCCAATTCAAAGTCCTATAGTGCCTGTGCAGCCAGATTAATATCCAGCTTATGATCCATATCATTTTCATAGTCATAAACCATCCAGTAACTCATCAGTTTTTGTGTGGAAGCATCAGCATCTGCGTCTGATTTCTTTATGTGCCAATTGAACAACAAATTGCGTAGTTCTGTCCAGGAAACTTCTTTATAATATATAAAGTCTTCTAAATTCTTAATTTTCCAGCAGCTGCTTTGTCACTGCCTATATTCCCTTTGGTTATGATTAATATGCACCTCATGGCCAAACCATGCCTGGCCAAAAAAAACTTGCCACCTGGATTTAACTAAGCAAATAGGTATGAGCCTCCTATTGGATGATTACTGCAGGTTCAGCAACAGTATGTGCTCAAAGAATGAGGTCAGCTGACTACCTGAATATACTGAATGACCAGGTTATTCCATCAATGGATTTTTTTCTTTCCTGATGGCATGGACATATTCCAAGATGGCAATGCCAGGATTCACCAGACTCAAATTGTGAAAGAGTGGTTCAGGGAGCATGACACAACTTTTCCATACATGGATTGGCCACAACAGAGTCCAGACCTTAACCCCATTGAGAATTTTTGGGATGTGCTGGAGAAGGCTTTGCGCAGTAGTGAGACTCTACCATCATCAATGCAAGATCTTGGTGAAAAATTAATGCAATATTGGATGGAAATAAATCTCATGACATTGCAGAAGCTTATCGAAACAATGCCACAGCGAATGTGTGCCGTAATCAAAGGTAAAGGTGGTCCAACGAAATATTAGAGTGTGTGACCTTTTTTTTGGTGGCAACTTTTTTTTTGTCCAGGCAGTGTACATACATAAAGTAGCAAAGCAAAGCAGTGCATGCAAATTTGTTTGTGGCAACATTTTACAGTGTGTGTGTGTGTGTGTGTGTGAGTGTGTGTGTATGTGTGTGTGTGAGTGTGAGTGTGTGTGTTGTACCTTAACACCCTCAGCCTGTGCATGGAGAATGTGTCCGGCACTGCCAGCGCTCTGACCGCTGCCCGATGACCTCACGCTGGTCACACTGCCTGAACTACCTACACTGCTGCGGTCTCCACCTGCAACACACACACACACACACACACACACACACACACACACACACACACGCACGCACACGCACACACAAAAGCACAACCATGCAACCGCCCAAACCATATGTATAGATTTGGTGCATATAGATGCACACATGCAACAAACAGATGGATGCATACAGTCACCAACACACACGCGCACACACACACACACACACACACACACACACACACACACACACACACACACACAAACACACAACATTGAGTGGTTTAGCTGATATCTGAAGCAACGTGGTAACAGGTGTGACTCTCCATTGAAATGCACTGGGCAGCATGTGATTGGATGGACAGGACGGACGGACGGATGGACAGACAGACAGACAGGGTGACGGACGACTGAGCAACAAACACAGAAGTGAAGTAAACAAGACACACCTTTCACTTCAACACACGCACTTTTCCTCTCACTCATCCTCTCTCTTTCCTAATTTCTTTTCCTCTCTCTCTCACACACACGAAAACCTCTCCATACATCCAGTTGGAAAGACACACAGACTGTAGACCGATGCAGATGGCTGCAGTCCTACACATAAGGCCACTGAGTTCAAACTGAGCTTTAGATGGAGGGATAAGCAGGATATGGGGGACTGCCAGGAGCAGGTCAAAGAGTATCTGAAAGCCTTCAAACAACATTGTTTTTAGCTCAAAGAGTGAACGGATGGGTTCTGCTCGTGGGGACATTTGTAATTGAAACTTGCGAGCCAGTGCCAGGCAGAAAAGCTGTTTTTTTGAACGGACGTCAGATACTGTTTGCGCCCTGGTCGGAGTTTAAGGGGTCAGGGGTTGAGGGCTCAGCGCAGCGCGGCTTAGTTACCTGCCACGGGCTTGCGCAGTACCCAGATTTCTTCATTGGAGCCTCCATGGGGCCCGCAGGATGTGGTGGGAGAGCTGTGAGGACTTGCCTCTGAGCCGCGACAACCTTTAACACAGAACACCACGGTTAGCCTAGCCGCTAACCGACCCTAAACTGGCCTTAGAAGCAGTGCTATCCTTATGCTATCAAATATTAGCATTTAAAGCAGACCAATGGATGTTTTTTTGGTCAACTTTGATGCAACGGAAAAGTTGAAAATATAACAGATTAGCTAAGATGTTACTAAAAGCTTTGGCAACATTAACATTAATTTAAAGTTGTGTTTCTGCTCATCTTGTGACTTTAAATCCAATATTTTTTCTCCATTTAACTCGAACGGCATCTCATAAGAAAACATTTTACTCTTTAGATACTACATGCTGCACTGGAGAATCACTAGTTTTGTCTGTCTGCTGTTTTGTGCTCGCTAAAGTTCATCGCAAACTAAAACAATCAGCTGACAGAGACCAAAAGCTCAATAGGGAACTATAGCTAATTCTCTGTGGGTTCATCACTACAAGTGACCCATCTTATATCACAAAAACTAATGATTACTGCAGGGTTAATGTTCAAAACTAGTTCTTATGTATCCCTAAACCTGATTTTGATGCTATGACAGTTATATCAATCTGATATTAGGGTCAGCGTTGCAAGATAGGCAACATTATTATAGTAGAGAGTTAATATTATATTGTATTTTGAGAAAAGTATTGTACATGAGTATTGACCATGAAAACAAATGGGTGTAGAAGTGTAATTTTGTTCCTTTTAGGACGTCTAGGCTGCCTGCTGTCTGGAAATCAATACAAATGGCGGAGACAAAAACCTAATTGTAAAAAGAAAAATTACAGAAATATGATAATTATCAACCATCTGGCAACATTGATTACGTTAGTATAGTGGTGAAACTTTTTTATATCCAGCACTTAAGCTAATATCATCCAAAATTATTGGAGTATTCGACTCGTTGTAATACAACTGTCAACGGTACGTTAAGAATTTAGATTACAGCTGCTGTAAGATATATTTAGACAAAGAAAGGTAAAATGGGGTAAATTAAATAAATTCCAAACTTATCCGCGAAAAAGACAAGGGGCCAGTAGGAGAGCAGGGTGATGGGGTAAAGGTGGATAAGGGAGTTTTTCTAAAAAGGATAAGTTTCACTTACACACCACACTTTCATTCTCACACACACATACAAACAGAAAAAATACAGCATATATATATATATATATGAAAACATTTATATACCCATAGTACATAAATCAATCCAGAACATGAATATCTGTGTATATACACATATATGCCATAATGTACATACACATACATATATAATGCATCCATATGTGTGTGATTATATATGTAAGCCTTGTCAGAATGGGGCTGCTGTAGTGCATTTGGAGAGTGTCATAAACCATTATAACCATCTTAATAAGGGTGTATAAATGGTTTATATGTGGGACCAACAGTGCTCCAGAGAAACACGCACATAAAAAAGAAAAAAGTTCCATTTGCCTTCCTGTAATGTCGCAGCTCCTTCTTGTGACCATTTTGCATCCCTCCAAGCGACTTCAAACGAAGGACCAATTTGTCTGCTTTCAAAGACTTTGCATCTCCTTTAATTTGACTTCAGTCTGTTGTGACTGAAAAATCCTATTTTCAAGAAAAGGCTTAGGGAAAATGCACTGACCTGAATGTAAGTAAAGTAATTATATATATTCTTTATTTGGGTTCTGGTTCCCATTTTAGCGTTTACTGACAGAAAATTTGCAGAGAGGATTTTATTCTCCTGGAGGAAACAAAATGGCATCCAGTGAAGGCTCCCATTCACAGAGCAGAACATTTACAGCCAGCCTTACCTGCAACACATCCTGGGTGACATTTTCTAACAATGTATTTGGGTCTTTTACATAAAACTTGGCATTTCATTTTTTATATTTCGCAAATCTCTGCTTGTAATACTTAATTCCAGCATTTATTGCTAGCACCTTATGTTCAAGAATCCAAGAATGACTTCATACAAGCTAAAGAATGAATTAGTGTTATTCCAGCTACAATATCTATGTAGACAGAAAATATTACCTGTTAATGTCTGAAAAGCGCCTCTTAAATTAAGAACTCTAATATTATACTCCCATGGCCAAGGAAGGTCAAATCAAAATTTATAAAGATGAGCTACTCTCTCTTAAAGCCACAAAACTGAAATGGAAATTAATTTCAAACTTGTGATGTCATTAAACGCAAAGTCTGGAGCTGCTCCATAGACAATGAATGGGAGACACTGGAGATTTGCTTTCATTTTAATGCCCAAACGAGCTTTGTTCTTGTAGCCATTATGCAGAAGATAACTTTGGGTGCTCTCAGTGTCATCTAGAACATGGTTGTTAATTGTCTATGTAGCAGCTCTTAATACCATATTGACATCACTAGTTTGAGTCTTAGCACTCTAGTTTTTGGATTGGGGAGAGATTTGTTCGAGCAAGCTATTCTTGGATTGTCTTGAACCACAGGAATAACATGTATAAATTCTGAAATTGGTTATAGTTTCCCTTTAACACTCATCAGAGCAGCAATTCTGACCTTTTGAATGTATATTTTTACTCTGATTAATAATCACAATTCCACTGAGTTTCACTGGTATAATATCAAATAGTTAAAGCTGTGATTCAACACATCAAAAGTTATAATATTATACTATTTTTCACTTCATCCAAAGCCTGGTGTCTATTTTACTTAAACATCCACACACACACTCAAACACATTAAGGGTATACGTAGAAGGTGGGTAAAAGTGGTGTTAAAATGATTAGACATGACGAGAACACGAGGCAGGAGAGTACAAAAAAATAAACACATGTACATACAGTGTGGTCAGGAGAGGGTTGTGTGTGATGTGTGTGTGTTTAAGAAGCTACCAGGGTTGTGTTAGTGGTCGGGACAGTGGTGATGTACGGGGGAGAGAACAAAGAGGAAAGAGGAAAAAAGAACTGCAACAAAAACATTCAACTGAAGCTCAAACCAACGGAGGTGAACAGGGGTCTGTGGTAAAATGGTAAGCTTTCCTCCCATCTGACATCTACTCTTCCTCATGAGCAAATACAAATATTCTCCTGTGGGGTGGGCTGAAACCACAGTATTAATTTATATTTTCAGTTTTCTTATTGAGAGAAATGCTAAAGCAGTGACCAGACACTATTACATATAGATACGTCACCCAGACATGATATTGTATTAATATGTGCATGGCATTCACGTAAATTCAGGCATTTTGAAACAAGCGCAGGAATGACGGACCCCGCCACTAACTAAAAAATTTACTAGGTAGATATCCAGTTATCAGTTATCAAATCTGGGGCTTGATTCAATGAGAATCTTGAGGAATACACCTGCAACAGCCCATTTACACTTGAGTCATTGGGCTGATCAGTGGGCTGTGTATCTGCATGGCTTACATAAATAAGTACAATGACCAAGAAATATTTGTCTTTCCATTGAGTAAGCTTTAATTTCAACAATAACGAGACGTGAAATCTCTTGGACTCCTGTCTAAAAGCTGACTCTGGGTCTTAGTAATGGAGATGGACAACAGCAACAACAGAAAAAAAGTTGTACAGTATGAGCAACACATAAAATTACATAAATAATGATCCATAATAGAAAACTTCAATGGAGGCCTTCTTAGAAAAACATTTATAACCTCAATTAGAATCTTTCATGACCAATTAGAAATATTTTTTTTATTATTTTTGGCAGTGGAAAGCATCCCTTGAAGTTTTAATAATAATCATAATCATAATAATAATTATAAGAATAATACAAATAATGAAAAAGGGGGCGTGTACCTGGGGCAGTGGGTGTGTCTCCCTGTGGGGTTGTCACGGGCGACTTGTTATAGCCAAAGGAAGTGAAAAGTGGAAGCAGTGGCTGATGGGAATGTGGTGGAGGAGGAGGCGGTGGAGGCAGGATATGGATCTGATGGAACGTGGTGTCGTTGCCGTTGACTACCGCGTTGGCAGGGGCAACCGTCGCCGGAGGAACCAGCGGTATCTTTTGAAACTGTTGAGTGCAAATGACTGTGCTGGCCAAACCTAGATAACACCCACCGTGACGACACACCGACACACACACAACCAGCCAACAGTGAACCACCGCCACGTAACAAACAAACGACAAAACAGAGAATTACATGTAAGAAAGAAGGGGGGGAGGGACAAGAAAAATTAAAAACAAAGGCTGAAGTTACAAAATTAAACAAAGAAATCAAAGGTGGTGAAGGACACGGCTGATGTTAAAGGACGAAGAGAAGGAGACCAACAAATGAGGTACTGTTGAAATGAAACGTATGGAGAGGTGAAAAGGGAAGTGATGGACGTTGGAAGAGGAAATAGTCTAATTACATCTAGTCAGGATGTTTAATCGCACTTCATTGGTGACTAGCTATATATCCAGCAACCTTTATTGCCACACAAGCCTCACCTCAGTTAAATGCCACTAGTGGCTGTAGAAATCATAACATTTTTGCCAAAAAAAGTTTGTTTAGATTATCAATACTCCTCTGTATGAACATGCTGACTTTGTGACTGAAAATGTTACTTAAAATGTATAAATATGCAACATTTTCCTGTACCTATTCACACAAATAATGCCTCTCAATCATCACCTGTGATCCACTGGAGGTGTGTCTGTCATCTTTGGCTCTGGCTAATTAACAGTGGCTGTATTTGATGGATTCGATATTTGGCAATGCAATTGCAAATCTGTCTTCTACTTCAGCACCGCGGACAGTGCCATTGATTTACCAATACACAGCACAGTGAGGCTCCTGATATTTCAGAGTTGAGGTGGAGGTCAAAGATTCTACTCGGGCAATGAGTCGGGCAGAATAAACACAACGTATCCAATCAAGCAACACCTCTGCATGATGCCCACCTGAGAGCTAACCATCGCTACTGCTAGCACTGCTGTATTACAACACGAGCAAAGCCTTGGGATCCATGTGATACTTACAGTACACATAAATTTAAACTAACGTACTTCAAGGAGGAAAAGGTCTGCAATAAATTAGGGTTTGTGCATTCAAAAGTATTTATGTTAACTGTAAGCAAAGCCTTCAGCTTGTCCTCCTATCATTCTGCAAACTTTGGGACAAATCTTTAGCATATCCCCAATTCTCCATAACAAAATTACAGCTCTATGATCCAGCCTAAATAGATACCTATGTAGATAAGTGCCTTGATAACCATCCACAAGCTAAATTCCATCATTGAATGGTCCCTGATTTTACAAATGATAATAATAATAATAATAATAATAATAATTGCAGCTTATGTGCTTGAGTAAAGTTAGCTGGTTATGCTGCAACATCAAGAGGATTGAGTAGTGCAGGAAAGCGTATGATCTAAAGGTCTAATGTAACATCCCCATCATAAGGAAAAGAAAGAGTGAATGAGATGTGCAGTACATGTAGAAGAGACTGACTGGGGTGAATTGGTGGGAAAGACAGAATAATTAACAATTTATGAAAAACAGTGAGTGAAAGCTCTTGCTAAAACAGCTGTCGTAGCCCCAAGAGTGTGTGTGGCTGAACTCTGGCAGTGATTAGTCAGTATGGCTGTGCAATCTGAGTGCTCCAGCTGTTTTGTCCTCTAACCACAGCTGCTAGTTATTCAATGCACTGTACTGTTTGTGAGGACAGATACAGCCACGACAGCACTTTTTCCTGACGCGGAGCCACTTCCAGCAGTGGTAAATGAACCACACAGCACAAGTGGTCAAAGAATGATGGATGATGACCAGAGAAAGGTGACTACATGAGAAAGGAGTGATATATTAAAGAGAAGAGAAGAAGTTCTGGGATCACAGGCGATGAAACAGACAGTAACAAAGAGACAGACATACAAACTGAGAAAAGTAAGACATAACACTACAGAGGGATAGACGGATGGACAAACAAACAAAAAATACCAGACCAGACAGCCAATACACAGTTAAAAACATCCGAGCCTCTTTGTGACTGTTCAGTGACGTGACGGGATGGTTGTGAATGTGCTCTGTAGATCTCGCCAGACAGACTAAAAGCTCATTATGGTGATATAAAATGGAGGAAGAAGGTTAACAAAATAGTTTTTGGGAGATTGGGTGGTCAGCCTTCCTGTTAAGTACTGAAAACAAAGTGATGACACCAAAGAGAAACCTGTAACCCTGGCAGAGGTTTACAGTTTTCATGCTAAACTAAGCTACCTGGATGCTGGTGCTATAGCTTCATATTTACGTGAGAGTGGTATCTCCTCATCTAGGTCTGAGCAAGAAAACAAATAAGCGCATTTTCCAAAAACTAATGAATTATCCTATGCTGTGTCAACAAAGAGGACTGAACCACGTTAGCAGCCAGGGACACATGGATGAGTTTGGTGTCCTGATTCTCATTACTTAACAGGTACTTTCCTCACCAGGCCGTGTGTTTTCATTCAGGTAGAGTTGTAATGCGGCTAAAATGGTGCATAAACATTAACCTTGGATTACATCTTCATCAGTGCAGGGACGACAGCTGGTTGGTTGTTTAGCACCTCTGTGCTGCTGGCCGACTGACAAACGACTTCTTTCCCAGTGAGATGAAATCCTCTGATTTTTCTCCCAGATGAAGTTAATATTTGAGATCAGCGAGGTTAAATACCCTCCTCAAGGGTTTATGCGAGAGAACATTATTCATTCACTTAGCTTCACACGTCTTCATTTTCTTCTTTTTTCTATTTTCCTTCAAGTTCCTCATCTGTGTTTAGTCCAAGTACTGTATGTGTAATGTAGTCCCATGGAAGTCGGCCTCGGTCAGCCTGGTCTCAACTTTAATCAACTTCAACACACACACACATAGGAGTACGAACACACACATACCTGTGCGCTTGCTGATGACCTCCACCATGGTGGAAGGGAAGTAGCCCACTCTGTCATTTCCTGTTCGGTTGTCATGGATACAGCCTTTCCAGCGTCCATCAAGGTGCTGCTCCAGAACCTGTCAGATAGACACCTATTTAGTTTTCATTTCACTCCTCACGAGGTGTCTGTTGGTTTAATCATATTATTTAAATCTATTTTTAGTGTCTCAAAAATTACAGAAACAAAAAGTGCAAAATATTTCTGTCAAACACAAAATACAAAACTGCATTCGGAGCGGTCTAAAATTCCCTGTGTCAGACAGCAGCGAAGCCAAGTTGTTCATTCAGACCCTGAGGGTGGAAGCATGGGCACTGCTCGGCTTCCTCATTACCGTAATAAGCAGCCAACGGCTGCATAAATGCTCATAAATATTCATGTGTGGTGGGTGGACGGGGATGTAGCACACAAATACATGTTGCTGTAAAACATATTTGTAGTAAATGAGGGAAGCTGAAACCGCTCATTCTTGCATATTCATTAGTAGCCTCTCCAAACGAAGAGCAAACCACCTGCTAATAATTCAACACAAGAAAAGTGGGGCGATGTTGAGTAAATCAACAGGGGTTAAAAGGGACGGCGTGTAGGATTTAGCAGCATCTAGTGATGAAGTACCCCTCTCTATATAATTCAAACTGATGAAACTAGAACCAACTTTTTCGAGCTTTTGCTTAAAATACTTAAACGATAGAGCAGTTTTTCTGATTAATCAAATATTAATTTCAACTGTAGTTGCATGTTTGCAAATAACATCATTGTTCAGCTTTGATGTCAGAAATGCTCTGTGCATAACAACAGATTTGATTTTGTTGTCGATGTTGAGAATTTTATTTTAAGGTGTTACCGTAATGACGTCTCCTGCTTTGATGTTGAGGCTGGTCAGGTCATAGTTGTTGCAGTAATCCTTAAGAGCCCGAACCTGAAGGGCTGCTGAAGCATCTGAGAGACAGAGAGCTCAACTGTAGCTTCAAACCAGAGTGATGTACGACCACTGTAACATCATGACATCATCACAGCATCTTTCCCACCAAAACCATGGGCGCATTTCATATACCGTATATTATTATCATTTAAAGGAAAAGCTTGATATTTTGGCAAATCCCTCCACTCATTATCCTTCCTTCCTTGCATCCATCCAACCATCCTTCATTTTATCTATGTATTCATCCTTCCATCCAACATCCATCCTTTTATTCATTCATCCATCCATTATTTTATTCATCCATCCATCATCCATCCTTTTATTCATTCAGTTATTATTCATCCATCCATCCATCATCCTTTTATTCATTCATTCATCCATCCATCATTGTATTCATCCATCCATGCATACATCCTTTTATTCATTCATTCATCCATCATTCTTTTATTCATCCATCCATCCATCCATCCATGCATACATCATTTTATTCATTCATTCATCCATTATTATCTGTTTATTCATCCATCCATCTATCCATTATCCTTTTTCAGTAATCTATCATCCATCATGCTTTTATTCATCCATCCACTCATCCATCCATCTATCCACCCATCATCCCTTTATTCATCCATCCATCCAACGTCCATCCTTTTATTCATTGATCATCATCATCCATCCATCAATCCACCCTTTTATTCATTCATTCATCCATACATCCATCATTGTATTCATCCATCCATCATCCATCCTTTTATTCATTGATCCATCATCATCCATCCTTTTATTCATTCATTCATCCATACATCATCATTGTATTCATCCATACATCATCCATCCTTTTATTCATTCAATCATTCATTCATCCATCATTCCATTATCTATCATCCATCATCCTTTTATTCATCCATCCATCTTTTTAGTCATTCATTCATCCATTATTATCCATTTATTCATCCATCCATCTAGCCATTATCCTTTTTCATCCATCTATCATCCATCATCTCTTTATTCATCCATCCTCCATTCTGTTATTCATCCATCCATCCATCATCCATCCTTTTATTCATCCATCCATGTTACCCCTCAGCAGTTGTTTGATCTCTCTGCTGGCTTGTGTTGCAGTGAACTGGTAGACGATATCGAGTGCAGTCTGGCTGTAGGTGTTTCTCACTGTGGCATTGATGCCGCTCTGAAGAAGAGAAAAGAAAATGGGTTTGATGCAGTATGTTGACTTTTTGAATTAATTGTTCTTGTTTTTTGTTTCATGCGCTCATAAAGTGAGAAATGAGAAAGTGAAAACAGAGAATGGTTTCATTTTCTGTTCTGTTACAGTTTAGTTTGTAAAAAATGCAGCATCCAGTTACTTAACTGTTTCTTCATACTATACACCTCAGGGGTGTAATAACTTCATGACGTCAGCAGAAAACAACCCATGCTTGCTTATTTCCTGTAGCTGTAACTGATCACAACCAAGACACTGTAACAAAATCTAAACAAAGGACTTCAGTGTGAGGACGCTTCACTCCAAAGACTCTTAACCAAACATTAGCTTCTCACGCTGGAACACATGGTCATTAAGACATACTGACGCTCTTGTTTTCATGCCACAAGTACAAATGAGTAATTTGCATCACTTGCATTACTACCTCTTTGCACAAACCACATTTTTATTTTGTTTATTGTATTTTTTCACATTGCTGCCTTTTAATTTGGCTAATTTACATTTAAAATTTTTATTTTTATTCTGATTTGTACAGTTTTCAATTCAGATGGCAAAGGAAGTATTTCATTGTGCAGGGAAACATGTTTCCTTACTGTACATATGACAATAAACGCTTTGAACCCTGAATATTGAATTGCAGTTTAGCACTAATACCCACAATGTTATCACATGAGGATGTAGGGATTTTTCATACAGCTTTATTTTCATTTACGTATATTTTCTACACTAACTATATATGTAAAAAATGGCTTGTGAAGATGGCCCCCATACCATATATCAATGGTCATATTTTAAAGAAACAAAAAGGATGAAGAAGTTTCAAGACTAAGCCACGTTTACAAGTTGAGATGCTTTACAATGAATTCATGAAGTGTTATAAAATCTTTACTAATTAAATATTTTCAGGCAAACAGTGCCATTGTACAAGATTACATCTTACAGGTAAAATGTAGTCAAATAAATAAGCCAGAACATATTCATTCACTTTGATTTGAGATGGAAAGCATCTTCCACATCCATCCAAAATGCATCTCTCTTTCACGTTGCCCCGCGAGTGGAGACAGCAATTAAATTTAAGGCAGGTTGTGGCCTTGAAACAAAAAACAATGTCTTGTATCTGGCTTTTCTGTGTATGTCATTTATGAGCCCAGGGTAAAGTTCCACTTACTTCCAGCAGGAGTCTCACTGCCTCGGTCTTTCCACAGAGAGCAGCTTCATGCAGGGCAGTGCCTGCTTTGGTCTGTCTGTTGATGTCGATGCCTGCCTGGATCAGTAGTCTGACAGCAGGGGAAAGTGTACGAAGAGGTGAGAAAGTTAAGAGAGGCGTCAAAGCACGTACATTATGCAAGGAAAAGAGTTGAGTAGGAGATGAAGGAAAGAGAGAGAGAAAAAATGAAGTAAAAATAATGGTATATTGCACCTGACTTAAAGGATAAATCCCATCCCTAAACCCCATGAAATAACCAAAATCTACAATGTGTTCATCTGCCAGAAGACAGAAAGACTTTATTTTGGAAAAAAGTGTTAGTCATAAAAAATAGATAGATAGATAGATAGATAGAGACAGAGATGGAGATCGATATAGTATTTACAACACTGATGGTGCATCCAGGAAGTTACTTTAATTGTTCATCATAATAAAAAAGAGTCTTCTGCCGCACTCAGTCACAATGACACCACTAATTAAATTAGATTTAGATTAGAATTGAAATTTGATTAAATTTAGACAATTAGTGGTTGCCAATGTGTCTGTTAATGGGGATCCAGATCCCAAAACAAAACAAAAACAAACTTTCTAGCCATCATCATAAAATAATTAACTTGCTAATGACTGTTGGACAGCAACACGATTATCTCCTTTCACTGTTTGACAAAAAATGCAGGAAAATATGTAGATGAGGACAATTATACTGTGTTTTTGGCCGAAATATCTCCTTATAGATAGTCTTATCTCCTTACAAATAGTTTTATCATCAGGCCAACCTGATTGGTGGATCAGTTTACTCATGGTTTGTTCATTAAGTACAGAACATCACCAGCCTCACACTATAAACAACAGGGTTGGAGAAAAGGATGTGGAAAGATCAGATGACATGAGGCAACTGTGAAAAAATAAGCTACTGAACACACATTTCATTTCATTCTGTAACTTCTACTGAATTAGAGTCGGTGTTTATGTGTGACTGTGTGTCTTCCACAGATTGTTGGCCATGTCTAATGAGCATCATTTATCAGTGTCACTTCTGGAGAGGCACACTCTGTTCTATCAGCTATGACAGGCTTTATTCTCTCCTTCTCTCTCTCTCTTTTTGAAATTCTCTCTTTATTTTTACCCCTTTGCTCTCTAATCTTCCCTTAGTTGCAGCTTTTCTCATCTTTCAGTGTCTCCCTCTCTGTCTGTGTCTGCTGGGCAAGCATATATATATATAAGAGAGCGAGAGAGAGAGAGAGAGAGAGAGAGAGAGAGAGAGCTCAGAGTCACTTAAAAGTGGTTGCGAGAGATGGAAAAATAGACTGTGTTGTGCGTTTGTTTGCCGTGGCACATCATTCTGTTTACTCCTTTCTTCCCGATGCTTTTGTGCCTGACATCACCATGGCAACAAAAGTCACTTTGCCATGATGCTCAAAAAAGTATACAAAAATTAGACGCACATCCTTCTAGATGAGATTATAATGACTTGACATTTAGCGAGACAAAGGGCTGTGCAAATCTGCAGTGTGTTAAAGTCTCCAAAATGTAGTTAGAAGTATCTGACTGATGCGTGTTCGCTCACTGTATGGCATCACATTATTCCTTTATTTAATTGGATCATATCGTTCCCCTGTTGTGTTATGTTTCTGTTTTCTCAGCAGGCTCAGGAGGACATTAAACCCAGTGATTCATCAGAAATGGTGTGTGTGATAGAGATGAACCTCTAGGATGGATGTGTATGTGTGTGTGTGTGTGTGTGTGTTGACGTACCTGATGATGTCGATGTGTCCGTTCTTGGCGGCCAGGTGGAGAGGAGACGTCCCGTTGGGGTCGGTGGTGTCTCCTTTTTTGGGCTCCAGCAGAGCAGCACACATGTTACTGGACAGCAACAACTGGACCACCTACACACACATTTGATCATTCTTGTAGATTGTCTTCAGGGTTTGCTGTTTTTTAGTGATGATATATATATATATATAGATATATATATAAAACAAAAAAATCTTACTCCAACTCTGCCAAACTCGCAGGCCAGGTCCAGAGGTGTTTTCCCTGCATTGTCTACAATACATGGGTTGGACTGGTGCTGCAGCAGCATCTCTGACTGGAGGTAGGAAACACACAATGGTTACATGAGGAAAAAAAATCAACTTACAGCAAAACAACAAAAAAAACATGAATCTGTTGAAGAGGTCACAAGGTCGTCTATCACAAGGGTCTGCAATAAACCACAATCCTGACATCAACTGTCCAATCATAGCTCAGCAATCATATCTTGGCAGAGTGTTGGCGCTCACATAGCGATGTCTGACATCCTGTACAGATTGCAAAGTCCTCTAAGGCAAATATAACTTGACTTGTCTGCTTTGTCTCAAATATAATGGAACTAGACTAGACTTGACTGAAACAAATTTGAAAAACTCAGCAGCAATATTTTGACCCAGTTACTTAAGACGATCCAGACCTTGTTGTGAGCATTTTCATGTAGGAACTATTTTCTTTTTACAAACACTGCACATAAGGAAGTGTGCATCTGCTCATGAACGAGGTCCATGCCAAACTATCTAAAGTGATAATATCACAAAGAAGAAAAATGTGTATTTTTTATTTTGGGGTAAACTGTCCCTGTAAGAGGCATGTAAACAGAAATGTGGCTTTAAGAAACGGTATTCACACGTGCCATTACTTATCTTGTATTTGCTTAAAAATATCACATTATGGTAATTAATCAAGCTGTTTACTGAGATATGTTGACTGTACATTAATAGCAAAAAGCTGAGTTTGTCCAGTTTTTGTCCCTGGTTTATTTAAAGAGAATCCATCACTGAAAAAACAAGCTTGGTTAAAGTGGTAAAAGACTTCGAGGGATAAATTCCCACCAGAGGAATGAATTCATTGTGCTTTCTAATGCACCTAAAAATGGAACAAATTAGAAGAACACGCCAAATGAGATTCCCTCGTCACAGATAAAAAACACACTCTTGCTATACTTGTTGTTTCGTCTCTCAGATCTTTTCTGTGCTGGATGTTAAATCATTCATGTTTTAATCTGTGGCCTGTTTTTGTATTTTTATTATTCATTTGTCCGTGCACACTGGGAGCAGCTGTGGATTAGAGCCTCAGCTCCAGTGTGTTACCCTGTATAAATCATGGTTACTTCATCAGATCAATGAGTGAATGATGAGTGTCGCGCTCCTCTCGTTGCATGTTGGCTGCTGTACTGAGGCTGCTGTATTTCATTGTTGGTACTTTGGTAAGCCTGCAGCAGCGGCACTGCAGTGTTTTCGGATTTGGAAAAGGATGTGGGATGGAGTTTTCTTTAGTTCGTGTGTTTTATTTTTTTTGTTTTGTTTCTTAGAAGACAGAATATGAAACATTTTGGCAGTAAAATATAAAAAAAAAGATTCTAACTACCTACCTACCTATATATTTTAATTACATCATTCCAGATGCTTCCAACAATGTTCAAATCCTCAGTTTTATGAATTAACTTGGTCATCTGTCTCTGGTGTCATATCCCTTTTGAGCAAGTGGAGCAAATGTAGGTGGTAGCTTGGCTTCTGAGGTGTACTGAGTCTAACGAATAGCATTGGAGGAACAGACTTTTAATGTGAAACTGCTTTATTCAGTGTTTTAACCGGTTTTATTCACAGTGTCTGTTTGTTTTGTAGAGGAGGAGACCTCTGCAAATAATTTAGCTCCTGGTAAAAACCTTGTGAACGATGAACACTGAAGGAATCCTAATCAGGAGAAGCTGCATTGAAGACAGCATCTCCCATGAATTGTTCATATTCACACGTCTGCCTGACTCACTGATCCTTTATCTGACTGAAATAAGAATCTATGGCTCCGAGCACCACTGAAATAAGGACAGCCTCCATCTCCCTTGTTAAAATGAACCAACAGATTATGCTAAATGGGTTTGTTATGTGCATCATGGGAAAACAGTTAATGATCAGCTGATCTGTGTCGTTCCGCTCTGAGCTCTGCTTGTGTCGCTCACCACGTCGTAGTGCCCGTGCTGTGCTGCCAGGTGGAGAGGAATCTGTCCTTCATCTGATTGGCCGTTGACAGATGAACCAGACTTCAGCAGCATCTTCATGGGCTCCGCCTTCCCCTGCCAGGCTGCGTAGTGCAGCGGCCGCATGCCTGCACACACACACACACACACACACACACACACGCACAGTATGAACACACTCTGTACACAACACACTGAGAGATTATTGATCAGTGAGTGTTTATGTGTAAGATGGTACAACATTCAGTATATTCTGTATGTACAGTGCTTAACAGATTTATTAGACCACCTGTCCTGTTTGTCTCAAAGATCCTCCAGCATCATTTCAGAGCTTTAATTCAGACTCTTTCTTTCTCACTGAGCCAGAACACTGGAATTCTCTGAGAAGTCAGAAATTAATCCAGAGTAACAACCACAGTTATTTCTTGTCAATACTAGACCCTCGTTCTATCGTACAGAGGGTCTGGCATTCCTCCATTGAGAACTGATTTCAGACGGGAGGCGTGAACTCTGTTGAAGTTTGAAATGATTGGATCTGACTTTACCCAATCGCTAACATTTGGTCGTGATGTATGTAATGCCCCGCTAGCATTCAGGCTAGCCAACTCCTTCGCCACTAATGGTGCTAACTGAAAAATAAGACTTTTCCCAAAACACAGAGGGAGTAAAGCCACGACATCTTTGCCAGCAATAAAACTGGTTAAATATTCCTCTTGCTCTGACTTCAGTTGTTGAATATTTGGGAGCCTAACCAAAACGGATTGAAGGGCTTCATTCACTTCCGTCTCCGCTGCCATTGCCAAACTACAATCAGCTAGACTACAACGCAAATGTTGCACATTCGACATCATCGTTAACACCCGCCTCCCCCCGTCCCCCACCATTCGCTGATTGGCCAAGATGGAAATCATCCTGAGAAATCGACTCCAAGGTCATCAAACCCAGACGTAGGGAAATGATAATTGAGCGGAAGATTACGGAGTGCTACGGCCAGGCTAGTAATTTAGCATCTCCATTAAAAATAGTAATGTGCTTTGTCATATTGTTAATAATTATAATTTAGCATTAAATATAGAATTTTGATCAAAGAGCTTGCATATAGTGGTGGATTAACCATTATAGAAATAAAAAAAATATTTTGGTAATAAGCAATACTGTTAATTTAGGACAGTTGTGACAAACATAAAACAGTGGTGGTCTCCAATAATACTGTACATTTATTAAGCACTGTATGAATATATGTTTTTCTATATTTGTGTGTGTGTGTGTGTGTGTGTGGTTTGTGTGTGTGGGGGTGTGTACATTTGCCTTCACCTTTCTGGTCTCTGATGTCGACAGCAGCCTGAGACTCCAGCAGCAGAGTGATGAGCTCCAGGTTCCCATTGAGCGCCGCATGATGCAGTGGAGAAAACCTATTGTACACACACACACACACACACACACAAATATAGAAAAAAAAAACCATCATCGTGATCATGGTGCCATTAGAGAATTACATCTATATTTTCTGAAAGACAGTTTTGCTGTTTTAACAGTATTTGAACCAAACAATCATGTAAAGACTAGACCACACACGCATACTTTTTCTCTCTGTCTCTCTCTCTCTCTCTGAGACACACACACACACACACACACACACACAGGTCAGAGATAATGGTAAATCTCTGCATGACAAATAGATTTAATAGGAGAGGATTAAGACCGAGGGGAGAGACGGGATGGTCTGAAATGGAAAAAAAATGCACAAGAGGAAAGGTATTACACTACATCATGTCAAGGATACAGTCTGTGTGTGTGTGTGTGTGTGTGTGTGTGTGTGCCAGAGGGTGTATGCTGAGTAGATGAGATTAACATGTCAGCCTTGATGGATAAGCATGAGAAAGGGTACAAGGAGGAGAAAGCATCACATAACCAGAGGACACAGACACACACATTAAAGCCCCTTCAGTGTCTTCACGGGCACGCACGCACACACACACACACACACAGACACACACACACACACACACACACAGACACATTATATCTGACTGATATCAACAGTGACATGTGTCTCCTTCCTCCTCTCCATGACTCCTCTTCTCTCTGAGATTTGCTGATTGCTGTCACAGACAGCTTTCCAACCTTGGAGTGACGACCCATGAAACTCAGGTGGCAACTGAGGTCTCTTGGACGGTTAAAAGGGCAATTTCTTCCAGTGTCCATTTAGCCTTTCAGTGACACCACCAGGCTAGCTGTTTCCCCCCCATTTCCAGTCTTTATGCTAAGCTAAGCTAACCAGCTACTGGCTCCAGCCACATATTATCTGCACAAACATCTCCTCATCTAACTATTCCCAGGAATGTATTTGTGAATATTCATTCATTGGGTCTACACTTTCCTTTGAGGAGATAAAAGAATGAAAAGAAAGAACCCATACATAATAAAAGTCAATGTTACACATTATTTTCAAGTGCAACCTTACTGTGAATAATTAATAAATCACCTGTGAAATGAAATTATCATATTTTATAGACTACATTCCTGAGGAAGCCAAATTAGCATCAGCATGTCAGAGTGTTTTATATCATATCATCACACCAATTTCTGTCTATTAAATGAGCAGAGCATGAAACAGAAGCGAAACCTCCTCTACCTCAACACAACTTCAACTGAAATCATGTATGCAGCCATCAAGTGCATATTTGAACCCTTTTACAATATTCTCATTTATTTGGAAACATTAAAATGTACTTGAGTATAATAAACAATAAGGGTTATCCTGATTCTGATTCTGTCTGGATTCAAGGACCTACTGTTTCACTGCTTGTGAGAAAAGCTTGACACAGCAACAGTAACTAAAGGGTGTGGGGATAAACTGACAGTCAACTGTGAGAAAGCAGGGTATGATGATGGAGGACAGCACTGAATAAAGGAGTCAAACTGGAGTGTGTCTGAGTGTGGAGCAGCATACTGAAGAGTGACCTGCTCTGGTTTATTCACTACAGATCACCCATCGCTCCTTCCCTCTCCTCCTCCACCTCCTCTCTTTTTTGTTTGGACTGTTGTTTACAATAGAAAATGTGTTTAGGATGTAGTTACTTCACTATCGACATGTCCAGGGGGACAAGCCCTATTTTTCCTGAAAATGCTTCGTTGCAAAAAAATAAATCAGTGTTGAAATCGGCAGGACGAGAGCCAGGTAGTGTTAGCTGTCAGCACAGTACTTTGCATGGAGCTAAAAGTTAACGTTAATGGGAGATGCCATTGATTTACATCATGATGTGTTCAGGCTCTGATTAGTAAAAATAAGTACTGGGTGAAGATACATTGTAATGTTACAATGATGTGTGAAAATGCAATCTTGTAAAGTTTATTTTTTGGTGAGAAACAAATAAGAGAAAGTTTTCACTGCAATATAAAGTAGATAGCAGAGAAGGAATGATGACTTGTTTAACTTCCTAACAAAAAAAGTATGCAAATGATAAGAAATAAAAGTATGTTTTACTTTTGTTTTTCTTTTTACCGTGGTGCCAAATAGGTATAGAGAATTGTGCAATTTATCATTTTTATTGAAGCAATCTCTCCCTGCAAAAATCATTATCGCCAAACTCATAACTACAGCTACCAAAGTACAGTTCTTAAATGAATGTGAAAAGTGAATTTCCACAGCTGGTGTGTTCACAGACCGAAGCACACTGGGCAGGCTTGTGAAGAGAACTTGACATCTCACCACCTGTTGAGCTACCACTGTTCTGCTCATCGATCAACAACTCTCGTGAATTAACCTGCAGTGCCGCAGATGCCGGTGTGGCATTGTTAACTAATGTCTGTCCTGGTGCTTCTCCCTCTGGCATGTGTTGGTGTCATTCCCTCATTTGTGTCATTGTGAGACCCACCCAGGGTGTTAAACTGTTAGGAAGGAGACAATACCTTAAACCAGAAGTCCCCAACAGGCCAGACTGAGGGTCCAGATGTTCCCCAGGTTCACAGTTTTCTACCACTGAACAATTTTTATTTCACTGAATGAAAGTAAAAGCAACTTTAGTGCAACTGAAACAAATGGACTTACATGGGAAGAGTTTTGAAACGTTTGAATGTTTTAATTAGAACTAGAAAAGCACTCAGAGAGAGCAGACCTCTGCTAAGGCAGCATTCTGAGAGAGCGTATACTCCTGCAAGCTCACAACGCCTAAGAGTTAATGTGTTGATTTTTGACGCACCTTGAAACCCACATTTAACATTGTATTCACATTAATATCATGCAATATTTATTTATTTTTTTCTCTATTTCATATATTGTCACATTTGAAACCAGTAAAACAATTTGAAACAACAAAAACAACAATTTGAGAAGTCTTTTCCGGATATTTTGAGACCAGTTGCGTTGCTTTAGCTCCTTCCTACATGAAGTTATGATTAAAAATGCATATTTGACCTTGGTGAACTTGACCTTTTACTGATCTTGACCAAACTGAATCTGTGACTTCTGGATTCGTATATTAGTTGGCTGAAAATTGTACAACCTGGAGTGTTCAGAAATATGCAAAATCTTCCATATATTACTATGGCATGATTTGACCTTGATGACCTTGAAACTGATCCAATCACCACCAAAAATTAATCAGTTTTAAGTTAGGCCACTTCAACAAATAAACAAACCCTGGTGAAAACATAACCTCCTTGGCGGAGGTAATAAATGTGCTAAAAGTTATAAGCACAGTAAAAATGATATTCAGTCAGCATGGTAAAAAACTCCACTGCATGCATTCACGCACCTCCCTGTGAGGAGTGGTTCATGAGGTATGACAGAGGATGTGGTGTAAATACAGAGAGTAGCGTGGTCGTGAACCCACGTCCCTCGGAGGTAAACCGTTCATTCATTCACAAACACACACTTGACCTCTGTGCCAAAGTTCAGACTCCTGGTGAAAACTGAGCCACTGGTGACAGATAAAAATGTAAATAAATTTAATAAATAAATAAATTTGACACACAACAAACACTGAGCGGAGACACATGTACAATCACCCACTTCTGCATCTTCAGTGGCGACTGCGTCTTCCCCCTCCAGGGTTAAACAGGGATAGCGTTATAAAAAAGGCGCACTGGGCTGAGTGAAGCAGCCCTGCAGAGTGTCAGCAGGGTGCATGTATGGGGGAGGGAAGCCCTCGATTTTGCCAAGTAGTAAAACCCACCATGCAATATTTATAAACCCATTTTCCTCCACTCATCCGCCTCTCATTTTCTCTCTCAGTCCATCCTCCTCCTCTCTCTCTCGCTCTCTTCTACTCCCTCCACAGCTTTTCATCATCCTGTACTTCCTCTCCGGCCTCTTCCATTATGCTTTTATCCATCACTTCTCCTCTTGTTTATAAATCCATCACTTTTCTCACCATCTACTCTTTCCAAAGCCTGACACTGATTACCAGCTCCACTTCCAGCACAGTGATGTCACTCTCATGCTAATGAAGCTACTGACCGCAGCTGATTAGCTGCTTTGTTAAAGCAAAAATAGAAATGAACAAAAAATAACACAATTTGGATTTACACAGGATTAGGATTTGGACTATTTCTTAGCTGGGCACAGTCACTTCCTGGAGTTTTGATTTACTGCACCTGACCAGGATATAATCTGAACCATAACCCCCAATAAAAGCACAACATCATTCATACAGATTGCTAGTACTTGCACCAAATTAAACTAAACTAAGCTCAACTTAGCCTTAGACCTACAAACTATGAAGTATTCCTTTAGCTGCTCATATGATGCAGAGATGACACAAGAAGCTATTTTTTTCACCAACTGTATTATGTTATGAATAAAAAAATCTGCATTTAATTCCACACAACGAGAGCTTGTTAGCATTGGCTGTTAGCACTGTGCTGCTAGCAGCTAATGCTAAATAGCTGTCATCCTGCTGTTTTCAATACGGCAGGTGCCAGTGATTTACATGACGATGCATTCAGGCTCCACCAGTTAAAATGCCCAGCCTATATGGGCAAATTGTTGTGTGAAGGAGCAATATGAAAAATAGATAATAGAGAGGGAACTATGACCTGTTTAACTTCCTAAAACAGAATAAACTGTAATGAAGAGGTGACTGTTGAGATGTTTGTGTTTTTTACAGGAGAATCATGGAATCTCACTGGTATTAGTATTGACTACTAAATTAGTTTGGATGCATCAGAGGGAGAGGAGCATTGCTGGGATTTTCGAGGTATAAGCACTGGTTTGGATCCATGTAGAAAAGGACGCCACAGTAAAACCCACTTGTCAAGACAACACTGCATTACTGCCTCTGAACCCACATCTTATGTATCTCCATTTCAGAAACCAAAGTCTGCTTCGTATCTTGCTTTTTCAGCTCCTCTCACCAGCTGCCTCTATTTGCTTATCTCTGTCTCTCCTCCCAAAGTCTCCATGTCTTTCTCCTCTCTTCCTCTCATCCTGTCTGGATGTGACAAGCTCCATTTTAGCACACAAACCGTCTTTTCATGCCGTTTTGTTGCTGCATGATCACCCCCTTAAACAAGCTTTACACTGGTCCTCCTCACACATACATGTATACATACTGTGCTACTTCATGGCATAGATTCAACGTGCTGGAAACATTCCTCACAGATTTTGGTTCATACATATGAGCTTTATGATATGAAGCATTATCCTGCTGGATAGTCATCAGAGGATGACCCACTCTTACTTTAATTGGGGCGGCAGTAGCTCAGTTTGTTGTGACTTCGGCTGGGATTCGGAATCGGTTGGTTCAAGTCCAAGTCAGACCATGCATGGAGAGTGGACTGGTAGCTGGAGAGGTGCCGGTTCCTCATCCTGGGCACTGCCGAGGTGCCCTTGAGCAAGCATTGAACCCCCAAATGCTCAGGGCGCCTGGATAAGGAGCAGCCCCCTCACTCTGACACCTCTCCTCCAATGCACGTGTGTTTCATAACTTGTGTGTGATGTGCAACTGAGAAATAATAACAGAGTGAAAAAATGCAATTTCCCCATTGAGGGATTAATAAAATAAGTCTTCTTCTTCTTCTTCTTATAAAGGGATGGGCATGGTCATCAACAATGGGCTGTGGAGCATAAAACAATGCTCATATGGTACTAAGTGTGCAAAGAAAATAGGCTATGCCCCACATCATTACATCACCACCAGCCTGAGCCGTTGATAAAAAGCAGGATGGATCCATGCTTTCATGTTGTTTAAATCAAATTCTGACTCGACCATCTGAATGCTGCATCAGAAACAGACTCATCAGAGCAGGCCATGCTTTTCCAGTCTTCTATCATCCAGTTTTGGTGAGCTCATGTGAATTGTATCTTCAGTTTCCTGTTATTAGCTGACAGGAATGATTATTTCAGTTTCTGTTGCCTCCTTCATCTCCAACCAGTCTGCCTGTTCTGAGTGTAAATATACTGTATCTGCACTCATACATACACAGTACGAGGGTCTTTTTTGCACCAACAATCACACGCTGCTGGACAGGGAAGGACAAAAGACAATGACTATTCCTCGTTATGTGTCCACTGTCTCCTGCTCATATATCAGGTTGTTGTGCGTTTCTGTTCTTTGCAAATCAGTGTCCTTCACTGCCTGTGTGTCCAGGTATATATAAAACACAATAATTCCACAGATTCCCTTCTGTTAGGAGATGATATCTCCACTTGTGTTTGTTGAAACCTATCAGCAGTGTAAAAATGGCCCTGGAGGTGCGTTTATGCTCATTCAGCCTTTGCTTAACAAGGTCAAAATCTATTCTAGCAAAGTGTTTCTTTCATGTCTCAGACCTCACGGCCATACTGTCAACAAACTACTTTGTAAGCAATGTGTTAAGATGACTCACTTGTTAAATAACATCTCATAATCATATTCACCTTCAAGGCAGCAATCACCTAATGTCTTTTGCTCAAGGGTGCCTTTCATGTCTCATTACTTCCATTTTTGACTCTAAAGGAAAAGGCACGTTGAGCATAAAAACCAACCATGAACATTCATAATCATCTTATCAATAACACTGTACTGTTTCTGTACTTGTTTTATGGAAACACAGGTGAAGTGGACAGAGAAAATTTGTTTCAATTTACATTTCCAGTTTATCATTAGTCATCCAGCTTTTGCTATCACACTGTATCTACTAGACTGATCAGATTAAATCAATTTAAAGAAGAAGAAGAAGAAGAATTCCTTTATTAATCCCTCAATGAGGGAAATTACATTTTTTCACTCTGTTAGTATATATACATATATTTTTCAGTTGCACATTACACACACAAGTCATGAAACAAACACATGCACATGCATTAGAGGAGAGGTGTCAGAGTGAGGGGGCTGCCCCTTATCCAGGCGCCCCGAGCAGTTGGGGGTTCGGTGCCTTGCTCAAGGGCAACCTCGGCAGTGCCCAGGAGGAGGAACTGGCACCTCTCCAGCTACCAGTCCACTCTCCACATTTTTGGTCCGACCTGGACTTGAACTGGCGACCCTCCGATTCCCAGCCCAAGTCACTACAGACTGAGCTACTGCCGCCCCAATTTTTCCAATTATCGGATCCATTTTTATTTGTTTTCTCTGCATTTGACCCATCCCTTGCAGGGAGCAGTGGGCTGCCCTAGGAGGCGCCCGGGGAGCATCCAGGGGTTCAGTGTCTGGCTCAGGGACACTCAAACAGCAGACAGAGGAGGGAATCGAACCTGTGACCCTGGGGTTCAGGGACGACCTCTCTACCGACTGAGCTACAGCCACCCCTAAGATCAGGGTGAGGATGCTGCCATGTCCGTGCGGGGACTCGAACTACCGACCTTCCGGTTTCCAACACAAGTCTCTACAGACGGAACTATTGTCGGCGTCCCAAAACAGCTTGGAAAACAAAGCTTATGGTCTAGAGCAAATGATCAAATGGCATTTCGGAACTGTGGAGGTGATTGTTGCTGTTGTGGTTGTAAATTTGAAATTGGATGGGGGTCAGATTGTTTTTTCTGAAGGAATACCTCACCTCACCCACATAAATTAGCCTGTGTTACCTTGAATTCATGAAGAAAACTTTGCCTCCATGGTGAATGAACGAATCAAGAATCAGAAAAAAATGTTGAATTAGATTAAAACGAGCCATGCTTAACAACAGCATACAGTAACTATATCCAAACCTCTTTACACAAACTCGTGCAGCATAATTCAAGTCTCGTTCACCCATCTCTCTTTTGTTGGGAAGAAGTGAGCATATGACTGGATGAATTAGACTTGGATTACAATGCAGGGTTTGTGTGAGAGTTCTGAGTTTTGTTCATGAATTCAATGGTATCACGGAGTGACGGACAATGTGACGTTAGAAGTCCGTGTAGTTAGTGTGTTTGTGTGGCTTACTTCCTGTGCTTAAAGTGAGATCTATTCTGGCAGATTTTTTTGGTGCACATAAACACAAAATTCACACTGCTACTTCTTCTGTGCCCAGAGCCATATATATTCTAAATACAAACAGGAATTTCACTTTCTGCATCAGAAAATAACGAGCTGGCACAGGTATGACACACTCTTATTCTGTCCATCTTTGTCACACATTTTCCAGGTTTTTCCACCTGCCTTCTCATTCATAAATGCCTGTACAAACACAGTCATATTCAGTGCATACATAATTGCACCGGCGGATCTCTCTTGTAATGCACTTCATGGGTCTCAGTGGGGATCTCCTTGTCAAGGTTTATGAAGAGCTCCTCTGTGCTGTCTAAGTGCTTTGTTGTTGTCACATCTCCAGTCTCTTATGAGACACCCTGCTGTATGTGGATATATGACCAACTCTTTCCTTCTGCTCATATTTCCCCTAAGTATCGTTCCCAATTTCTGCTAGTAATGAATAGAATTACCTTAGAGTTTGCAAGAGTGTGTTGGCTTGCTGCTGTTTATAACGACGTGTTAACACCAGCTGATTGACACCACTTACTGTAGGAAATGTTGTTTTCTCCACACACACAGCAGATGAGGAAAGTCTGTGGTAAAAGATCCAATTAAGAGCTTTTTTTCTGACAGAGCGAGTTCATTATGAGTCTCAGAGCGACTGCCAAGGAGAGTAAATGAATCTAAAATGAAAACGCTTGTGCAGACTCATTAGCCATGTGGCTCATTATAAAACAAAACTCAACTTGATCCATGTTTTCCTATCATACACGTTATTTATGACTTTATTCATACACAGACATGTTGGCATTAGCCAGTATGGAGCACTAAATACTGTAGGAGGAACTTGATGGCAAAAGGCAATAACAGTAAACACACTAATTAGATTACACTGTTGTAGCGGCAAAACAGCTCCAAGAGGATTGCTTTTGATCTCTGTCTTTACAGAAACCACTTTATTCAGCACAGTTTTCAGTCTTTCAGCTCCATTTAAATTACTCTCACAAGGGCTGAAGCTGTGATGACTCATGGTTGTAGGAATTAGCATTTCTAGCTCGCGTTGTTTCCAGATCAGAAAAGAATGGAAAAAGTGAAGGTCACCAAGATTATCTGAAACGCCTTATCTATCTAATCTAATCAAAAAGAGTTAAGGACAGCCACAAACAATCCGCTGCAGCCTTGATTCTAAATGTGTTGCAATGCGCTTGTAAAATTTACCAGTAATGTGAAACAGAACAGACTCCTTGAAGATACTCTGCTTCAACACCTTATTATTTGTGAGCAAAACCACACAATGTTTTTTTTCTCGGTCTGGGCCCCACAAGAAATAAAAACCATCCATTGCTGGAGCCTATCCCAGCTGTCTTAGGGCGCTTTTCCACTACACAGTAACGGCACGGCACAGTACGGTATGGCACAATAAGGCCCAGTTTGGGTGCTTTTCCATGACTGAGTACCTCATAGTACCTCCTCGGCGTGGACAGGGTCGTCATACGGCAGCGCCAAACCTGCCATAACGTCATTTACATTTGACACTGAAAACCAGAAAGAAGAAGAACAACAACACCACTACTAACACAAACAATGGAGGACACCAAAGCGATCATGTATTTGTTGCTCGCTCTGTGGCTTTTTGTCACACACAGAGCGGTCAGACGTTGCGCATCCAATGACGCTTCCAATGGCGACACTCATTGACCAATCAGTGGAAGGCAATCGACGAACGTCACATTTTAGTTTCGCTTTGGCTCACTTGGAACCAGGGCTGAGGAGGTACAAAAAAAGTACCTAGTACCAGGTACTAGTGGAAAAAGAGTCAAAACCGTGTAGAGCTGGACCGTACCGTGTCTGTGGAAAAGCACCACTAGGGTGAAAGGCAGGGTACACCGCCCAGAAAGAAATAAAACCCATTTAGTTCATTTCCACATGTCGTAGGCTGACGCTACAAACTTTAAGCTTCCTTACAGTCTCAGCACAGATCAGTCAAACTTCACAAACACAAGATGAGAGAGAGTTGACAGACAAGACTGATGGTGGAGGATTTGGTGTCAAAGTGAATCCAGTGCTGTCAGGGCAGCAGCGCTGGGTGGAAGGCTGCAGACTTCTAGTGAAAACTGGACCAGAAAAGCAAGACCCAGAGACATCCAACATTAAAGATCAAAGTAGGCGCTCTACAGATATTGAACGTCTCCTTTTCTTGTAAAATGTCAAATGTAATAACACTGGTGTTGTCACAGGTTTATTAAGCGTTGGTGGAGATTTTCTATACTATGTCTTTTCCTGTTTTGGATGTTTAAAAGCAGTAGAAAGGAGGTGGGACATGGGAGGAGTAAAGAGGAGTAACTCACCCATCTGTATCCTGGAAGTTGACATTCACCTTCTTTGCTGAACCGAGGAGCTCTGAAACACAAATAAAGTGAAACATTATTTTTTTGCGGCACACAAGTGATAGTAATAGTCGGTTGATGCCTTTTTATTTTTACCACAGCAATACAGAGGTTATATTTAACATTTACAGCATCATATGTGATGCCAACAGCTAAAAAAAGCATTTCCCCACGTCCTCCTTATCCATTTCCCCTCTGATATGACTCCGTTGTCATATTGTTGTCACATTTCCTCGCCTGCTGTTTGTGGAAAAGAATGTCATTTCCTCAAGTTCAAGCCCCTGTGGTGACAGTATCAGTCTGTCACGTGAGGAAATACTATATGAATATAATACATCATAAAAAAAACATACAAAATGTGCAGCTATCTCAAATTACCAGCACGTCATTGCAGTTACGACATTAAGTGCTAAAAACTGTGTTGAAGCGAATGTGTTGCAGACAACAGTTTAGTTACTTTAGTGCATCTTGTTGAGTGCGCAACATGCTGTCAGTGGGCTTGAAAAGCACTTTGTGACCTGCTTTTTCGAGGCTCCTCATGAATACATTTAAATTGACAGCACATCACGCTTGAGTGCAGATGGTGATGTTACATTATGTAGGTACATTACAGCTGAGTAGGTAATGAAATAAACAAAACAGACAAACAACAAATTCATCAATGTACACTTTAGATATTCATCTACTGGAAACTTGTGCAAAATAGTGCAAATATGACAGCCAAAGTCTCCTGCTCATCACAGAAATGTTAAGATAATATTCATGTTATGGTCAGTAAAACAGAAACTGGTCAAACAGTGAGACCAGGTTGTGGTGTAGACTCAAAGGGCTCGTTCAGACTGCCAGTCCAAGTCAGTTTTTGAGCATATTCAGGTTGATTTCAGACTATGGACAGAAAAAAAAAACTGAATGAAATGTAATTTTTGCAGACCAGAGGTGGTTTAAAATGTGATTTCAATCAAATTCCTGTATATATGTTTCAGTCCAGATGCTCAAAGAAGAAGCGCCATGAATTGCCATTGCTTGTTTCACTGTGTTGCCACAGCAACCCATCCACACAGTTTGGTGATGTCTGAACATAAAAATCCAACTAATCACTAGCAAACAACAGTCTTAAAAATGTGATTTGCCTGCAGTCTGAACGTCTGAAGAGCTTCGTCAAGAGCTGAGCTCAGTGTCATTCTTCTCAGTTAGTAGTGACAGTGAACTACAAAAACATCCAAGTGCAAGAAGATGGAAAAACTGCAGGAAGATGGAAGGGGGAAAAAAAACACAGACACAAAGTCCAAAGTATTGGACAATTTAAAATTTTGACCTGATGATGGTCCTGGATAAAAAAAATCACAGGACTTAAGGTAATATAGTTACTAATGGGGGGGGGACATGACTATCTACCACATTTCATCCAATAGCTGTGTGGTAAACTAAACAATACAGTTCAACAGCTAAGGGAGCAACGCAAATACAGACTTTGTGCTAAGCTAAGCTAACTGGCTGTAGCTACATAAGTAACCATACTGACATGACAGTGATATCAATCATCTCATCTGACTAACAGCAAAGAAGCCAATAGTTGTTTTTCCTAAAATGTGGCACAGACATCGCACAGCTCTTTGCTTTGCTTCACGTTGACGTCACTGATTCAGTCCATCCATCAAGCTGACTGGCTCGCTGCCAGAGTGATGTCACAGGTTCGATGACTTCTCTCATGATCTGACACTGCTAATCCGCCTATTAGTACCTATACAGCTCATTTACAGGTGGAGGGAGTAGGAAATACTAAAACTGAAATACAACAACCTTTATTGTCACACATGAAATTTGTCTTCTGCATTTAATCCATCCTTTTAAGGGAGCAGTGGGCTGCTGTGGGAGTAAGTTGAGAGTTAAGCGTCTCGCTCATGGACACAACATATAGGCAGTAGGAGTGGAGGGATTGAACCCATGACCCTGGGGTTCAGGGACGACACTCTACTAGAGCTACAGCTTCCCCAACCTTATTCTACTTTCACCCAGCAATTTCTTTCTGTTTTTTTCTGCCCCTTGTTTTTCTGTCTAATGTCAGCTGATGATGCCCTGCCAAGATGAGTCTGCGCTCTCGCTCTCTGCTTTCTCTCTTTCACTCTTTCCACACACTCGTGCACACACACACAGTCACGCACACACACCCTCCAGGGTGCAGGAAACAGGACAGTCCCTCTATTGTGGAGGAGACAGCTCCCAGCGCCACTGGGAGAGGAACATTGATTTCCTAATGGGCTATTTTTGGCCACTAAATGCAGGGATTCACTCTCTCTCTCACACATACTCACACATGGACCAAGAGCTTCCAAAGGCACTATCTACATCCTCTGTGTGAGGAACCTGATATGCATCCACTAACATGCATTAATACAAAAGGTTTGGTGAAGCCGTGGTCGACAGGAAGAAAAGTTCAAAGAGGCCTGAGAAACTAGCATGAAACATTTCAGAGAGAGGAAAGAGAGGCGAGGACGGAAGAAATTTTAAACATTTTGTGTATCGTTGTTAAACTCCATATAATGATTGGCTTCTTCCCAAAAAACAACTGGAACAAACGAGTGCACACACTCGTCTTTTGTTCACAGCATTCAGCATCTGTCCAGCAGCCCTTAACCCTGACCTTTTGACTGAACGTCATCGGACCATCAGACCATCGGACCATCAGACCATCAGACCATCAGACCCGACCCCTGGACATATGTTGCCCTGCTATGTGACAGGAAAATAAGACACATCCGACAGAACATTCATTTAGTCTGATGGCGTCATGGAGACAGACTTTGTGGGATAAGCTGTTCACTCATAGAAACATTTTCACTTTAGTTCCAGTGGATGCATTTGGCCTCAAGCTGCCTCGTCTGTGTCATTAAATGATTTCCTACAAAATTTGCCTTTTCAACACCTGTCAAGGATTGATGAATTGACTGTTCACTCAGCTAAGTGATGCTGTCAAGCTTTCTTTTCTCACGCAGCACATAAAATTCTTCATCATTTTCTAAACAATGGGTCGTTGATTTCAGGCAGAGGCAGAGAAAAGCTTTGTTAGCTAATTAAGTTAAGTCTATGAGTTGAAAACAATGTCTCCAGTTGACTCATTTTAACATGAGAACGCAGTAAAAGGGTGTTAAACTTGCCTTTGAAGCTTCAATAGTTTAAGGTGTCAAGTCAAATAAAGTCAATTTTATATGTATAGCCCAATATCACAAATAATGAATTTGCCTCAGAGGGTTTTACAATATAGGATATGAATCCCTCTGTCCTTTACAAACGATCCTCACACTGACTTAGGAAAAACTCCCCCCAAAAAAACTTTTAACAGGGAAAAAAATATTAAAAATATTAATATTTTTTCACATTTCATCAAATACAGCAGCTTGGTCTTACCCTTAAAAAAAAAATCAAATGATGCTGTACGTAGTGTTAGGTTTGCATGGATCTTTTTTTTTTTGCATGCTTGTTACACGCATGTACTGTCTTTTCAAAACTTCTATCTTCACAGGAAACAATTTGGTTAGGTTTAGGAAAACACCGTAGTGTGTGTTAAAATATGTTTGTTATGTAGGCTACGCTACAAACGCAATGTAATGTTAGTATGTTACATTAAAAAAAGGTGCACGCAGCTTATGGTGTCACAACAGCTGACTCCTGGGTGAAAGTCCAGTGTTTTTTTTGACATGACAATCCACCTCAACCTCATCCCTACTAGAACTGTAATGTTCTTGTCACCTAGATGAGAGTTATAGTGCTGACCAAGCTGCTATTTTTGAGAACAGACTGGATGCAACGTGCAATATTACAGTTTAACTGTCTGAGCGGAGGTTCTTTAGTTAAAACCAGCATAACAATAAACAGTCCTCCTGTGTGCAGATGTTGATCATCTCAGCAGACGAATCAGGCTAACTGTTTTGCACTATTGCATCAGTGTGTTCATGCCTTCGTGTTGCTCGGTGATGCTGGACAGCAACATAGTAATAGACAGTCATAACAAACAGTGAAACCATGGTTATGATGAAGCCAGCCAGCTGAAACGCACACTCTCCAACACTCCACAGCCATGTGACTGCAGCCACATTGGATGGACACACAAACACATTTTAAAAAACCACCTGTCTCTCCCTTTATACTGCATACATACTGTAGCAGCTGACAGCAGGTCTACTGGAGTCACCGTTAAAGCATCTGACAGCATCCATACTTACTCTCACATACATTCCCTTCTACCAGCATAAACCAGCCTGCAGCAAAGACGATATATCTGCAGTGTGAAATGAAACTGAATATAATTAAATACAGTACAACATAGAAGTCTGGACAACCATTCATCTCAATATTAATTTTGAAATTAAACAGTTCCGTCAAAATGTGAAAATAGTCTTTCCTATAGAAGCAAAGCTTTTCTGAAAATGCTGGAGGCAACTAATAAAAAACTGGGAAATAAAAATCTGCTATTAAAAAGTCAATTAAAATTGTTGAACCCTTGGCTGTTTGTGCAAGTAAGGGTGTTGGCATACTGCCTTCAGTAATAAGATAAGTGAGAAAAGAGAAATTAGAATACAAACTGTAATATAAACAAGTGGGTTGAGAAGCCAGAGGAGGAGTAAATACTGTATATACATCAAATATAGCAAATGATGGACAGTGACTTCAGGATTGAGTAAAATTATAACAGAAACTGACACAGTCTGTTGAAATATTCAGGGCGTTCAATGAGAAATGTGAACATACAGTATGTATGTATAAGATATGAGAACTGCTAACTGACATTAAATATCTAAATATACAAAAGAGAAAAATCATTTAATCAAATGAAAACAATTAAATCAAGGTTGTCTTACTAGTTTATGTTAAGAACCTTCAACCACATCTCACTGTCTTTATGATTTAAGATTTTGTTCTTTTCGTCAAACTAATACAAAGAGCTTAAGTCTTGTAGCTTCTGCAGTACTGTTTTCACTTAGAAGTTCATACCTTGTGATATAAGGTTAATCAACATTAATTTGTTATTGTAGGTGTTAGTTTGTTAGACAGCCCAGAAGTGTGTGCAGGGGTCATTATAACATGGTTTCTGTCTTATCCACAAACATTTGGGTGTTGCTACAGTCTGACTAAGGGCCACTAAAACAAGAGGGTCAAAATTTAAGTCTACAGGAGTGGCTCTGTGTGGTTGTACAGTGGAGATAAATGTTAACATCAGCTGATGACAATGCTAACATGCTTAGCATCCTTAGAAAGAACGCTGGGCTTTGAAGCTTATTTTCACGGTGGACAAACCGTCAAATTACAACTTCCTGGTCCGTCATGGAATGACCCAAAAATACTTTTCACTCATAGATTTACATTAAGGAGGATAAGTCTCTAACTACAAACAAATATCCCTTATTTACATCATAAGTGAGAGTTAAATGTTGAAATATGCAGGGCGTTTAACGAGAAATATTTTGAATATTCTGTGATATGAATACAAAATATGTCTGTAGAAGTTATGAGAGGTGCAACCTGACCTTAAAATATACTAATATACACAAATATAAGTTTGATTTTCAGAAGGTAAGATAAAAATGTTTATGTCACTCAGCAGCTCAGCTATTTTGACTTTATGCTTCATACACAACTGATGCTTTAGATGATGTCATCAGTTCGATAGGTATTTTTAGGCATTCAGGTGAGGGATAACTAAAGTTAAAGCGATTCATCCTGAGGGGAGCAGGAATGACCGACCAACAGACCAACAGGTCACCACCGCCATCTAAGAGCCGTGCTGCTAGTGTAGCTAAAAATGACCAACCTTGTCAGACCAATTAAACAAACTGCACAATGCGCTGATGAGTAAGGTTATGTTCCTGGCTGCGTGTTTAGTCATTTGCATTGTTACAAATGTGAAGTTTCTCTTGCTTCTGGACCATTTCCTGTTGCACTGAGGCTCTTTGCAGAAATGATATATCACTGTGTGAGGTAAAACCATCCTCCACCCTGATGGGGTATCGATCGCTCCCTGTTAACATGTCCCAGAAAAGGTCAAAGGTCAGGGAGAGCTGAAGGGCATGTTGAGTTAGAGACTGTAGCATCCATGCATAATCATATGGGCATGTTAGAAAAGGTTAGATATATCCATATTCAAAATATGACAGTGAGGAGATGGTTCATGGTTCTTACAGGGGCATTTTTTGCAGTCTGCTGATTCTCTGTTTTCTTACCCCTGGCAAAAAAAATGAGCTGATTTTGTCCTCATGGGAGAGGAGAAGAGAACAGTGTCACTGCTTTTCTTAATGTGCTGTGCTGTTATATAATATATATCCTGGGGAAGACTGCCCTTGTAGTACAGAGCATTTTAAACAAGGGAGATTATATTGTTCCATCACATGAATTACATTTACTTTAAAAGGGAAATGGAAGGAAAGGAAATGCTCGCTTATAGCCTTACAGCTCTCTTTCTCCAGTGTCTCCAGGCTTCTTTTCCCTCCTCTCTCCCTGGCAGTGAGGATGGAAAATGGTGCACTGGACTCTGAAGTGCTCTCTGGAAGTAGACCTGTTGTCTTGGCCCTGATTGATCTGTCCCCATTTCCCCTTGTCTGACTATTTCCTTCACCTCTCCACCCCTCTTTCTTCATTTTCTCCTTTCTTCTTTTGCCATCCTTCCCTCTGGGAAAGGTGATAGGGTTTCTTTTCTCTCTCATGCAGTCGTTTCCTCGCTGTTACCCCATCATAGCACTTAAATTACATTGGCAGGCATTATAGCATGACCTGTCTTCATGCATTTATCCTGCATTATTATGGCTGACTCTTTGTTCCTGAATGTTACCCAGCAGAATCGAATCAGGAATGTTGTAAAACTACACTCTCTTCAACTCATCAAACAGGCTACAGAAGGTTGGTCGGTTGGTTTTTCACTTTTCAGTATATCCATCCATATCCACGGGAAACAACTTGTTTAGGTTTCGGAAAAAAATTATGGTTTGGTTCAAAACACGTATGTTGGTTATGTAAGTAAGTAGGCTACGTTACATTGGCTAAAGTAGGTGTGTTACACAATGTTATGTGGCGCAAACTTTGAATTAAATCAATGTCAACGCTGTCACATTACATAACCAGAGTAACATTATGTTACATAATGTTAAGTAATTTAAACTAAATTTCGAATCGAATTTCAGACCATATTTATTGCCTCCGCATGGCGGAAGCTTAGCCAGCAGCTCACAGCTAAGGAGGCTAACAGTGCTAACAGGGTGCTAAACTTCTGTGGCTAAGTCAGCAGTCAGGACTGCATGAGCTAACCAGTGAGGCACGCTCACGTGAACGAAAAGAAACACGAAGCTGGCCCGGCCATGTCGACAAAGCATTATAACACACACACAGGGAGAGCGACTTCATTCTCTGCTCAGGTAGACATTACTCCTCTGTATCCTTACACAGACAATAGCGGTTTGCTACATACTAATACTCTGCATCTTGTATAGATAACCTTTAAGTAACTTTGACTTAAAACATCAGTCTCACTGAATGAGGTGATAACGCTGCTGATCCATAAACAAACAAGTAAAAATACACAAGCTTACATGGACACAATCAGCTGGCTCCGATGCAGTCAGGATGTAGAAACTCTCTCTATGCTATACTCTCTCTCTGAGCGTGGGTTGAATAATTGTTTTGCTTTGGACTAATCGCGACCTCCTTCTTCATTTTCTGACACCAGAAAAGGCCAAAGCCGTCCCAGTGTCATCAAATAAGGACAGGAGCTTCGTAGGAAACGTCATATAAGGACAGAGTGGGTAAGAGTGGAAGCTCTGCCAACATCATCCACCGCCTGCCAGATGTACACACACACGCAATAAATCGCCTACACACACTTTCGCACAAAGTGCTGCATCATGAAAGTGTACACACACAGTGACGGGGGAATGTCACAGCCCAACTAAACACACACACATTACAGTGATTTGTGAACAAGTACAGTACATACTGATGTCTCAGTATAAATAATCAGCATTAATAATTAATCTGCATACAAATACTAGCCGACAGATGAACTGTGCATGTGTGTGTGTCAGCATGGTAACTGCAGGAGCTGTTTGATCCTCGTTGACCCTCTCGGCTTCCTCCCTCCTCATCAACACTTCCTGGACTGAGCTTCCTGAGCAGGTAGCATGCACACGCCATCTGTTCACAGCTCATAAACACACGCACACACACACACATTAAACAACACATTTCAATATAATCCTTCACAATTTAGAGTTACACATGTTAAAAAGCACACATATTACCAGACATGTACACAACTAAATGTTTACTCCTTCTCCTTTTATGACTCATTTGTATGAATCAATAATACGGCCAACCAACGAGCAGACGTATTGTTTTTTTATGACGTGTTAAACCCAGTCAAACGTTCCACTGTATTTTCAAGAACAGATGTGAGGCAACTATCATAAAATATGCAGATATTTTCAAAAAAGTAGGTTGATAGATGAAATGTGCAGCACTACTGGAACTCAATGTCCCGCCAAAGAGGGAGTCCGGCCAGGAATGGCGTAGCGGAGGGAATTGGGGGTAATTTCTGTGTTAGTTCCACATCTGTTGATGTTTCCTTCCAAGTAACCGACGCTCAGATGGAAACAGGTCATGCTGCTCGGCACAAAGGCATGGGATGGGCAGTAAAATGAAAAAGTTAGAACATTTATTTTGAATACTCTACTGTTTTTGCACTTATATTGTGATCTAGATGAGACTAAATCATGTGTTGAAATTAGAAGTCAACCAAAATAAAATTAGAATATTTTGAATTTAAAAAGTGTTAATGAAATGAAAGAAAATGAAGACTGGGTGAAAAAAATATGTTGGATTTTTTTTAAAGGAACTGTATGTAGGATTGTGGCCAAAACTGGTACTGCAATCACTTTCAAATTACTATAGAGCGGTGTCTCCCCTGCCTGACTAGAGGTTGCCAGCTTGGCTGCAGGCTTCAACAGGAACAGAAAGTGTTACAGTGAATGAAAAGCAGCCGCCTTGGGCATCACCATGGACACTTAGAAGGAGTGAAATGTGCTGGAAGAGAGCTCTGGAGGGATGGGGTAAAGTGAGTGGAGCTCCCGGGCGGTGTCCGGGGGTATGTGGTGATCGTGCTGCTGTCCGGCCGCTTTCAGCCGTCTCCATCTTTCAAAGGCATCTCCTATACAAATCTTTGTTTTAATTCAGACTTTGTCATGACGTATTTCAGATACATAACGAGGTCTTTTAGGTTTCGTAACGTTAGACATTATTTATCCAACACGTTCGTAGCTGCAGCTGTGGTAACTAGAGCAGAGCTGGCAACCCGGATGCTGAAACACTACTGACTTGGTGATTAGGAGATAGGTGGAGGGTGGTGCATCAGACCAAAACACAACATGACAACATCAACATCAGTTGAAGGCTGCAACTTGGCTTTTTAAATGAGAATATCCTGCCTGGACTACTGTTGTCAGTGATAGAAGTATTTGAAATGAACATAGTTTCTTAATGTCTGGTGACACATCAGGGCCATTTTATGATTAATTTAAATGCATTTCTTAAATATTGTACATTTAAAGAAGAAAATGAAAACCAGGTGGCAAGTTTTTGTCTCCCCTCTTTCAGATTTCAGATATTATTCCATATCATATCAAACTAAAAGTGGAGAAAAAAAATATGAGTCTGTGACAAAACACCTGAAGTCATCCAGCGATGTGATGTGGTCGTCTGATAACATCTAGTGATGTTATCAGACACATACTTTTATCCACTCTGTGCCTCTGCATGTTCGTCTCTAGATTATTTTTTTTATATATTTTTAACATTATATTTATACTGAAGACACACACACAAACTGAATTACTTCACTATTTCAGTGCACACCGCAGCAGAACTCTGGGAAAATACTGATTTCAAGATGTTGCTGCAACACCTCAGCCTGCAGCCTGTTTCCCTGCCTACACACACACACACACACACACACACACACACATACACACACACACACACAAATGCTAGGGGAGCACTGGATTGCACAGAGGCGGTTACTAGGCAACAAGCATCCTCTGGCTGTGCCTATACATGGAGAAGTGTGATTCAGAACCTCCCCACACACACAGAAAGATGTCCACGCTGTAATGAGAGACATCCTTATTTCCAGGTTGTGTAAAACAGCATCTGCTTCTTTCAGAGACACTGACGTGACTTCATGAAGACTCCAGACGTTCAGCTGACGGCCTGTACCCAGATCAGAGTTCAATACAGAGAAATAGCTTCAGTTCATTACCCCCGTCAACTCATTAATTACTGTAAGTATAGACGCTCCCCCCTCGCCCACCCATATGGGATTAGGGCAGTAAACACATTAATTGTGTAAATCAAGGCACGGCAAAAACGGAGCACTAAACCATTAAAACAGTGCATTTATAAGCACAGTCAGAAAAGCACTGAATCACCCAGGATAAACAGCAGCATTCATGTTACAAATAATTCAATTTTTTTTTTATTTTCATCAAATGCTGCTGCTACAAAAAAAGCTCATTCTCATAATTGTGCATTGATTTGTGGAGTGTCAAAAAGCTGGCCCTCCTGTAAAGTAATTAGATGATCTATAATGGAGGACTGTAGAGCACCATTCTGGACATCTCATTTATCAGACACTGCAGCGACAAGTTGGCTCAGATAGTAGTTGGAATGAAATATGCACCATAAATTTAAAATGTCTGGGTGATAGATACAGAGAGTTGATGTATTATAGGATATGCATGAGGTTATGACATTTTATTATGAAATCTTTAAGTGGATCATTCAATTACTAAACATGTAGGATGTCTCGTCAACCAGTTGTCCTTGTGGAAATGTGGAAATGACCGAAAAAGTATTCAGAGAGTTAAAGTTCAATTTCGAATTCTTGTCGTTTTGCATAACAAATCTTAACTCACTTACTGTTTTTTGAAACTGCACCTGAATGTATTCATCAACTCATTTCTTTAGTTGTATGCCACAGTGTCACATATTCAGTTTACGGTCATAGAAGTAAAAGTTAATATTACAAAATTGATTAATTAATTATTAAAATAGCTGCTGAATAATTTAATAGTTCAAATGATCAATCCATTGTTGCAGCATAGTAATAAAGGCACCCAATCATGTAGAGTAGGCATATAAATACAGACTGTCAACTAATAAGATGTAAATGCAAGTATAATTAATCATTTATAATCAGCAGATAGATATTTTTTAGCCTATGCTTTTTCCCCTTAGTGACTGAGTGCTCTGTTAGTTGCTATAGTAAATGTTGCTATTGTTTGCCACTAAATCCACTGTAAATTGTACAAAATCTAAAACAGTTTGTTTGAAAATGTTTTGTCACCGATTCACATATTAAAATTGAAATCCGGTCCCTGGATTTTTTTGTTTCTGTGAATATGGTGGCTCTTGGCAAAAAAAGACAATTTGGAAACCTTGATGTGAATCACTGAAACCGACAGGATCGTTTACGATTTAAAGACCCTGAACGAGGACCTTAAGTGAAGTCATAAACATTAAAAGTAGATTAGACTAAAATAGATCAGAACTGATGGCCGTGCTGCATATTCAGTCACTGACCCCAGACCATCTCTGTCGCTCAGAGTGCTGCCATGGGACGACTTCATTGATTGACAGCTGCATTATGGCAGCGCAACACTCAATAATTGCGTGCTGTCAGACCAATGGACGTCACATGATGGATGCATGGCAGCACATAAATGCATGGACCCACATGTGCATGCAGTGTGGACTGCATGTAAACACAACATCACCAACACAAGAGCGCAGCAGCCAGTGAGGTACACACAGATGAGTATTGTTCCAGTGTGCCAGAGGAAGCCAGAGGTGCAGCCAGCTGAATTAATTTACTATAAATACATGTGTTACATCCTTGCTAACTCCTCACACACACACAAGTGCACACACTGTGAAGCTGCTCCCCCACACACGTATGATCCTGACGCATCTGTTTCTGAAGCCTCCGAGAGGATGAGAGTAGAAAAAAAAACAGGGATAGAGAAAGACGGAGGACGTTTGTGATGAACTGACTCCCACATAAAGCAAACAGACCAACCCATCTTTCTTATTCTATTACCTGATCAATTACTTGTTTCCTCTCTCCTCCATATCTGTCTTCTTTTCTCAGATTTCCCTCCTCTTCCTCTCCTCCCTCATTACATCCTCCCTCCTAGCCGCTCATCATTTCTCCTCCCCTGCTATCTTTACCAACCATGGATTTACACCTCTCAAATTTGTACAGAAATTTATAAAAAAAATGACTAGGTGGCTTCTTGTGAATGCTTGAAAAACCCTGTGGAGCCCCCTGAAAATAATCACATGGACCAAGATTTCAGCAGATTTGCACCTGCTGAAATGTATGTTTGATCTCCAAATCATTTGGTCCAACTGATGTCATAACTCAAGGTCATAGCTAGCTTGCTGACAAAATGGAGAGTCTTATCAATTTGGTTTCCTAACATCCATATGCATCAATATGTACTCTCTAACATTTTGTGTTCATCGCTGAATGCTAGCCACAACAGCTAGTGTTAGTAGTTGGGGTCCAATTAATTTTTATGTAGAGTAAGAAAAAAAACAAACGATATTTTGCATGCAGATTTTCTATTATCCCAAATCACAAAACATTTCTCAGTCCCTCCCTTTTACCGCAAATTATAAACAACAATATACTCAGGGTTTTTTTCTGTATTTTTTTAGCATGTGGTTTATTTTCTGATTTTTCACACCACGAATAAAGGAATTAACTGATCACAGTGTGCAAATTGGGTGAAACCTCTGTGCTGAAAACAGCAACACAGATGCTCCGTAGTCCAAACCAGAAATTACAGTGTAGAAATATAGAAAATACAGATAATCGGATTTATCATTTTTGTGTCATTTAATCATCATACCCCCAATGTATCAAGGCTTTTAGGCCTGTTGTATAAATGCAAATAATGTGTCGACTGTTCCCAGACCCCTGAACACTGCACAGGAAAAATAAAATAAAACTGCATTTTCAAGGAATTAAATAAGAAAAAAAAAGTTAAAACATTAATGAAATGTTGGCAAACATCCAACAGCTCAGCATCCTCTAGGACTATTTAATTAATAAAGGAAAGAGTAAAGTATGCTATCTTTGTCCATTACTTCATTAATAATTCAACAAAAATGTATTGATCACTTTTGATGTTTTTTTTTTTTACAAGAGCCAGAAATATCTCAAGAGCTGTTGGATGGGTTGACATGAACTGTTTGTCCGGATGATTCCTACTGAGGTTTATTTATCTGCTGAGATCCAGACAACCACAGCTCTATATTGTGCTAATTACCAAACAGCAACTTGGTCTGTGGCCCTACGTTTCAAACTATAATGCTCTAGGTAGCCCTCTGGCTTCAGTTTTGAGGTAAAAGTGAAGCAAATAAGTCGATGTTCACTTGTTCACACAGAAAAAGCCCTGTTTCTGTTTGACCCATCCATCTGAACAATAGTGAAAACAATGGTAACAAAATAACAGAGCTAAGAGCGTCAATTGTTGTGTTTTTATAGCCAAACTTCTTCCATGGTGCTAAGGTAGCAGCGAGGTGGCTAACGCTAGAAAGCGACGGTCATGCTTGGCTCCAGTCGCAGTCACTACTACACAGACTCTGTTTCAAAATGACATCACAATCTCAATAATGGCAGCTCCCGTATCTGCATTACTTTGGCTTTACGTTTGATGATGTGAAGGACGTGGCGATGCGTCATCCATTTGTATTTCTGTTTGTAAATATTGAAGATATTACAAGTGAAGAGCATCTTAACCTTGTAACTAAACCTGCGTGACCCATTGTTGTAGCTCCCTCACTGTGTTCAAATGAAGCTACAGTAGGTTTGAACTCACATGTGGTGCAGCTGTAGCAACAACTGGCAGGCTCAGTATGGATGAGACATTTCTGTGCATGAGTGTGTTTTTTTTTTTTTTTCTTGTGCACAACGGTTGGCAAAGTGCACAGGACAGGATGACGAGTGATGATTACTTCCGAGCTCTTCATCCATATTTGCTCAGCTGCACACACACACACACACACACACACACACACACACACACACACACTGCCAGGTAAACAGGAAGTCGGGTGATTGAATTAGAGAGGAGAGGCTTTCCAACGGATACAGGACAATCTGAGAGAAGGAGACAGAGATGGAGAAAGAGAAGGCGGGACAGGAAGCACGGATACAGGAAGTGATTATGAGACCGATCAATGCAGCCGGGCTAACAGACGACATTATTGTTGTTGTTTAACAATATTATGACTATGCAGCAACATGCAGGCAAATGCACACTGATGACACGTGATATAGCAATAAAGCTAACTGTACAGAAAAGGAAAGAAAGACAGAGTGTCTTCAGTGTCCCGATACAACTTTTCACTTCCAATATGATACCGATATTGCAGTCTTGAGTACTGGCCATACCGATATCGATCTAATACAATCAGTTAGTACGAATCATACATACTGCATACTTTTGTTACTTATTAGTAGTATTAGTAGTATTAGTAGTATGGAATGTGGCTTGCTCAAGTGATATCACTAAAACAGAGCAGTAGTTAGCAACACTAGGTAAAAACTGACCCATTTATTATTAACCAATCAATTACATCAATTTTAACCTTAAATATAAGAATATTCTACACCTGAATAGAATAAATAAAAAAATAAATCAGAAGACCCTGAAGAATCCATCCATCCACAGTCATGGGGGGCTGGAGCCTATCGAAAGTCTCCAGTTTATTACAGGGCAACCCTGAAAAATAACCTCAATAAATTCAATAAAAAACAAAAAAAAAAATTTTTAAAGTGCAAAATAACTACTTGTTTAACTTAAACATAAGCATATTCTACACTTGAATAGAATACTGGATCGGGACCCTCCTAATAATGCATCATGAGTATGAGCTATGGTGTTAATTAAGCATGATCTTAATATGGAACAAATTATTGTGCTTTCATGTTGTTACTGCTGTTTTTCAGTGTTAGCCAGAGGAGCATGTGATGGTGTAGTAGTAGTAGCAGTAGTAGTAGTAGCAGTAATGTGTAGTGCACTGTACTGTAACTCTGCAGGCTTTTACCAGAACAGTCTGTTTCCATTATAACCTGCTATTTATACACACTGAAACTCTAACCCTAGCTTTGACCACACACTCCGCTCACCACGGGAGGCTGTCTCCATGGATACAAGAGTGCTTCTTGATTGAACTCCCGCTGAAACAACTCTTATTATCTAAGCACCATTGTTTTTTTTCCCCAAACAGGCCAGCCTCCATTGAAACTTGACCACCAGTGAGGAGCACCTCAGGTCTATCTCAGAGACAGAGAATGAAGCAGCATAACGGAGATAAGCAGAGCTGAACACCGAGCAGAGCTGGAGGTCTAACAGGGCATAGTGTTGACCTCATGTGTTGGGATGAACCTAAGGGGGTACTGAGTTTCACCTTAACTCCTCAGATGTCTCAAGGATAAAATAGAAAGGAACACATTTAAGTGACAGTGGACAGAATATTTTTGGCATAATTGGGTAAAATATATATACCAACCTCTCAACATTCAGGTGTTCTGAGAGGAAACTGAAGCTCCTCTTGTTCTCAGGCTTCAGAAAATTCAGCCCATGATAAAAATATTTGAGCCTATCATGGGTCATTTTGGAGAGAGAGTGGCAGTATTGGCTGTTCATTCAAGTTAAGTCGATTTTATTTGTACAGTCCAATATCACAAATTACAAATTTATAATTTTATAATCTGTAGAGGATATGACACCCTCTATCCTTTCAAACAACCCTTACATTTTTTTTCTATCATGGTTTATTATTATTTATTAATTCATTTTTTTTTTTTTTTTATTTTTATTTATTGATTTCTGTTGTTGTTTTGTAATCTCATCTGCATTAGTTGTTTCTTGCCACTCCTTGACTCTTAACTATTCCTTAATCATGTTTGCTCCAATCTGCCTGCTGCCACTTTAAGAACTAAAGCATAAATAACTAGCATCATTCAGTATAACAAAAATGATTAATGCTGTTTAATTATGGAAAAATGCGTCTCTTAACTGGATGATGACGTCTGAAGTCTTTGCAGTGTCATCCGATGAGTAACTGTTACAGGAATACTGATGTGAGTCTGAAGCCTCGCACAGACCAGGAGATGGACCATAATTTCTTTCATCATGACTTCTATCAGTAGAGATAAACATCAAAAATATCTAAAGCGCTTAAGGCTCCATCTGTTTACGATCAGCATCCTACTGCTTCATCATCTTTCTCAGACCACAACCCAAAATTCATATCAAACGCTTCAACAGACCAGGTTGAAGTGGCATTGGGCAGGCACTGGGGGGACTGTCAATCTCTTTAAACAGGACCCTGCTGCCACCAAAACTAATTCATATATAAAAAAAAAGATGATATATGTGCTTTAGGTATCGATTATCATCACCCAGAAGACCTTGGACTTGAAGCAGTGCAACCATCACAGTCAGAGGTACACTGGTGCTCTTTAGTTACTTAGCAACAGCTTCCTCACCATCAAGGTTATCTCCCCAATGGCTAACACATTTGTCAGAGACACACAGAGAGAGACACACACACACACACACATAGATGCTTGTTTGAATACCATACACATTCCTGAAAACAAGCGAGCATCTGCTCTGCTTCTTGTTGGGTTTATTTATTTTCATCAATGTGCTGCTGTCACTGCTTTGTCTGACGTTTTGTTTTGTTTTTTCCCCCAAAAGGATGCTGTTTGATGGTTCGTCTGGTTTGTGGTGGTTTTAATCCTCTACCTTAAAACATATCATGGCTTTGTGGCTGATAACTTTTGATATTTAACATGTATGAGTGGCCCGACAGTAGAGAAAATTTTAGGAGGCGTCTAAAAACATGAAATTCATGGAACTACGATATGAAGATGAGGACTTTCTTCTCTTAGTCGACTGCAGTTAGTCATATTTTAATGCCTTTCGCTTTATAAACTTTATTAGAATTGTCATGTGCAGTGCTTAGTGAATTTATTATTTCATCTACCCTAATTTAACAGTATTGTTGATAAGTAAAACATTTTTTTATGTTTCTGTCATATTAATCCACCAGTGTGCACAAGCTCTTTAATCAAAATGATATCTTTCATGCACAAATATACACTGATCAGGCATATCATTATGACCACTGACAAGTGAAGTGAATAACAATGATTATCTCTCATTTATGGCTCATGGGGATATATAAGGCATCAATGAACATTTTGTCCTCAAACTTGATGTTAGAAGCAGGAAAAATGTTCAAGCATCAAGACAAGAATCAAACAGTGATGTCGAGAGGACTGGATCAGAGCATCTCCAGAACTGCAGCTCTGGTGGGGTGTTCCTGGTCTGCAGTGGTCAGGATCTATCAAAAGTGGTCCAAGGAAGGACCAGTGGTGAACCAGAGACAGGGTCATGAGAGGACACTTTCAATCTGGGACCCAAATAAGACAAAAAAAGTGTATTCGCTGCTGGATTTTCTGCCTGTCCCCCATTTCAAACTGATTAGCAGTTTACATGTGAGCTCGTTTGCCTGGAGAAATGCTCAACATAATGACGTCCAAGTGCAGACACGGACGTCACTTCCAATCCCTGTATGCTTAACACGCTGAGACACGCAGACGGCGTGACGACCCCTGCACAGACAGGCGAACACACTCATTGGTGAAGAGACTTACAGAGGACCATAAGGCGCCCTGGGGACAGTCACATGGCTCAGCGATCAATAGAGACCATGTGTCTGTCTGCTGTGTAAAGATCCCTCTCTGCTCTGCCTCCTTTCCATTTCTCTTTCCCTGACGCTCCACCACTTTTGTGTTGTTTACTATTTACTGTCATTATTTCCTCTGAAGTGGTCCTTCTTGACCCTTCCTTTCTTTTTACCAACTCTTTGTTGAATGATTTGTCTCGCTCTCTGATCTTAAATTGGAATATTTTAATCATCCGTGGCCACTCTTTTGCCTCCTGATGTGGCCTTGCACAAACACTTCTTTACATCTGATAAAATGCAAAAAACATTCCACTTATCACTATCCTCAGTTCAACAGACCCCATTTATCTCAGAATAGGATTCACAAATACAGTATATTGGATGATACTTGAAATGAGCCAAATTTATGCCATCTTGCACATTTTCAGCTGAGCAGATTAGCTACGGTAATGAGGCACAGCGTCTCTAACCCGAAATCCTAACTTTGTGTGAGATAGTCAAATAATTGACAGTAGAAATCTGGGCCAGTATGAACTAAACCACCCAGAATAGTATTGCTGATCCTGCATTACTCAGTAATTCATTCATAAGGATGAGAAAGTATGATTTTCTGCAAAGACAGCACTCCTGCTTTGAGACACGTGAGATATTGTCGACACTGGTCTGTAGCTTTTTGTCCAATATCTCATCTGGCTACTGGGCAAAAAACAAGTGAAGGGTCTGTTTCTAATCTCCATGTAAAAACAGGCAAGGGTATTTGTAGCTTGAAGACGAAAAGTGTTCATGTTGTAATGGGCAGAAACCTTTGAGACACCTGTGCAACACAATTACTGTCATCAATAGCGCTGCAATAATGGAGTTTAATGCATTACCTATAGCAAGACTCAGTCTGCCTCTGGGGTAAAAGCCATCGAAATTCACAAGAGGCAATTGCAGGTAATTGAAAACAGAAACACTGCCTAGGTAAATACAAAGCTAGCAGAAAATACCTCTGGAAATACTAGTTAACAAATAGTCTTTTATTGTATTTAGCTGTTCGCGTCATTGTAAACAGGATAAAATAAGACTGCTAGCGGCTCTGTCAGGCTGTGCTCAGATACAGCAGATGATGGCAGGAACTGAAAAATTAGGGAGTTCCCAAAGATGTTGGAGTTTATTGTGAGTAGTACACAAATGCCTGTATTAAATTGTATAACTATGCATCCAATAATTACATTATACATTATCTGGTCTGGTATAAAGTGGTGGACTGACCGACTTCTCATCTACCGCCTAATATTTCCAGTATTTTGTTTTCTAATAGCTGGAATTTCATGAACTTTGCTGCGTTTGAATGTAAAGTGGGACATCACTGGAGGGAGAAACATGTGATTCCCTCTCTTCTCTTTGCTGTCTGTGCTGTTTAACATCACCCGAGCATAATACTCGGATCAGAAAAGTTCTTAAAAGATCAACAAGGGGTCAACTGCTGCCGTTGGGGTCTCCCTGTGATGGCAGCGTGTACACATCAGTAGCAGCTACATTCGGACAAAAAAGCAAACACTCACAAGACCCAAGCACTTAACCTATTAGGCTGCATGTGATTGACCCAATTATTATTTGCAGTGAGTAAAGGGGCAGATATAATCCCATGCAAACACTCATACCGTATGTTCCACCCTGACACAATGCTACATGTGTTTATGCTTCATCTTTAGTGTTCAGTTGTTTTCTACTGTCATTTATTCTCCATATTTGAACATCTATACCGACCCTTAATCAAATAATGAAGCACGGTTTGTATTTGAGCCCTAAACTGAGTCTGAATAAAAGCTTTGTGGAAATACAACAGGTGGTTTTAACAAATCAGAGAGACATTTGGATAATATTACTTTTTTGGGATTTTGTTTTTTCTCAGAGGAAAAAACTTTCGAGAGCTTACCAATGATTTTTGAGTCACAAAATCTCAGTCATGTGGACCCTTGCAGCTACACAGATGCAGAAATCATCTGGGTTTTAGTATTTGGGTTATGAGATGTCCTATATTCATATTTATGAGGCCAAACACACACAAATAAGCACAAACAGTGGAGAGGTCATGGTTGGTGGGTGGGTCAAACAACAGGACTTTTACCCAGTGGACCGCTGTTTACTCTAAAAGTCAGCATTCATTTATTTTCCATGACTTTTGTTATGTAACTGGCATACTTAACACCAACTCTGTAAGTTACATAACAAACGTAACACATAGCACAATCTTTTCCTAAACCTAACTTAATGTTCAGTTCAATCAGATCCTTGTTTTGCCCTCATAGTTCTCCACCCTCTAGTGTTTAACATGGTCTGAACTGTGCACTGGACTTTAAAAAAAATACCCTGTTTAAATGCTATATTGCTTGGCAGCAACCGATCATGTGGTAACTCAGGAGGAATTTCCACCTTGTGTGCTCTGATTAATTTGGCAGGCAGTTAACACACCAGTCATAATGTTGTTTTAATGAAAACTCAACTCCTGGCAGTGGGCAAGTGCTCCTGGTCTTCTTCACCACTTTTAAGGAAATAACAGGTAACTGAAATGAATATTGAAAGAAACTTTGAAGTGTGTGAAGAATGGAGTTTGGCGTGCCATGACCAATGCTGTTTTGTTTACTTTAATTTATTGATTAATTTTGTAAATTACACTGTGTTACAGTTAAACTCTTGCAGATTCTGTGAGGCTTCGCTGTGAATTGTGCTGCTTTGTGGTGCGTTTGTTTTGTTGAGTGTGACGATTGACTTGGTGGCCTCTCCTCGAGTTCAGACCTCAGGGCAGCACTGTGATGACTACTGAACAGACAATGACCTCACACACACACACACACACACACACACACACACACACTAAAAATGAGGCTAACCCACCCTCAAAGTACAGTTTCCACTCTTTTAACCCAAAAGCCACCAAATAACTATCATTTACAGTCAGGTTTACACTCAGATAACACACACACACACACACACACAGAAACACACACTGAAAACACTATGGTTACAGCATGTGTGTCACAGTGCACACTTAGACACAAACACCCACACACGTGTACACATCAGGTTGCCTAGTAATATGTTGCCTTTGGTAAACACACGCAAACAAAAGAGGCAGCTACACACAGAATGGAAGAACTCAACACAGTCAACACCTGGAGGACATTTAAGTCGCAGGACATCATTACGTTCTCGTCCCCCTCCTTCATCAAGGGAGCCACATGTTTGTCATTGAGCATAAAGGGAGGAGGGAGGAGCTGAGGAGGAAGAAGAGGATCAACAGGGTGGTACTGTGTACAGGAGGAAAAGAAGATGGAGGGAAACAAGAGCTACAAACTGACAAAGTAGGTTGTGTGGCACAGCCCTGGAAAATGACCCATATGAGCTTTGTCGGATGACGCCCAGAGAATATGAAATGAACATGGCTATTTATATGGCTATTTATTTATATTTTGATGAATTAACTATATAAATTTCTGGCTGAGAGTTGAAATGAAAAGATTTATACCGCTCCAGTGCCTGTGCTGCGAATATGAAACTATGGCCTGCAGCTAGTTAGCTTAGCTTAGCATAAAGACTGGAAAGAAAAAGCCAGACAGCCTCCAGTGAAACAACAACTCGTCCTTTTTACACTTCGGTTTTTGCGTGGACAAAGCAAAGGAGAAATAAGATATTAATTTGTGAGCTTTAGAGGAGGATTTTGTTTTTATTATCTTTGAACTGAGCCAAGCGAGCTGTTTCCAGATCAGATAAGAGGCTGCAGCTCTGCTCAAAGCGAATAAGTAGATTTTTCAAAATGTCAAACATCTCAAGTCAAAATTAAGGCATTTTTTTGATACTATAACTTTAATTTATTACTCCAATCCCAAATCTATATGATTTAGGCCAAACTGACAGTTTAGAAACACTGTTGTTATACAAAAATATTAATTTTGTGTTGCATAGTTTTTAAATAATTAACTAACTACAGTATGGCTTCTAAAAACATCCAAGAATCAATTAAAGAAACTGCTTGAAAACAACCCACCCCAGAATTATTTTGTGGACCAATGCTGTCATCACTCCAGCAGTAGTTAAAGAGGAACCGGAAAATCTTAGGGTAAGAGTGAGAGAAGACATGACAACACAGAAAACAAACTTGTGCAATAAGGACAGAGGTACCAAAAGCGTAGATGAGAAGATGGAAAAAAAGCACATCGCTGCAGGCTGTAAATGAGAAAGGGAAAAGAAAGATAGAGGTGACAAATTCAGCACAAGTTTGGCAGTGATCATTGCCGGGAATAAACCAGTGCCGGATTAGAAAACTCAGAGCTGCAGGGTTTATCACGACAACAACAACAAACAAACCACCTCATCCTCTTCACCCTCTCATCTTTACTTTCTCCATTTCCCTCTGCTCTGTTATTCATCCCCTATCAATATCTCCTCTATCTGACTCTCCCTCCCTCTTTGTCTTTTTTTGCTCTCTGCCCCTCTATTATAAGCCGACGGCGTGGGCTCGGCCTATTATGGCATACAGTCGAAATGCTCGCTGCATTTAGACTATGAGAGGAGGAGAGGGGGAGGGTGAAAGTAGTGATACAGAGAGCTGGAAAAAAAAAAACTTGTACGGCCTTTCACGTAAAGCTAGCTAGCCTTGGGGCGTTAATAAGGCGGAACAAGGTGTGTGTGCGTGCAGTGATCTGCCTGGCCTTGCAAAGCCGCCACAAAAAGGAGGAGAGGGAAGGAGATGAGGAGAAGTGTTGTGTCCCAGTTTTAGTTTGACCTCTATCCGTCTGTCTGTCCCTCTCCTCCCTGATGACAGCAAACACTTTATGTGAAGCTCCAGAAGGCCCTTTGAAGCCTGGGACTCTCAGTGAGCTGTTTCCCCCTGCGGCACTCAGCCTCCCTGGACATGACTCACAAACACATCACCTCCTCCTCCACCATCCTTTCTTTCAGCTCCTCTCTCTTGTCGTCCTCTCACTCCCCTTCCAAGCAGTGCTGTGTTATCTCACACTTTCAGGCTGAACATTGGATCTGGAAAACAACCAGCACTGGGTAACCCACCCCACAAACACAATAAACCAGTAATGCAAACATCACCCTGCACTGACGCTTATTTACGAGAAAACACAACTGACCCTTGGCAAAGCTCAGCCACTGTTGCTATTACTGCTAATCTAATATGGACCATTTCCTGAGCCTACTAAGGTGACCAGACATCCACGACTTCCAGGGATAGTCCACGTTTTGGATGACCAATCTCCGGTTAAAGCTGTCCTCACAAATGTCCCAGATTTCAGCATTTTATGATTGAAAAAAATGTTGCATGTTCGTGTTAGACTAGAGCAACGGTTATTACGGTAGCCAGGTAGGAAGCACAAGTGAGCTTTTTGTGCGCAGACAAGACTTATTACGGTATGCGGGAAGGAAACAGAAAGCGTGAAGGACCATGTTGAACACAGACTAGAACAGCAGTTATTACGGTAGCATCTATTGGCATCTATCTCATCTTTCAAAACTGGAAACACACATGGCGGCTCTTTTGGAAACAAAAACAGTTCACTGAAACATGCATTTGAAACCATTTTTGATGAGAAATAAGTCATGTCTTTACACTGAATCTGTCTTTATTTTAGACCAAAAGCAGTTAGTTTCCAAACGCAGAGAGTTCTGAGATGCTAACATAGCATTTAGCATTGGCTTTCACACAGCAGGGAAATGCTACACAGTGGATATGCTCATCATGAATGGAGCATTTAACCTAACCTCAGAAACTAATATGATGAATTAAGGATGTGCTGTCTGGCCTTGAACTAACACTGATGTAGGTAGCAACCTAGTTAGCTGAACATGCTAACAGCTGTAGCTTATAGTGAGTTTAAGCAGATAAACTTGCTCTGGAAAGGCCTTAAAATAAGACATGACCCTCCAAGCTCTTTAAACGTCTCTTTATTCTTTATTACAACACCATGAACTCTGTTTTTTGCTATATTGAGAAATCCTTATCTTGATAGTTGTTAAGTTATGTTTGGGGCAATTGTTTTTCAGGGCAGGGGTGAGCGAACAGTCAATTAGGGGGATGCTATCGCTCGCACACACACACATAAAACACACACTCGCACTCACATGTGACACTGACATCAGCAATCCCTGAACCATCAGAGCATCATATTCTGCAGAGAGCCACTCTCAAATCTGACTCCTAATATAGCTCATAAAACCAGGCTGGTTGCACTGCTTCAACACAGGATCACTGAGTCTGTGTGTGTGTGTGTGTGTGTGTGTGTGTGTGTGTGTGTGTGTGTGTGTGTGTGTGCGTGTGTGTATGTGTGTGTGTGCATGCGTGCATGAAGGCAAATGAGTCCTGCCGTTGTGTGACTCTGATTATTGTGCAGATCAATTACCCAGTAGTAAATTACCCTGCCACTGTACTCACATAATTATTAAAGACACAAACGACAACGGAGCCTGTGTGTTCAAGCATGTGTGCATGTATGTATGTGTGTGTGTAGAGCTTTGCATATTGATTTCTGAAGCATCAAATTAATCAAATTTATAGCATTATTACACATCGGTGGATGAGCAGGTGGTTAAACTTGAATCCAGTCAACAGTGAATGACTAGGAAATGAGATGTTTTCCCAAAGTGAGCTATTAAGTTTGATGAGCAAGTGGACCAAATTCATATAACATTATAGAAGAAGGAGAAGAAGAAATCTTTTATCAATCCCCCAGTGAGGGAAATTTCAATTTATGACCTACATTTTGAAATCCTTTCACATTTCATGGTACAAAACAGCAGTTTTTCTATCAGATGAGTTGATAGATAGAGGGATGGATAGACAGACAGACAGACAGACAGACAGATAGACAGACAGATAGCTAGATAGATAGATAGATCGATAGATAGTCAGACAGACAGATAGATCGATAGATTTTATTTATTACAGTGCAAGTGCTTCCTTTAGGCCCTGATCATTTAGTGTTGACAAATTAATAATCATAGCAGTACCACCAAATTACCCCTGAGTTCTACGAAGTAATAGCTACACAGAAAACTTAGCAGATGCGAGGATGCGACCTCAGAGGTTGGTAATGTACTGTTTTGTTTTGTTTTGTTTTTTTTCAAAAGTGGCTTTGAGGATATTACATGATTATGTAATATAGGAGTGTAGACGGACCAAGGCTTCAAAGAACAACTGACCTGAATATGCTGATACAAAAATAACCTTCAAGGTTGAAATAAAAACACATATGTCTCAAAATAGCAAACGTCTGGTGATAAAATTAACACAAAAAGTGGGGGAGAGAGAGAGAGTGAAAGGCCAAGTTTATGAGGGCTTTGATGTGCAGGATGGTGCATCCTCCTCAGAGTGTAAAGTGTCAGGTTTCTAACAGAGAAAGCCCAGGGAGGAAGCCTAACCCAGTTTGTGTGTGATGAGCCTTACTGTAGCACACACACACAGTGATGTCCTGGTATGGAGCTATTCCAGTTGACCATACTGGTTCACACAGCAGGGCTATTTCTGTCTGAGTGCTGGGAAACAAGGACACACAACTGGGGGAGGAGAGGAAGAAAGGATGAATGAAAGGAGGCAGGACAGAGGATAAGACGATTAAAGCGGCCACTGATAGATCGGCTCAACACAGATGCTTTATTGAAGCTTCTACCTGTTGCCTTTGAACTTCAGTAATTCATTTTTATATTAAGTGTTTCGAGACTTGACTAACACTGGCATTCTGACTGACAGCGATGGTTTAAAAACCTTGCGAACTTACTGTTCTGTTGAGACCCTCTAGGACATTTGAACCTAAAAATAAGCAGACCTAAAAAGCCCAAATTCAGCAAAGTCTCAAAGACTAAAAAAAAAAATTAGGTTTGAAGGCAGGGATGGAGAGACATTTAAGGAGGGATGCATGAGAGAGTCTCAGAAACAAGCAGGATTGTTTATACACAAACCAGGGGGAAATACTTGTATATTAATTTGTGTGAAACAGGTGTGAAACAGTAATAAGTAGAAATGACAATTTTGGAGGAAAATTTGTTGTGAACGCTGCCAAAAAGCTGACGCCACACTGAACGTGTGGCTTAAAGTACAGTTTTGCCATATTAAGTCTCATGACATCCCAAATTCAATCAATAAATCAACCACTCTGATAAGAAAGGAAATAAAGAAAAGAAAGAAATAATAATAATATAACCTAATATCTGTGGCTGTAATAAACCCGTCCAATCATTTCATTTTAAATATGTTGTGCATATTTGCCAGTTTCTCAGGATCACTGACTCTGCCTTTAAATGTGTGAGAAGGACAATGAAATGTAGGAATATGGTGAATTGTCATCAAAAAGTTCAATTACAAGAAGTTGTAATATTTTTTTAAAAAGATGGCACTCTACTGCATTGCTGACTTTACTTAATCATAGTTAATTATCCACAATTTACATAAACAAGAGCCAGGCATGTATAACAAGCAGCTAACTCTTAATATATTATTAACTAACGTATATATCATCGTTAATATTTTCGACCAGTACTGGTGTTCACTACCAGCCTCATCTAATTTTATTATCCTGCTCTCATCCACTAAAATAATAAACAGAAATTTCAGTTACTCAAGAGCTTCTGTTTCGCTGGTCTTTTTATTGCTTCCACCATTATAAATAACCTATATAATCTGTTCTTGAAGGTGACGTACTGTATGAAAAATAATGGCCATGTTCATCATTGCTGTTGTAAATGTGCTTTTGTGTCTCTAAAAATGGCTGTTTCGCTATTTTATATTTGGCACAAAGAATAATTTATGACTTCATTACTTTTAAAATAAACAAATCACATGTAGGTGCATAATTGTTGAAAAATAGTATTGATAGAAAGAGTATGGCCTGCACTCTGACTCTAAACTACAATATTGATTATTGTATAAGTGTTTTGATCCTAGATGGATCATAGTTTAAAAAAGGTTATTGGAAATAATAAGTGAATGTGTTTCTCAAGGATGGAATTAGAGACAAGGAATTTACTTTAAAATGAATCTCTAAAGATGGCAGGTAAACATGGAGCGCTGTGGATGTGTTGATTTTTCATGCAAACGGAGACAACAGTGACTGAAAATAGGAGCAGATGAGAAAACAAGAAGATGTCCTCAAAAAAAGCTGATAAAATATACTGGGAAGCAAGGGAAGGCCTGGCTCTGATATGAGAAAACAAACAGGTCAGGAGTTTGACGTGCTTCTCTGAAATTTTGACGGCACACCCTGATCTCTCTCTCTCTCTCTCTCCTTCATGCACACACATCCATTACAGAGTAAGAGGATAGTTTTACAATCACAGGAAGCCAATCCCACAGACAGAACCACCAACCCTCCCTGGTCTGAACCTGATCCAACAGAGCCAGTCTAAGCCGACATTACGCTGCTCTCCACCCTAAATCGCCATTATCTGTTTCACTCACTTAAAGTAAAAAAAATGCATGTAGATGTCAGTAAAACATGCTGACATACAGATACTCTGAACATCTTGCCCAGCGATCGATGGAGTTCTTTTTTCATCATTTCTAACCATATAGCAGCAACATTGTGGTGGCAACCCTACAGCTCTACTGCCTCAATTTGTACAAAAACAGTGAAAAGATGAGGGAGACCATTAATTATTGCAGTTTCTTTTTTCTGAACTGTGATGTAAATCACAAATAAATGCCAAAATATCATATTATGTAATAATGCTTATAAATGACTGCGGTAACTTTGAATTAATGATAAAAAAGTCAATGAAAATAATGTGAATTGAAGGAGATGAGGAGGCTGTGACAAGCTTTGAGAAAAGTGGTGTATGTAGAGTCCACTGGGGCATGTAATGAACTGATATCATGCAGCGTCAGCAGCAGTAGCCACCTAATTTACTGCTATAGATTAACCCTCAGAGAGAGTTACACGATGAGTCAGACAAGAACTAGCAGAGGTTATGTTTCTCCTTCAGTTATGTACTACAGATACAGTACTTTCAGTTCTGTTTCCCCGCCAAACCTGTACAGCTCCAAACCTGTAATTTCCTGTTTTAAAGATCTCTCTTTAGCGGCACCTCTTTTGCATGTTCTTTAATTGTTGCTTATGAAATAAACCGAAACTGTTGAGGGCTCAGTAAATACAACTGAATTAAAATCGCTATGACGTTTAATTAGGGCTTTCAGCGTTAACGTGTTAATCACTTGCTGGCTTCAACGCTCCCTTACTTGCAGCTTCCTGCTTCTTGTGCCGTTTTTTTTTTTTAAAAATTGGACCTTATTTCTGAGATAAAATACTGTCATTTACTCACTCATATCACTTTGGAGTCACTTGGAGTATTTCTGATGATATTGGATTTGATGATATCCATTTAACAGTTTAACATGTGTGACAACATCACAGATAAGTTTTAGTTTTAGTTCAGGTTCAAGTTATGGACGACTCCGGACTCAAATGAGAATAGTAATAGTGTAGTCCATCTTATTAAATCTCTGTTATTTGAGAAATGGTCAAGTTTGTGTCATTTACTGGCTGCATTTCTGTGCCCCATTCACTCCTGTTAAATAGATATTGTCAAATCCAAATATCATCAGAAATACTCCAAATGACTCCAAAGTGAAATGGGTGAGTAAATGGCAGTATTCCATCCCAGTAATAAGGTCCAATTTGTAAAAAACGGCACTTCCCCTTTAATATAGTCATGGAGATAATCAAAAACAACATGCTTCTAAGTTGTTACTTTTATTTTTAAAAACTCCCAGACAGCTCAGTCGAGAATTCAAACATAATATGCACCTCGTGTAAAATGGAATCAAAATATCACTTAAGTACCCGAGTTTGAGTTAACACCTACGATGCTAAGCATGCTAATTCGGCTAATCTAGGTTGACCAGATGCCAACATGCCACATGTGCGACAGACAGGATGTTTGTGTGGGACATGCTGCCGTGATGCTGGGGGTAGTTTACATGAAAATGCTCTGCAGTTCTGCACAAAGCAGGACACCTGGTCACCCGAGGCTAAACAGATGGATGCTAACGGGCTAATAGGCAAAGCGCCCGAGTCGCCACAGACCAGTGAATGAAACTAAATGAAGACGTTAACTACAGCTCTTGTTAAATGTGTGTCAGCTGACTGCAGACCAAAATGCAAAATAATTCCATTCAATAAAAAAATGATTAAATACTGTTGAAATTCAGCGATTAATTGTTAATTTTTAAAAAATGACTACTTCTAATAAGAGATGCTGCCTAAATGCACTTTATGTCTATTCTCAATCACTTTGTGGACTTTGATATGAGCAGAGACAGATTTTATAACGGCTGGAATTTAAAGACGAGAGACCTGAGTTTCTCATTTGAATACTGCAGTGAAAGTTCAGCAAAACGGCTATAACCTGAGTTTAAAGAGCACACTGAGATCTTTGAAACCAGGCATCTGCAGGTTCTCTTGCTTTTTTCATTCTCCCTCTCACTGAGTTGTCATCCTATCAAATGTCTCTTTGTATCTCGCCTATTCACAAACACTAACCGATGGAAAGCTTTGGACAGCTTCACCGACTCAGAGAAAGATTGTCATAACGGAGCTGTCGACAGCTTTTTTCTTTTTGTTGTGCAATAAGTGTACGGATGTGAATTTACTAGTTTAGAAACTAATTGCGGTGCATGTGTATGTGACTGAGAGAAAGAAAGGCTGTGTGACTAGAGCAGTGTGTACGTGATAGAGTTACATAGAGAACAATAGCCCTATTGTACCTGTGTCTGCAGCCTGTCTTGTATTAATGGTCCAGCTCCTCTTGGAGCCTGATTTGCCTGATTCTCTGATCATTTTTAACATTTGTGAGGAGATGTTTTCTTCAACAAGAGTAGAGCCCAGAACTATGATATGGTCTGTGACACAGGGTTTCTCTTAAAAAGTCTCAAGCAAACTAACTGTTTGATCGTTGCAGCTCTACCTGTCAGTGCAGTGTGATGCATTGCACTGAACTGAACTCAAACAAGAAGCATCCACCCCCACATGTTGGCACTCGGCCCTATAACCATAGCAGCTTGCAGAGGGGGGCCCAGGGTTCCCCAGCTAGGGTGACTTGGGTGGGGGTGCAGAGAGAGGGAGAGAAGAAAGCAATGGAAAAGAGATGATGTAGATGAAGATAAAAGCATTGAGATCAAGAGTGATTAAGGGGGAAAAAAAGCGTGTGAAAGGGAATTTCTCTTCTCCAATCCTGTGAGAGTTCAGCAAGAGATTTGGATGAATGACAGATGAGAGGAGGGGAGTTCGGCAAGGAGGGAAGGAAAGGAGACGGGAAGAAGAGCAGTGATTAGAGTCAAAACTGGAAAAAAAGGCAAATGAGGCGAGGAGAGGGGAGAATGTGGGAGGCATGCAGAGATCAGGAGAGGAGAGAGAGGAGGTGGTTAAAAAGGATGAATGATGGATGCAGAGATGAAAGAGATGGAGAGACGGACGTGAGAGAACCTGATGAGAGATACGAGAAAAAAATGATTAAAAGAACAAGAAGAAAGAGATGATGATGGCGAAGATTATGAAAATTCATTGTTGTCACAGAGAAAAGGGGGAAAAAGACAGTGAATGTATAATAGGTCTGCAGTGCTAATCCATATTGTCAGATTATAGTTTAATCCCATGATAAAACACGAACGCACACACACACACACACACACACACACACACACACACACACACACACGCACACACACACACACACACACAGAGCGCAGGGCTTAATTGTCTGACTGGACCCTGCAGTGCTGAGTTGGAAGAACCGTTGGTGATCCAGAAATTTCCTGGCCGGCACTGTGTGCTTGTTGCTATGGCGATGGCTCCAGGAAGAGAAAGAGAGAGAGAGATAAGATAGGACGAGAGAGGGAGGGATGGAAAAAAAAAGTGAAAGAAAACTGAGACAAGGACCGGTTGGGGCCACGGTGGGTTTGGCACCAGTCATACAACCACACACACACACACACACACACACACACGATACATATATATCTACACACACAGTTACGCAGAGCCTAGCCACATGTTCTGCATGTGTTGAACAGCTGCATACAACCAGCCCAGAACACACAAACAAAGGTGCTCATTGGTTCATGGACGCCACTACTTGTCTTCTATTGGCT